>JAYGXS010000006.1:30628934-30675674 GCA_036362985.1 Ligula intestinalis
GGAAAGGGAGACAATCCGAAGCAAACCCCGCCCAATTCTGCGGAATTTCCAAATTTAATAAACCTAAAGTTTCCCTACAACCAACTGTATCCTCAATCGGTACATCAAACGACATATGGCTCGGTTGTTTTTCCTTCACCTCCATCCATTTACAACAAATTGTGAAACTTCCACTCAGAACTCTATAGGTTCTAGAAAAACCAAAGGAATCGCAATCTCCGCTGATGAGAAAATGGTCTCCGTTGACATCGTTTCTTGGTTCACATTCATTCCGATAGATATAGAAACGCTAGATACAGACAAATCCTAACTGTCTACCAAGTGAAGATTCCCGAAGCTATCTTAGTCGAACTAATAGAAGCAGATTTTTAATTCAACTGGCAAGCTGTTAAAAGTAGCTCCTTGCTGAAGTAGCAATGCTGAAACTGAAATAAACGAGTCTTCTATTAGTTTATCCTAAGTAGCGGAGACGACATGTACACAACACATTTGTTGGCAATAAAAAGGATCAGTTGGAAACGCTGCACAAAACCATAAAATCAACCATTCTGGTAATAAAATTCACGGTCGAGTAAGGGTTGTCCCGTGAGTGAGTCAGACGTTTACTTGTACATAACACTCAGGCATCCAATCAGGTGCACGCACGAAGAGCTGCGTGTTGCCCTGACGCGCCGGATAGGGTCGGCACCGTGCTAGAGACGGACTGGGCGTTTCGGGCGTGCAGCCATTCGATGCTTGGGATGAGTCATGGCGTGGGGGGTTGACACGACCCCTAGCCCGTCCTTCCATACGCACCCCCCAACCCAAGGCGGTTAAAACCACGCTGGCCAACGCGGGCGCCCGCACCCGAGAAGGCTTCTGTCCGCGTGACAAGCAGGCGTACGGGTGACTCAGCGCGACGGCTGTGAACAAAGGGCATTTCAGGTCAGGCCTGAGGTGTGAGCGTGGGTTGACGGTGGGCCTGCCGGCCACCAGTTCGGCTGCCGCTATTGACGCCTGTCCAGCATGTCGGGCACTGGTGCGGCTTCTCCAACAAGACTGTCGGCAGGTCGTGACCGACAATTGGGTAGCTGGTAGTAGGTATGGTAAACAAATCACGCCGTGCAAGAACTAAACCCTAAACATTGCACTGCCGCGTACGGTGTTGAACAACTTATGCCCCTCCCCCTCGCGGGCACTGACTGAGTGTTCTAGAGCCCGATGATGAGATACTTGTTGTGATTAGGGGGTAAATAGCGTTCTCCCATAGCGTGTCTCTTCAACAACCAGCTCGCTCAGCCGTTAGATAGTAAATAGGAGATTCAAACAGGAATGCTAATTTTTTTAGGAATTAGACACAATAGACATTGCTTGCAGCTGCCAATTTGCGCTCCCGCATTTTTCAGATTTAGAATGGTAATTTACAAACGAAGTCCAGAAGGCATACAAGGCGAAGTTCCTCGTAGCTGCCCTCCTCGAACTAATAGAAACAAATATTACATTCGACTGCCAATACCACCTACTGTTGAAAGGAGCCATAAATCGACACCCTGCGAAAGTAGCAGCGCAGAAGCTGGAATCAACGGCTCTCCCATTAGTTAATCCGAAGTAGTGGATTCGAAATGTAGACGACATATTTTTTGGTTGATATATTTGTTTTGTTAAAAAGGATAAGTTAGAAACGCTTCATAACACCATTAAATCAACCATTCCAGGAGTTAACTTCACAGGTGAGAAAGAAGTTGACAACAAAGTCATAAAGTGAAAAAACTGACCGACTACACATTCGTCTACCACACAGAAAAAATATGTAGAAGTTATGCAAACAAAAATCTTATTGCTAACAACATGAGTGCCGTCAACAATATCCTAAATCGAGCAAAAACACAATACTGTGACAAAGAATCCCACCAAGTCGTGCTACATTATCTGTTGGATATATTTCTCAAAACGAATGTTCACAGACTCAATTCTTAAGACGTTAGAATCTGATCAAAAGCTTGAGGCTGACGATGTCTAATCCCACAGAAATTGTCATTCCAGCCTCTCTTGAATGTGCCGACAATACTTTTTTTCCAAAAATTATACTCCCAGAGACTTCCCCATCGATAGATGAAATAAAAGGACAAAAACCCAGAGAGAATGAATTAAATGGTTTGACTCAGGCGCTGACAGACAAATATCTGGTGAAACCTTCTTAATATCAATAATGCGTTGGAACTCCTTGAAAGGCACATACAGAAATACGAGATAAAAGTGACAACAAATCAGTGAATAGCTACGCACCCAGCTGGCAACAACTAAGGATAGATTTAGCATCCTCGACTAAAAATTAGTCGTCTACAAGATCCCATGCAAAACGTGCGATAGCGTATATTGTAGCCAAGCAGGTACGTCCGATTCCACATCTACTTGATAATTTTTGACCTTTTAATTGATCTTTGCATATTTACGCACGTTTGACAATGACTTTTTTTGCCTTAATGTACTGTTTATGTATCACTGCCTACCTATCCCGTCTCCAGTCTTCTTGACCCTGTTTTGACAACGGAAACAGTATGGTGTGGGAAGCGATAGATAGAGTGCAGCCGATGTATCCTATCACTTTGAACGAATTCACGAGAAAGTCACCGTCTCTGCCGATCTGATAATACAATGACACTTTAAAACGACCAAGAAATTTGTTGATCGCATTCTTGGTGAGGTCGCCCCCTTTCCTCACTCTGAATTAAGGACTGTAAAGTTTTCCCGTACCATGCGCCGACGTTTCCGAAATTCAGAAGTTAAATCAGACCAGTCTGCATACCAAAACTGCATTTCATGCAATACCTTTAGGTTTCTAGAACTTTAACGACTTTTCCCTTGATCCCAGTGAATGTAGCCACTTTTGCAGAACGTTTTGGACTTTGAGCTTCAAACTAAATCTCTCTAAAAAGTCACTTCGGGAACACGCTTTGAACTCATCGTAATCAGCAGTCTAACTTCGTGTTAATCAAACATATTTGGTCACATATAAGCCCCCCCGCGTAATCTCGTCGCATGCATATTGTGAACGCTAAATTATATGGTAGACTCGGCCGTTTGTCGTAAGTCGGCCCTGGGTCACAACTAAAACTTCTAGTCGGGTGCGCTCGTGAAGAGCTGGGTGGTTCCACTGCGCGCGCCGGGTCTCAGCGAGCCGTGTCAGCAGCATGCTAGAGCCGGACTGGCCGAGGTTCGGGAGTGTGTTTGGGATGAGTCATTATGTGGGGGATTGACACGAACACTAGCCCCTCATCCCACCCACATCCCCACCCCAGGGCGGTTAAAGCCACGCTGGTCGGCGCGAGGGCGCCCGCATCCGAGAAGGCTTCTGTCCGCGAGACAAGCAGGCGTACGGGTGACTCAGCGCGACGGCTGTGAACAAGGGGCATTTCAGGTCAGGCCTGAGGTGTGAGCGTGGGTTGACGGTGGGCCTGCCGGCCTCCAGTTCGGCTGTCGCGATTGCCGTCTGTCCAGCATCTCGGGCGGGCACTGGTGCGGCTTCGCCAACAAGACTGTCGGCAGGCCGTGACCGACAATTGGGTCGCTGGTCGTAGGCATGGTAAACAAAATCACGCTGTGCAAGAACTAAACCCTAAACATTGCACTGCCGCGTACGGTGTTGAACAACTTATGCCCCTCCCCCCTCGCGGGCACTGACTGAGTGTTCTAGAGCCCGATGATGAGATAATTGTTGTGATTAGGGGGTAAATAGCGTTCTCCCATAGCGTGTCTCTTCAACAACCAGCTCGCTCAGCCGTTGGATAGTAAATAGGAGATTCTAACAGGAATGCTCGTTTTTTAGAATTGAGTCATGTTAGACATAAATTGCAGCTGCCGATTTGCGCTCACGCATTTTTAACTTTTGAATGGCAATGTACAGACGAAGTCCGGTAGGCATACAACGCGGAGTTACTCGTAGCTGCCTTCCTTGAACTAATACAAACCAATATTACATTCGACTGGCAAAACTACTTACTGCTGAAAGGAGCTCTAATGGGGTCAGCCATACATGGATTCTTTGCTGAAGTAGCTACGCAGAAGCTGCAATAAACGGCTCTCCCATTAGTTCATTCTAAGTGGCTGATACGACATGTAGACGATACATTTGTTGTCGCTAAAAAGGATCAATTAGAAACACTTCACTTCATTCTGGGAAGTAAATTCACCGTTGAGTAATAAGCTGACATCTAATTCATGAAAAATTGACCGAACACACTTTGGTTTACCACAAATAAATATTTGTGAAAGTTATTCTTCACTATGAGAACAATAATCTTATTGCTCACAAAATGAGTGCCATCAACAGTATCCTAAATCGAGCAAAAACAAAATACTCTGACAAAGAATCCTACCAAGTCGAGCTACCTTATCTGTTCGATACATTTTCTCCAAATGAATGTTCACATACTCAATGCTTAGGGCGTTAGAGTCTGATGAAAAAGATCAAAAGTTCGAGGCTTTTGTGGGACAGCTGTCGGGTCTGGGCATGACTATCTGAGGACGGCTAATAAGCCAGGAGAAGTCATCCTAGTCTCTCTTGAGTCTGTCGCCACTGCTATTTCCAAAATTGTTTCTCACGGATACTTCACAGACCTATGCATGAAACTACAAGAATCCAGAGAAAATTAAATAAACAGTTTCACTCAGGCGCCGAAATCAAACACCTGGCGAATCCTTCCTTATATATGTGATGTGTTTATACTCGTTAAAGAGCACATATAGAAATACGCGCACCCAGATTGCACACCCCAAAGATAGAGGTGGCTATCTGGGCAAGAAATAAGTCGTTTTTAAGATCGCATTCGAGGCTTGCAATACCGTATATTGTGGCGAAGCAGGGAGGTCCGAGTCCATATGTACATGACAACTTTTGACCTTTTAATTGTTCTTTGCACGTTAACTCACTTCTGACGATGACCTGGATAAAAAGCCTCGTTAATTTACCGAATAAATTTACTTTGTTTTCTCAAAGGACGTATTTTCCTTCAAAATACTACACATGTATCAGTTGCTACCGATCCCTCCTCTAGCCTTCTTGACAAGGGGCACCGTTGGTAAAGGAGGAGGGAATGTTGTTGAAACAGCCGAAATCTTCTGTCGATTTGAATGAATTCACGCGCAATTTAACGTCTCAGTTGATATTTTTTTATGCAGCGGCACTTTAAGCGCTCAAGCAATTTGCTGATGGCATTCTTGGTTAGGTCGTCCACCCTCTTTACTCATATATAAAGGCTGCGAAGTCTTCCTGTATTATGCGCCAAAGTTTCCGGCGTATGTCTTGACGTGAATCGGCATATCAACACTGCATACTACCCATTCCTAGCACGGTACCTCACGTTTGAAGAAACGGAAATTCAGGCGTTAAAATCAGAACTGTCTCCATATCAGATATGCATATCTTATAAACAGTTTGGTTTTCTAGTATTTTTACATCTTCTCCTTTGGTTTTTAGTAAATGGAGCCATTTTTGCTGACAATTGTGGACATTTACCGTCAAAATAAAGCGTATTCCTCGGAAAAAGTATCCACATGGGGAGCACCCTTTGGACCTCCTTGAAATCGGCAGTCAAAATGCGAACTAATCAAACATATTTGGTCAAACGTAACCTCACACGGTAATCTCGTCGCATGCATACAGTGGGCGTTAATTCATTCCGTAGACTGGACAGTTTATCGTAAGTCGGCCGTGCGTCACAATCTGGCGTCCAGCCGGGTGCACGCGGGCGTTTCCCTGGTGCGCCGGGTCTCAGCGAGCCGTGTCAGAGACGGAGTGGACGAGTTTCGAACGTGTGGTTAGTTGAGGCTAGGTATGAGTCATTGCGTGGGGGGCTTAACATGAGCCCTAGCCGCTCCTCAACCCTGCGCCCGAGAAGGCTTTTGTCGGTGGTACAAGCGGACGGGTGACTCAGCTCTGAACAAGGGGCATCTCAGGTCAGGCCTGAGGTGTGAGCGTGGGTTGAGGGTGGTCCTGCCGGCCACCCGCTCGGCTGTCGCGATTGACGTCTGGCCAGCATCTCGGGCGGGCACTCGTGCGGCTTCTCCAACAAGACTGGCAGCAAATCGTGGCCGATTATTGGGTTGCCAGTAAGATGTATGGTAACCAAAATCACGCCGTACAAGAACTATATGCTAAACATTGCACTACCGTGTACGGTAGAGCGCAGTGATCAGATAATAGATAAATCGCATTTGGTCATTGCCTGTTCAACAACCAACTCTCAGCCGGTGGATATTTAAAACGACCCCCGACATGGGATGCTTGCTTTTTTTAGAATTTAGACATATTAGTCAGGGACTGTAGCTACCAATTAGCGAACTTCGTGTTAATCAAACACATTAGGCCACATGTAACCCCCCAGTTTAATTTCGTTACGTGCATATTGTGAGCGCTAATTTATTCCGTAGACTGAACCATTTGTAGTAAGTCGCCCATGCATCACAATCAGGCGTCTAGCTGGAAGCGCGCGTAAAGAGCGGCGTGTTTCCACTGCGCGCGCCGGGTCTCAGCGGGCCGTGTCAGCAGCATGCTAGGGACGGATTGACCGAGTTTTGGGTGTGTGAGCTTGGGATGAGTCATTGCGTGGGGGGGGGGGGGGGGGTGACACGCCCCCCCCCCCCCCCGCCCGGTTAGAGCCACGCCGGTTGATGCGGCCTCCCGCGCCCGCGAGAGCTTTTGTCAGTGGGACAAGCAGGCGGACGGGTGACTCAGCGCGACGGCTGTGAACAAGGGCCATTTCAGGTCAGGCCTGAGGTGTGAGCGTGGGTTGACGGTGGGCCTGCCGGCCACCAGTTCGGCTGTCGCGATTGACGTCTGTCCAGCATCTCGGGCGGGCACTGGTGCGGCTTCGCCAACAAGACTGTCGGCAGGCCGTGACCGACAATTGGGTCGCTGGTCGTAGGCATGGTAAACAAAATCACGCCGTACAAGAACTAAACCCTAAACATTGCACTGCCGCGTACGGTGTTGAACAACTTATGCCCCTCCCCCCTCGCGGACGCCGACTGCCTGCTTTAGAGCGCAGTGATGAGATAATAGGTAAATAGCGTTCGGCCATAGCGTTTGTCGATTCAACAAAAAACTTTCACTACCGGTGGATATTAAATTCGGCCCTCAACAAGGGATACTAGTTTTTTTTAGAATTAAAACAGTAGACGCAGACTGCAGCTGCCAATTAGTCGTTACGCTAGATGACTATTCATTGGTCCAGCTCTTTTCAACTTCAAATTATTCGTTGCATATTCTCTCAGGTCTGACAACGATATGCTGGCAACCAGCGTCAAACAAAAAAGATACCTTGTTTTCCAAATAACGACTTTTCTTCAAATACCAGAAACAATATAAATTCATAACCTTTAGCCCATGCTGCGAAGGTCATGGCAGTCGTTTTGGAAAACATACAAGGTAGTTCGAAATCTGTGTGCATAGCTCCAGGATTACCCGTCCACATTATATTGGATTGAGTTGGAAAAGTCTCATAGATCTAGTTACGTCGGACGATGGAATGTATTGGTTGCGCAGAAAACATTTCCTGAACGACAACATAGGCATTTTTGCACATGCATGGCAATAAGTGGCACTTCTAGCTTGACAGAGAGAGATCAACGGGGTCGGATTGACAGTAGATTTTATTTCGATTGACCCAGTTGTGAAAAATTCAAGGCCTGAGGATTTAAAATATATTTGAGATTGTCAATTTTGTTCAGTGAGTTTACTTGAGGCGCAAAATCCGGTTAATAAAAAAGAATTCACTTCAGACCAGCACTATGCTGGTAAATAGGGGCCGAATTGGACCTAATCCAACGGAAAAGAAGAATTGAGTCAGTTTACAATGTATTTCCTCTCAAATCTTTTCAATCTATTTTTATGTCTGCCAACAGCCCGGATCTGATTCCCATTGAAGATAATCTTGGAATTGTCAAAACAAACTAGCACGAGGCAAAGAATAATAGTCCATGTAAGAAAACCTGTTTTTTGTGGATAATCACATGGAAAGAAAACGACTTTTGCATGACCTTAGAGATATTTAAAGCGTGTTCTAACTGTCCAGCTGTGCCGTAATTCATTTAGTTTCCTAAAAAGGAATATTGCACCAAAACTCCGTCGCCTCGGACCTAACTCTTGGTCATACAAGATAGGGTCACACACCCATGCTTTTTCATGCCAAGACTGCACTGCAAGTTATGTCGGTGAAACGGGCAGACGCCTTGGCAAAAGGTTGCATGACCATCAGCTCGAATCAATCGCGAGGGTAAGATTTCTATTGTCTATGACCACGTAAAGCAGAAGAAACACCAATTCGCCTTTTAAAAAGCAAGGGTAATAGGCCAGGCCAACGACAAGATGGCCAGACTGCTGCTAGAAAGTTTGTCCTCGATTGGCACACTAAACAGATCCATGGACCTTCATCCCGCCTACCAAGCGCTCCGCAAAAGACTAACGTCGGCTCAGAAGGAAGCAATAGGTTGGGCGGAGAGAGATAAGCAGGGCCGACAGCTGGCAGCCGCGAACAAAGAGGGTGGAAACGCTCACGAGTCACAAAAACGACTTGACACAGCTCAAGAAGACACGAGCAATTCAAACAGCCACGAAAATCGATCCGTGCAATCGATTGACCCATGGGCGAATGGCCGTTCACATTTATCTGACGCACACAGGAATAAAGACACCTTGCTCTGACGATGGAAGCGAGCGAGCTTTTTAAACGTCAGCCGGAATATACTTTAGCCTCAGAAGTCGTCTCCTTTTCTTCTTCCTCTTCCGGGGATGATGTAAGGAATACTTTGAAGTATGTATATGTACGCCCTGTGGGGCCAAGGCCATGGTTATATCGACTTCATTTCATTTATCTTAGCAAAACCAAAAAGAAGGTACACGCCATCACATATTTTGTGCTTATTTATTCTTTGCTTTCTTTCCACGGTATTCATTTTGTCCCGCGTATGGTTCATGGGCGGAAACTGCCCAAAAATACTCTGAAAGGTTATTGGAGCCCATAATCTCACCTAAACCCCTATAACCCTGCGCAAACCCGCAATCTACTCCCCTTGCACGCAGTGGTCGTCAGTACCGTTTTCTCCATCGTTATCAGTTTGTACAATACGCTTATCACGCCTAGGAAGAGGAGGAGTATTGCATTGACATAAGACGGCTTTTTGTTTTGCTCCCCTAAAAATGGTTTGCACAATTTCTTATAAGACGCAAAATAAGCACGCTGCTTTGAACTGTCACCGTCCTTGCTCTTATTTACTAGTTTGCAAATGTGGGAATACTTCTATCTTAGATTTGCTGGATACACTACTTCGTATCAATCGCAAGGCGTACGCAACTCCTTGAGTACGCAAATGCATACAGCAGGCGCTGCGCGGAATATGCAAAAAACTGGCCACTATCAATATCCTTGGACGCCATAGAAGAAGAAGAAGAAGAAGAAGAAGAAGAAGAAGAAGAAGAAGAAGAAGAAGAAGTAGAAGAAGAAGAAGAAGAAGATAAGAAGGAGAATGAGAAGGAGAAGGAGAAGGAGAAGAATGCTACATTGTGGATTTTACAAACCTGCATTTTCAGCAAAAATGGCTCCATTCAGGGAGAGCAGATGGTAAGGTAAATTAAGGGTCATTTATAAAGACAAAGGTAAAAGGTCATGCAATACTCACAAGTCAAGTTTTTCACGACATTCACATCAACTATGGAGACAGATCGGCTTTCAACTTCTCCATTTCCGCTTCTTCACACGCTTTTTTCTTCGTGTTGTAATCCTACGGAGGATTATCGATGTTGGTGTTGTCGGTGAATTTCATATGCGACATATTGGCCGCATTTGACAAATATTGGGATGGTGATATGTTTTACATAAAATAACTTGTTGTCCTGCATTTAAAAAGGTAGCAGTGTGCTGTAGATATGACCTCATGATCACAAATGCAGACAAACAAAGCAGAGGATTAGAAACGGTGGTGTAGGATAATAAATTCCCACGTGAATGGAGAGCAAAAAAGTGGGTGGCTCAAATTCGAAAGCCGCGCCATGGCTGCCGTCAACATTCACAGAAACATCATTCACCTACTTCCCCCACGAGCGACAGTTTTCCTCCTAAAAACCACGAATGACATTCCATTTTGAATTATGAGCCAGCCTTAGGAGTTCTTTCACTGTCTGCTCTTTTTCCTCAGTTACACTGCTACCTCGTGTAAACTGAGTGTAAGTTTATGACTTGAAACAAGCGAGTAATCGTCTGAAATTGTGTCAACGACTTCTTTGGAATGTTCGGCTATGCCGATGCATTTCTGAAATCCTATGTACCAAGAAGGAATTCAAAGGCGTTTCCCTATATTTCCTTCAATGAATTTTAGTTGACTTGTCGATGTAGGCCATTATTTAACCTTACTAATGAAGGACTTCCACTGTTATCTTGAACCCGTCTTGAAAAACGGAAGAATGCAAGCATAATCTGGGTAATCGAGTAATTACTGAGTAACGGCTGTAAATTGGAATTCTGGAGTGGACTTCGAAGTGCTGTAGATGTGATTGAAAATTATATGCCAATTTCAGACAATTAAACACACTGCCGTATTGCAACTGTAACAAGGGATCGAGTGGGATGGCCTAACCTAGCCTGGAAAAGAAATAAGAAGTGAAATAAACTCCTACTTTTAGCCTCTGGCTTCTGATGAGTTCGTGGGAAATATCAGGAGTTTCATAAAATAGTGGTTATCGATTCAAATCATTGTACAGAATGGTCGTACGACACGTTCATGCACTAATTATACTACTCAACTTCCAAGATGTCCTCGTATGGAGCACTTTTTTGACTTGGAGATGAGGTTTGTTGAAGACGCCAGGCAGGCATAGCATTACCTCCCTTTTTAGTGGGCCATGTTTCTTCATTTTCAAGACTTTGGTATCAGGACGTTCACCCTCAAGTTTATTCCAATCACTGCAGATGAATCCATCTCACAGCGGATTTATTTTGTTGAAGTCGTGCGCTGGCAGGTGCGATCATGAGTTTGACCAGGCTGCATTTATGCAAACTCCGGCCGCTTCATGGCCAATTACACGAAATGTGCACTGAGGGCTGAGGACCAATTTTGAATCTAGACTTTTAGGTTTATTTGACTTAGAATCACCATTTCATTGTCAGCCTCTGCAATTATGTTAAGGACCTCTTGTGTGTTTTTTCTGTGCATTTCTTAGCCCCTGTGTTACCAACGGGAAGCTCAAAGGTGTTAGCCTATCTTTCCCTCATCTGAACTGGCATTATACATCTCCATCTGTGGAACATGAAAATAAAATAATGGTTATTGAAAATATGCTAAGGAGATACTGGAAGGACATGCGTCAATCTGTTGGCCATACACGACTAAAATTCAGGGTTTGGGAAATAGGGTAGGCTCAAATAGATCGATATGGATTTTTCAAATTGGTTACTCAGCAATGCAGAAGCAACGCGAAACAAGCCTTCGCTCAGGGGCTCTACGCCCGGACATTTTTTGTGTGCTGACAACAGGGTCAATCTCATCAACCTCGATGATCCATGCATTGCGACTTAGCACAAATGCATCCCCCTTAAACGTGTTTGGCCCATCTCCGCGGGGTGGCGAATGAACGAACAATACTATACTGCAAAATAATGAGCCCTGGTTCCGTGAACCAATTTGACAAGCATTAGGAGGACTTGTGTCTAGGCATCCTTGTGGCTGTATCGACCAATTGGGATAACAATATTTTTTCCTAAAGTACAGCGGCGTTGCTAGAGAAGCTTTAAGTATGCTTGTGACTCGAGGTCGACTGGATGGGCATAGTTTGCATATCTTTTGGTTGCATTACGAATTGCTGGACTGGATAACGGAACAAGGCAATACGTCAGCAGAAATAATCGCATTGCTATGGACCACAGCCGCTTCACAATTGCACAACTTCGGGTTGACAAAAACCTCGCTCAACCCTCAGCTATTCGATCTAGCTTGCGACAAGACTGTATTCTGAACAAATACTTTCTACAGGCCCTAAAAAGTAATTTTCTATACGCCTTTTACGCCCTACAGAAGTTCCCCAACTTCACACCTGATATGAACTTTGGAACTTCAAATTAGCTTTGCGTTCTGATAACCTATGGCCCCGCGGACGAGGCGCCTTCAAATCTAACAGTCACTTTCGGCATCCTTAATGTTCGCCATACCGCCTAGCGGCTACATAACTTTTCGCAATTATACAGGCACCTTGGCTATTCCAGCGCTCACATATTTATCCTTCAGGGGAGATGCAAAGCTCTCATCATCTTGTGCTGACCTCTTTTCTTTACTAGGATTATAGTGACCGCTTTTTCAACCAACACTACTGTTTCACTACGCTCTCTACGGGTACGATTGTTGTCTAAGTTGCCTACTTCATGCCCCGTGAGCTTGTCTAGAGCAAAGAAATTGAGTTCTCACATTCCCAAACCCAAGGCTAATTTATTCGAAGTTTGGTAAATTTCATTGAGGTACTGCCTTTCAATGCGATGATGTTGATGGTGGCATTTAAGAGAACCCAACGAGTGTCTAGATGAAGCTGCTGGATGGCAGCAGCCAACCGAGAAGGAAAGTCCCCGCGCCCATTTCTAATTGGTCGAGACGTGGACCAGGAATGGTCCAATAATCTCTCAGCGCAGTTAATCGCCCAACCAGCTGCGCAAATGACCGCTAAGTCTTCTGACCAATGAGCTGCATCCTGGCGTGAATGTGGCCCTCACCATTTATTATATATACGGCGCGCATCTTACGAAGAAGGTAAATCACGTCTCTCTGATCATCATCATGTCTGGTCGCGGTAAAGGTGGCAAATCTCGAGTAAAGTCTAAGACTAGGTCTTCCCGTGCTGGTCTCCAGTTTCCAGTTGGCCGTGTGCACAGACTTCTGCGCAAAGGCAACTACGCCGAACGTGTCGGTGCCGGAGCCCCGGTCTACGTGGCCGCCGTTCTCGAATATCTGGCCGCTGAGGTCCTCGAGCTCGCAGGCAATGCAGCCCGCGACAACAAGAAGACTAGAATCATCCCACGTCACCTGCAACTCGCCATCCGCAACGACGAGGAGCTGAACAAGTTTCTTGGACATGTGACGATCGCCCAGGGTGGTGTTCTGCCGAACATCCAATCCGTCCTTCTGCCCAAGAAGACGGAGAAGAGCAGCAAGGCTTAAGTGCCGCGCACTCTAACTGAGAACGTGACGACGGCCCTCTTCAGGGCCACTACAAGAGATTGTCCTCTAACCTGTTCTTTACGTATTTCGCTTTGTTGGGTCATTCGTGGGTGGGATGGAATTGAAGGGCTCCTTTCGGGTTTGCTAAATCGAACGTGTTTCTTCGGGCTTTAACCGATCAAGCTTAGATTTCGTCTGTTGGAAAGAAACCAACCATCTGTGAGGATTAATAATTCAATTGATAGAAGTGTCCTGTATGCGGTCGCCTAAATGCAAGAAGGCTGTCGATCTGCGTTAGGATCACTAATTCGTGTCCAATAATGGTGCAGTGTTCGATGGTGGCTTGCACATGACCATCAGTTCCAGGATACAAAGAGTAGATCTGTCGCTCATACTAATGGAATGAAGCATTTAACTTTGGGAATTGTAATATTCGGTTCGTAAGAGATAACTCTTGTGTCCATCAATCTTGGCAGCTAGCTTACTGTGTGGTGTAGAATGTTGGCACACATAGGACCTCGTCTTTGGACATTGCTAATATGCGCACCAATTCCAGTATCAGTATCCACACAACGGTAAATAAAATTTGTAATGAGTACTATACCGCAGAGAACTTTCCTAACAGTATCTGCCATGTGCCACTAATGGAGGCTAGTCAGATTTATATACTGCATTTGACTTTGGGAATTGCCCAAGTGTGATTATTCGCTGGGAACTACTGGCGGACGCCTCGTACCTCAGTTTGTTGAGGCGAGAGTACACTAACAGGTTCTATTAATCACGATTGACAAGTAAACAGCCGATCTGGTACGACGGTCTGGCGTTCTGATAAACAACATTTAGCAGTGCAACTGTGGACGCCAGGTGTTTGCTGAGCAGCTTTTCATCCCCTTTTCGATAGTACAGACAATGGCAAGTGAACTCTAACGATTGCTTTGAAGGTTTCGTCGCACACAAGGAGTTGGCTATTTTCTCCATGCGCACTCTGACCGTCTATGTAGACGTGCCCGTAGTTATGACCCTTATGACTTCTGCGTGTATTAGACATAATCTGTAAGGTATCCCCGACCTCTGTTCACATAGACAAAACGCAAGGGGAAGGGCAATCGTTCAGGCGGAGAATGGATTAGCAAGTCACGTTCACAAAATGGCTGCGTGTAGTTATTGATCCGCTTGATGAGAATGTTCCAGAAAAAAAGAACCAATCAAATATGACGAGATATCGATACGGACGTTGTGCGTTCCCTTGACGGCAGCTGGTATAGTCCGATCAATGACCAAGTCACGCGATAAAAGAGAACGGAGATGGCTGGCACAGTAAGAAGCATGACTGGGTGCCTTTTCTGCGTCGGATTCGTATAAGCGGTATTCTTATATAAGCCACACTAATAAGGAGTCTTTGCAGACAATAAGGAATATATGTGCTGAGAGTCGACTTTAACCTCTCTCCGTCGTTCCCCGTGCAACAATAGTCGATCTTCCGAAATGGTTAATCAATTTATGCTTAGATAAAGAGAGGCGTCCGAACAGGTTATCTGCACATAGTCCCACAACGCCAGGATTTCACTGCACAGGGGATGAGCGACTTGGGTCCTAATAACACCCTTCCCAAAAATATGAGTTGTGCCGACTACGGCCTGGTTTTCAGCGTATACAAATGTAACCTGTCAGCGGTTTTACCCACCATTATTAGGATGACTATTTGTAGTTAAGTTACGTTCACCGACCAGTGATCTCCGGATCATGAACTGAAAACGGCCGATTCGAGCCATATCTTGCATCCGGCGGACTTTGTCTACCAGTTGGATTATTAGGTCCGTTGGATTATTAGGTCCGATTATTATTATTAGGTCCGATATTATTGGATTATTATTGGATTATTATTATTATTAGATTATTAGGTCCGATAGGGAGGAAGTGACGATGCCTTTGCGTAGAAGGACCCCAAATTAGTGAGCGAATGGCGATGCCGGATGGATTTGAAGGACATCCCAAACAAACTCGATAAGTTGCCGTAGATTATGGGAAACAGAGGAAAAAATGCTTAGAACCTTTCAACTCCTAGGGTGGAGTATCTAGTATAAAAGACCTTCCAGCCTATGCTCGCTATGTGGATGATATATTTATAATAGCAGACGGAAGACTTGAGCTTGAAACATTCTTAGATAAAGTGAATCAGGTGCACTCAGCGTTAACCTTCACTTTGGAGAAAAAGAGGACAGACAGTGCCTCCCCTTTCTGGACGTCCTCCTTAGTAGAAGATCTGATGGATCGATAATTAGAAGTGTATTTCGTAAGAAGACCTGTACAGGGCAATACACTAACTTCTACAGTTTTGTGCCACTAAGTCGGAAACGAGGCCTAGTCCGCTGCCTCACGAACCGAGCTAGGCGAATATGTTCTCCAGAGACACTGGAGGACGAACTCGCACTGCTTAAAAATACCTTACAAGAAAATGGGTTTCCCCGATAAGTTCATCGATAAGTTTATGGAGGAACGTCCACCAAGACCGGAGGTACCGACGGCTGAGAAGAAAATCATATTTCTTACACTGTCTTTTCAAGGTGATCCAGCAAGCGAACTTCTACAGCTTCGTCTGAACGCTGCAATCGCGCGTACATATCCAGCAGCAAAGTTAAGATTTTTGTTTTCAAGCACTCCACTTCTTCGCCTTGAAGGCAAGGATAGACTGCCGTTCCAGACCACATCAATGTGTATCTACAACTTTACATGCTCCTGTGGGTCAAGTTACATTGGTCAAGCGATTAGGCGTCTATCCAAGCGCATGCGAGAGCATCACCCTGCGTGGCTAAACAGAGGCGAAACTAAGTCGATATCAAGCGCAATTCTGGCTCACTTGGTAGACAGCGGTCATCGGGTAGACGTCAACCAAGCATTTAGAGTCGTCTACAAAGTTCCGGCTAAACACTCTTAGTTCCTGCGTCAGCAGATACTTGCGACGGCAGGTCAGTCGCCATTCGCCTCACAAACCCAATTTTATGTGCGCAGAAAGCATTTGTAGCGGCCCTAAGGCTCCCGTGGCCAAAGGCCTTTTCAACATCCGCCCTCACGCCTCTTACTACGCTGCGAAACAATGATGAGACAGCGGCATCAAGCATCCAAAGGCCACCGACACAGTCTCAAGACGTTGACACCTTGCGTCCTCACACCTCCCAACAAAACGCGAGACGAGGACATTAAATAATTGTCTGACTCCTTCCCCTTCCCCTCTCCCCCACCCCCATTTCTATGTCCCCAATTAAGACTACAATCTGATTCCCTTGACCCCCCTTTGATCCCTTTACATCTCTCTCCCCCTTGTTACTACTGATTGGTTTGCCTTAAACTTTCGTTAACTAGACCCTCCCTTGTATTACTGTATTGTCTGATGATGAATTAATCGAAAACGTTCGTTCGCTTAACATGACTTCCTTAATATCTAATTAGAGGTTAAATCCTGTGCTGAATGATTTATACTAAGCCTGACTATGACTAGCAAATCCAGTGCTGTGTCGTCAGTAGGCACTCGCCCTTCTGTGGCCGAGGTCAGATGGCGATTGCATATCGCCCCCAAACCCTAGTGACAGTCATTCACTCTGTACACATGACAGTAATTATCACTCCATGTGTCTGACCCATGACAAACGTTCACAACTCAATCTATTTTGCTACCGTCCCCCAGCGCAAGAACTTGTACAGGCCGATCTCACAGGCGGCGTGAAGGCGATGAGTTGTAATTAAAGGACCCTTATTAATTATTAAGTTGGTTTGGCAGATTTGCTTAATTTGAGTTGACCCAAATGTGAAAAACTCTAGGCGTTTGGCCTGCGATTGTACTGGCCGAACAAACTTTCCAAATTAAACGCGGGAATATTTGCAGAACTCAGACAGCATAGAAATCTGACTAATACAGAAGAGTGTTTTCATTTCATGCAGCACTCCAAAACCCGTGTTAGTATTCCTTGTGCTTGTGAATGAATTGATTTGATGGATGAGTGAAAAAGAAGGCACCGGGAAAATTGTTTTCTTGTGCTGACCAGTCGATCCTTTCCAGCTCATGACAATAAACCAATTGTGCGAGTGTTCGACACTACACATGCAAACACAATTGTAACGCTCAATCTTTGCATCCATTCATGAGTCAGTGCATCCACTTAACTGCGGAAGCACTTTAAGCAGGTAAATAAGGGAGTAAGGCTAGGAAGACGATGTCAGCAGTGGACTCTAGATCAGTTGGACGGCATCCGGCTGGAAATTCAAATCTGTGTATCGCTCTTCCAAAGAGAATCGGCCACTCATTGCTACAATATCGAGGGCCGTATTTAATATCTAACGACTGGGAGAGTTCGTTGGGCACCAGTCTATTTATCCTTTATTACAGAATGCTCTGGAGCAGTCATTCAGCACCCCCCGGGGGGGGGGGTTGTGGGCATTTCAACAGCGGGCACGGTAGTCAATAATAGTGCGGCGTTTAGAGTATAGTTCCCTTGGGGTGAGTGATTTTGTTTACATGCCGAATACCAGCGACCCAAGCCTAGGTCACGATTTGCCGTCAGACGACGATCGCGACAGCCCGCTGTTCAGGCACGGTCGGGCCTGACCTAAGATGCCCCTTTTTCAGATCTGCTGGCTGGAGCACGCCCGCATCATCCGGCGTGGCTTTTCCCACCCTTGGGGGGAAGGGGTTGGGGGCGTTGCCTACCGATCATACCAATTCCCACACAATGGCTCGGCTCAGTGACTCACACATCTCATTTAATCCCCTAGCCACCCCCCGATTTCCCGTCAGTCAGACGAAGATCACGCGCAGCCGAGGTGGTCGTCTGCCGGCAAGCCCGCTGTCCACGCACGGTTAGGCTTGACCTGAGATGACCCTTGTTCGAAGCCGCCGGGCTGAGTCACACACGACTGCTAGTACCACAGACATAAGGCTTCGCGGGAGGGAGGGGGGGCGCACGACTACCCTTGTGGGGCCTTCCGATCTCGCCAATCCCCGCAGTGAGTCAGCTCAGGCACCAAATAACGACAGGTCGGAAATTCCTCCAAGCCCTGCAGCATGCTAAAACGGCAGCCTAGGGCATCCACGCACCGCTTTCACGGGCGCACCGCAGTGGACCCCTGATTATTGCCCACAAGCAAGTTGTCGACTCACGGAGCAACCTGCACTGAGATGAGTGATTTCGCTAACCCTACCTACTATCAACCACCCAATCGTGGGTAGCAAATTGCTGACAGCCTCGGAGAGGCCGCACCAGTGCCCACATTTCCGGATGCCTGTCTGTCAGACGACGATCGCACAGCCGAGATGGCTGGCTGGCTGGATGCCTGCAGGCCTGAGCGACACGCCTGTTCTTGTCCCACAGACGAAAGGCCTTCGTAGGTGCCCACGTCTAGACCAGCGTGGCTTTTACCACCCTTGGGGGTGGGGGCTACTGGGCCTAGTGACTCACACAGTCCAAATTCACCCAACTCCCCCTAGCACGCTGACACGACACGGGACACAAACAAAATGCATCGCTCTTCGCACGCGAAACCGAGCGGACGCCCGATTGTGACCCAGGTCCGATTACAGAATAAATTAGCCCTCGCATGGGACGAGAGTACGGTGTGGGGGTCGTTGACGAAGTTGGCCTGATATCCTTGACCGACACAATTATAAGATAAAAGCATGAGAAGGCAGAATAGCAGGCGACCTGTCGACGGAGTGGACGGTTCATGTTCGGTGTTTTGTGAACTGAGCCCTGACAAAGATGAATTTACAATCCCAATTAGAATAGGGTGAGTTCGAGTCCTAATTATTGGTGAGGGAGGGAGGGGGTGGGTGCCTAAAGTGCTTTCACTGATGGCTTTGATTGTCGTCCCGGGCGTTGTTGCAGGGCCGATGGAGGTGACAGTGATAAACAGCAGTGCATATGGAGAGGGTGGCCACCGGTGATGTTAAGGCAGGTGTAAAGATAGTGGGAGCTTATGTCAACAACAGTCTGTCGGCTTGTTGCTGTGATGGGTCTAGTGATATCTGACGATACCGATCTGTTCGCGTGGAATTGTCGATTGTGGCGTGGGCATACTAGAAGGAGCTGGGTGTTGGCGTAATGGATCGGATGACTTGCTAGCTGACCCTTCGGCTTCGACAGCGGGTAACAATGTATTAAATGCAACACCATTGAAAGTAAAACCCTATAATTATGATATAACCAATCCGATTAGTGTTCCACAAAGTTAACCAATTTCGAATTCGTTTTGTGCTCGAATTTTTGAACACTTGGATTCACGTCCGAATCGTCAAAGACTGTTTTTTATTTATTGTTCAATTATCACGGGCCTGTTCGTTGTATAGGTTAACTTATTGTAATAATTTCTTGTTTTTTCTCTATATTTATTAGGATGGTTGGCAGATGTGCTTAATTTAGTTAACTCTACTGTAAAAATTTCGTGGCCTCGATGGGAGTTGAACCTACACAGTACAGAAGGCTTTTGCGCAGGCAACCTTCGACTATTGAGCTAGGAGGCTCTATATTTCTTTTCCGTTCCCTGCTGAATCCCCGTAATGTCGCAATCCCACAAACCCCCTATGACCGCCGGTCTCATATCACCGAATTCTGGGGTTCTCGCTTTCGTTGATGATCAACATAATATATTGTTACTGGCAGGTCCGTCGCTTTCAGGCGAGTTCTTCGTTAATTTTTGGATTTATTCGCTGTCACTTCAGGTACTTTTTTAAAGATTTTAATGTAGCATTGTGTCTGGGGAGTGCGGTTTCTTAATTCAGAATGCTTTAAAATAGCTGTCGCTGGCGTGCCCTGTGCACTTAATACAACGATAAACGATCAACATTGAAACAGATGGGGTTACCGAGATGTCCGCTAACGCATTCCTGTAATGAGCAACAGCGATTAGACACCCAAGTAAGACCCTGGGCATATTTGTAGCGACTTTGTATTTCTAACCCATGTTTCCCTCGGACACTGCGGGGACAAACCTTTCAAGGTCATTCTCTGTCTGGCTCACTGGTAACCCACTTCGCAAGGCCATTGTAGGGGGAGTTGCTTACGCTCAGTCACTTCCAGAGCCAACGACTTACTGTTCGGTTGCAGAACTCAGGACCCGGTGATCGACTTGCCAGACTGAGCCTCTGGACTCCGGCCCATTCATGGCTGGACTGCACTTGTCTGGAAGTCAGTTGCATTTTACTCATACTCTACTCCTTCTAACCTTATTAAATCATTCATAACACTCTGGCCTTTCACGCCTTATACTATCCACTAGCTTATATATGTTGGGATACGTTCTATCACCTATAATCCGGCCGGACCACATCGTATCCCACATATTAATGTCCGCATAAATTACAAAATATGTTCTTATTGATTGAAGCGAGAAGGCGTTTCCCGGGCATAAATACGAAGGGATGATCACGAGAACAATAGGTTTAATCTTCCGACCTTAAAAAACCAAACAAGCTTCCATCGTACGGCACCAGATAGTATTTAGAGGTATCGAAGGTGCTGGCGTCCTGCTGGCTATATGTTTATTCGTGCAGGTTGCACCACACGAGTAAGCGTTCATCACTGACCCGCTGATCAGGCCTTAGCTCCCTCACCTCAGCCGGAGCGGGCAGGTGGTGGGCCATGTCGGGATGGCAACAGTCATCGACCTCGTCTGTGTAGACCACGTTTGTTGTCCTAGATATCTGCGCGACTTGTTATCGTCTCTCGTTTGCCTCTGTCCGCGCGCGTCCCATGTGTGGTTGCCGGGTGGTAGCTGCTGTCTCCGCACCTGTCGCGATGGCAACCGTCGTCATTAGTGTTCAGGACAAAACCGTCTTCGTGTGCGTCTGCGTTCAAGCCGGGCGGGCCGGGGGGGGGGGGTCGTGTTGGTTTGCATTCCCCGCGGTTCCCCTGTCCGTGCGCGTCTCATCAGTGGTTGCTGGGACGTTGCCGGCGTCCCCGTTCCCATCGGGATGGCGACAGTTCTCATTGGTTTTCAGGCGTAAACCATTTCCCGATGCACCTGCGTTCTAGTCAGACAGACGGGAGGTCGTGTTGGTCTGCGTTCCCCGCGGAGATGTCGTTGACTGAATTACGCACGTAAGGTCTGTTAAGTCGAGGGGAGAATCGTACAGCGATGTGCCCTGTTTCGAGCGTTTGTCCTGATGTTTGGTCGCTACCTCGGCTCAGGATTTCGGCATCCTGAAATGCGAAGGTGTGTCCAGAGGAGGTACAGCGTTCCAACATCAACTAGAGTTGGCCCATCCTTCTCATTGTCCAAATGTGTTCACTCATGCGGGTCTGCAGTGGCATTAACGGTCTCCCCGATGTAGTTCGTTTTAGAGGAACTGTACTCGACACGATAGATGACACTTGCCACGTGATAAAGGGGCCCTGACCAAGGGTCTTACTGAAGGTGACTATTTGCCGAAGAGAATGAAGTTCGACTGCTCTGTCATCTGCCTCGTTCCAATGTGTTTCCACCCTTATGTAAAGCTTTCACACGCAACTGCGTTTTTGGCAAAGTGGATTCTTATTGTAGTAGCTTAGCGCCTGACCAGTGTAGGTTGACTTTCGGTATAGCGTCGTCTTTAGGCCTTCGTCAGTGTTACGGTGTACAGGGACGTAAAAGAACGCATTTTTTCAGTTGACCTCAGCCTCCATTGTGAACTGAATGGCCGCAAAAGGCCGAGTTCAGGATCGTGTGAAATTCGGAGACCATTTCGCGTTTTAAAACCACGTCCAAAATATTGGTCTTTGGTTCGAGAGTAACAGTGCCTCTAACTTCTGGAGGACTGACTCAGGCGGGAAACCAGCCAGAGGCGAACCAACAGGACTCCCTTTGATCTGTTCGTAGGCAGTGGACTAGGTGTTGATGCCGAAATTTAGCAGCTGGAGGGGGTGCGCACCCTTAGGCCTATTGGACACCTTTATAGGATTTAAGGCTAAGAAGGTTAAGCCTAACAGCTACAATCATTCAGGTCCTGGTTCCTTAGGAGATAGGAGAGAAGACGGTGGAAAGGCGGGAGCAGACGGAACAGTGTATTGTTCACAGAGAGGAAGGGGAAAGTCGCCAATTAGTCTTGCAAGGCGTCCGACCGTGAGGCCGGCGTCGTCACGACTGCCGCGAACGAGGCGCAATTTCAAGTGAGGTTTAAGAGCCGTTAGGCCAGGAAACAGAGAGAGAGCGGGCCCACTGGCTAGGTCGGCCTGTGATTGGTTGGACACCCTGCGGGTGGACAGTGTGTGGGAGGAAAGCGTATGGCTCGACACCGTTAATGGACATCGTGGGTGGCCTGTGTCTCGCAGCTGTCGCAACGATCTTGAGGTCCAGACAGATTGAGATCACGAGTGGAAAGGCAGACAACGAGCAGGCAACGACCCACTACACCTTCATATATCAGCCCTATTGCGACCATAGTGTATGGAGCCCCTAAACGTACACCCTTGGTTCGACCCGCAATGTACTGTGGACGATCGTGATGGGTACTTCTGTTTTCCCAACCTTGTTGGCAGAGTATCTTGTCACATCTTCACCACCTCGGTGATCCGCATTGACCTCTGCAATCCCTCCCCTTTTCGACCTTGCGTACTGCAATTTAGATTTTGAAGAAAAGTCGCCGACTTCCGTACTTAATTGGGGGGGCACTGGAATGAACATTGCCAGTTGACGACTTCGTGGAGTTCCTACGAGATATTACGAAGTATTTTTGCTAAATGTTTGACATTTAATTTATTAGAAGGATTGGCAGATTTGCTTAATTTGAGTTGACCCAATTGTGAAAAACTCGAGGCCCAGTAGTCATTCTGGGGGATTCTGGATGATTGCTTAGGATGAGAAGTCAAGATTGGCAAGCATATGTTTTCAGCAAATCATCGTCAGGCCAGAAAATTTGCAGGGTAATTAAAACTATACAGATGGACAGGGTAAATTGTGCAGTCTAATTACAATTCATCGTTTACGCGTCGCCCGCATGGCGAGGTCGGCGTGTAGAGGTTTGTGCGTTCGGGGAGGAAAGGAGGGGTAGGGGGGGGTAATTGGGTTAGGTTGTGGGGGTTGATCAGAGGGCAGATGCATGGGGGGATGATTGCTGCTATTTGCGCACAGCGAACGACGGTCACTGGGGCGTGGGGGCAAAGTGCGATCGTCACCTGGCGTCGGGGTCGGCCACGGAAGAGAAAGGGCTTCTGTCAGTTTCTTCTGACAACACAGCACCGGATTCTCTAGCCCTATAACTACTGCTTCGGCTGTTGCAAGCACCCGTTGGCGTAGGCCCTTGGAAAAGTTGGCTGGTGTCCGGTAGACAACCTGAAAGGCTTTGTTAGTATCGACTCGATGATTCGCATAGACGAGATGTGCGAGAATGGATCTCGAAAGCGATCTGGTTTCACCTTTACTTAACCAGGCCGGTATAGGCTCACGTACCCCCTTTTCCAGGCGTCTCGTTGTTCGGCCTATGTATCTTGCTCCACAGGAGCAACTGAAAGAGTAAATACACATGGATGTGGCCTTAAACGGGAGTCGGTCTTTTCCTCCTAATCGTAGAAGGGGAGAGTTCGTTAAGAACACCCGTAAGTTCGCCGCGGGGAAAGCGCTAGCGATTGCGGTTCTTAGACGCCGTCCGACCAGCTCGCTTGCTGCATCGCCCGAGAACGGCAGACTTATGAAAACACCTTTCTTTTCTGCTGTTAAGGTATCAGGCTTTTTGGCTCGCTCGCCAATATTCCTGAGGATGAACCTCTCCGGGTATCCATTTTCGATAAGTATCTGCTGCAGCTGTTGGAGCTCTGCTTCCACAGTTTCGGGAGAATAGATAGTTCGTACTCTAGCTGCTAATCCCTGGACTAGATTTCGTTTTATATTTAGGGGAACAAAACTGTGAAAGTTGGTGTATTGTCCCGTCCAGGTTTTCTTTGGAAAGACTCTACGCAGGATCGATCCATCATCTTGCCGTCGCAGAAGGACATCAAGAAACGAAATTTCATCGTTTTCCTCCGTTTCTGCAGTAAATTTGAGAGATGGGTGCGCGTTGTTAAACTTCGCGACCAGAGCATCAGTGTCCGCGTTATAGTCAGTCAAACAGAAGATGTCATCAAAATATCGACCGTAAAACGCAAGGTCATTGATTGAGTCCCTTAGACCCATTTTCTCGATCTTGCCCATAAAGACATTTGTGAGAAACGGGCCAAGTGGTGAGCCCATTGCCACACCATCTATCTATCTGTAAAATCGAACACTGCAGAGAAATTGCACAGTTTGCGTGCATCTCGTAAGTAGTTCTTTCAGAGTTTTCACGGGTAAACCTATCCGGCAGTTCGTGTCCCTAATCACGTCACAGATGTAGTTGATGGTTTCCACCACGGGTACGTTGGTAAAAAGTGACGATACATCCAATGAGAGCATCTTACTTTCTCCAACATTCATATCCTTTATAGCCTCAACAAACTCAAGCATGTCTTTCAAACTTCGAGTGTATAGGTCACTGCCAAGTAATTTCAGCTTTTCTACCAGCCATTTGGCAATGGCGTGATAAGGGGAGTTCCTCATATCCAGGATAGGACGCAAGGATAACCCCTGTTTGTGGATTTTAGGCAGGCCATACATTCTGGGTACTGTCGTGCCTACATGTCTCAGTCTTTCAAGCTCTTTGTCAGCCAAAAGACCTTCCTTGTGAAGGTCTTTGAGAATTGTAGTTGACTGACCCTCGACGGTCTCCGTACGATCCTTATCCTTCTCTGATTTTGTAAACTTCGAACGATCTGTCAGGATGGCTTCTAGTTTCGTAAAATAATCATTCTTATTCATCAGTAATATTCCGGACCCTTTGTCTGGTCTTGTCAGCCGATGTTTTCGTTTCTTCGGAGTTCTCTTAGGCTATCCAGATGAGCCTTTGTTCGTTGGGACCTTTCTCAAATACTGCTGGCAGCAGTTCACCAGCGTCGACTTGAGATAATCAACTTCTCTAGGCTTGGTAGATTTTAGGTCAGCAGTCTGGCTAAATAGGCTCTCAAATGCGGTTTCTAACTCTAGTTGCCTCGGCCTTCTTCCCGCCATGCAGAACTTAGGGCTTAGAGATAGTACCTATAAGAGTGTTTTGTCAAGACGTATTGAAGAATAGTTATGCACGTACCGCTCCGAATTGCTTGGGAGGGTTTTCGGCACTTTAAATGGTTGGACACTTCGAAGGAGTTTGTTCCACCTGGCTTTGATTCTTTTGTTCCTTATTGTTTGCACATATTCTTCAAACGCCACTCTCTCGAGAGTTTCAAGACGGTCACGGACCGCTGTCCTCTGAGCCAGGTTCCGCTGGAGTTTCAATGTTCCCGCGTTAATCGTCTCAAGGTAACTCTCTGCATGCCTTTTTAGCGATGCCGACGAATCAGCGATATTATTTCTTCGTAGAGTTTTCCAGTACTGCCTCGGATATTCACCCTGGTCCATACACACTGCGAGGAATTTGGCTGTCACGTTTGCCTCAGCAAGCCTGGTGTAAAACTTCAGGAATCCGTTGAGTTCTTTTAACACAGAAGGGTCATTGGACTGTCTAAGTTCTGCAAATATTCCCATTCTTAAGTTGAGAAGTCAAGATTGGCAAACATATGTTTTCAGCAAATCATCGTCAGGCCAGAACATTTGCAGTGTAATTAAAACTATGCAGATGGACAGGGTTAAATGGTGTAGTCTAATTACAATTCATCGTTTACGCGTCGCCCGCTTAGGAAATCCTGCTTGGGCAGTCAGCTTGATGTTCCGCATTGGTGGATTCCATATGGGCGGTAAAGTTGGGCGGGTAATATCGACCCAGGTGTGATTACATTCATGGCGCGAGGCGGGGCGTTTGTGGCTTAGCGGTTAGAGCGTTGGCCGCCGGTAAAGATACGCGGGTTCAAATACCGCCGAACGCCTCGAGTTTTTTTCACAGTTGGGTCAACCCAAACTCACATTTACTTTAGCTTTAAATGCAGGTTTTTAACAATATATTTTAAACCTGATTCTAAGTTCTGACTACTAGATTCCTAACGCTGGAATCAACGAGCAAAACATTGTTTACCATTGTCAATAGTAGCGAATATTCGAGTCCCAGGAAGCAGGTCAGAAGACGAAGCTGCGATCACTGGAACAAGAGTTTTATTTGCGTGACGTTTCGGATTCCGTTGGGAATCCTTAGTCATAGGTAATCGTAAACAGGTCTGAGACATGCGCATGTCTGCATTTAACCGATTGAGACCTGTAGGACAATGTGCTCGCAGCTCAATACTTTAGACCACGCGCTCTAGCCTCTAGAGGGATGTGAGACCTGTGGTTGCGCTTTGCGACTAATGAGCCAGGAATTACCGTTACAGTATCACTTGTCTTTATCGGTATTGTTAACACTTTGACTGTGACGTGCGCCACATGTGGTACACACTTTGGCAAACTATGGGCTATTTTTTGGAGTCGCAGTCAAAGTGCTACCGTGTGTTTTAATCAGCTTCTGTGGACTTGAATTAGCTTTATATCAGAGATAAAGATTATGCCTGCTAAGTTATGTTTAGGGGATAGAAATTCTGAATTCCACTCCAACCGAACACTTAGCAATAACAACAATCAGTAAACCACTAAAATTACTTACCCCTAGTGTTCTACTTGTGGCCACATTCTTCAACCGAAACAGGCCCGTGGCACAATCGCGGACTCCGTCGATGACCACGATGGAGAAAACAAAGACGAGAAGCGTCCCCAAAATTACATTTTTCCGACGACTAACATTTAACAGTCGCTCCTTCTCGTGGGCTGACAGATCAGTCACCATGCCTCTTTATGCACTGTGCTCCCCACCTTAAGATGGGCTGCATGATAGATGCTGTGGGCCAAGCACGTAGGCCAGATCACGGCAGGAAAGGCATTAGTTATGCTGCCTACCCATAAAAAGTGTCCAGTCGGGAGTGGTGGAGCTTCGTGTTAGCATGTCTGCGCATGTCTCAGACCTGTTTACGATTATCTATGACTAAGCATTCCCGACGGAATCCGAAGCGTCAGGCAAATAAAAACTCTTGTTCCAGTGATCACATCTTCGTCTTCTGAATTTGTTTACCATGTCTGTCAGAAGCTAGGTCACAAATTTCCGCCAGACTTGGGCAAGCCACACCAATGCCCCGTTTTGGTCAGACGACGATCTAGACAGCTGACCGGGCCCTCTGCAGGTCTACCACCATCCCACGAAGCCTGACCGAACCTTTGTTTACAACCGGCGTGCTGAGTCACATCTGCTTTACCGGCAGACGAACGCCTTCATGCGCGGACTTGCCAACCGGAGTGAATTTAACGACCCTTGGGGGCCGACTGATCATGCTAACACCTACACTGACTCTAACATGCTGACACGGCAGCCAACGACGCCTGATTGTGATCTACAAGCAAACGGCTGAGGCACGCACGGGGCAACCTGTCCTGTCCACAGAATAAATTAACCCTCTCGCCGTACAAAGGACGAGATTAGGGTGTGGGGATAGATTCGATCTAATACCTTTGATCAACACACCGTTCGAGGGTTGATCACGACGAGGTCAATCGTGAGCTCCCCAGAAGGTAGGTGTAGGGGCGGGTACTTAGGCGTGGCTTAGTTTGAGTGATGGTAGACTTTCGATGCATCTAGCCTGTTCCCTCACTAACCTGTACCGGGCGTCACGAACACCCGCAGTGTTGTAGCCTGTCCTGACCTGATCGAACAAGGGATCAGGCGCAGCTGTGGCGTGAACCTGCAACTACGACTGTTAACACGAAGCTCCACCGCTCCCGATTGTGCACTTTTTATGGGTAGGCAGCATAAATAATGCCTTTCCTGTGGCCTACGTGCTTGGCCCACAGCATCTATCATGCAGCCCATCTTAAGGTGGGTAGCCCAGTGCATAAAGAGGCATGGTGACTGATCTGTCAGCCACGAGGAGGAGCGACTGTTAAATGTCAGTCGTCGGAAAAATGTAATTCTGGGGACGCTTATCGTCTTTGTTTTCTCCGTCGTGGTCATCCACAGAGTCCGCGATTGTGCCACGGGCCCGTTTCGGTTGAAGACTGTGGCCACAAGTAGAACGCCAGGGGTAAGTAATTTTAGTGGTTTAATGATTGTTGTTATTGCTAAGTGTTCGGTTGGAGTGGAATTCAGAATTTCTATCCCCTAAACATAACTCAGCAGGCATAATCTTTATCTCTGATATAAAGCTAATTCTAGCCCACAGAAGCTGATTAAAACACACGGTAGCACTTTGACTGCGTCTCCCAAAAATAGCCCGTAGTTTGCCATAGTGTGTACCACATGTGGTGCACGTCACAGTCAAGTGTTAACAATACCGATAAAGACAAGTGATACTCTAACGGTAACTCCTGGCTCATTAGCCGCAAAGCGCCACCACATCCGTCTGGAGGCTAGAGCGCGCGGTCTAAAGCATTGAGCTGTGAGCGAATTGTCCTGCAGGTCTCAATCGGTTGAATTCAAGCGCTATCAATAACCGGTGGTCGACTCCTCGTCAGAAAACAAACCAGTGCAATTGTATGTCGCCCTGGTCTTCGGAAATTTGCCACAGTTACTACTTCACTGTCTATTTAAGCATTCAATATGGCAACCAAGCTTTCGGCAGCCGCAGGGCAAGTTCTCATCTCAGTATAATACATGGTATGATTTTACCAGCGGACCAAGGCGGATGACGTGCCAACTCCCTAGCCATCGCGATGGTCGTACTTATCATGCTGCCGTTGGGAGCTTTACGACCACGTGATTACCCTAGTACAAACCCGTACGACACCCACTTATTGTCGTAAGGGTTTGTTACCTCTGCAAATCCCCAAAAGCTAGGCCTACTCAATCCCGTTCAACCGAGCGAAATTCCTGATCTCATCCGAATTTCAGTTGTACTACTAGCATACTAACATAGTTGAACGAGCATAAAATCCACATATCGATTATTGCAATCAAATCCTTCGACCAGATTGTGCAAAAGGTGATCAAATGCTATTTAAAGACGTAGAATTCGTACAATCTTTATCCTGACTCCTAACACAGCATTGCAATCTGCCCCGAGGCGGATTCACATCGGTTCAGGACTGTTCCCTTCCAATTTGAATGTGGAATGCCCAGATTCTAGTATCAACAACCCTTTTGATCAAAAACCTAACACGATAGGTCGCGTCGAGTGAGGTCAGATTGGGGAGACGAAGATGAACAGTCATTGCTCTAAGCCTGATTTGGAGCTCTAACCAGTACGTGCCATCTGATCGGAAATCAAGGTAACACAAGAAGAAATGTAATGCATAACAAGAAACATCCCACATCATGCAATAAATGGTGTAATAAGTAGCATTTATCTGTTGACACACCTGGGGTTAACCTATATAAAATACACGAAGTTATCCCATTCACCATTATCTCTTTAGCTCGACGGATGTTTACACATTAGTGAGCATTCACAGAGTTATTAGGAAGGCAAGATCGACAACGATTAGGGAGACGTCATTACCCTAGGCCTGAACCATTTTGATTCGAAGCTGACATCCAACCGGAAACCAAAGTAAGACAAGAAGGGATAGAGCAACCAAGTGTAGCGGCACTAAAAAGGGCCATTTGCATTGTTCTCAGACCAGATCAAACTCAGACGGACTTCGAGACATTCTCATGTCAAATACACGATGTAATCCCATTAATCGCCATCTTGCCTGTTTACAATTTGAGAACTTCCACCGATCGCGTCGAGTGAGGTCAGATTGGGGAGACGGGGATGAACAGTCATTGCTCTAAGCCTGATTTGGAGCTCTAACCAGTACGTGCCATCTGATCGGAAACCCAGGTAACACAAGAAGAAATGTAATGCACAACAAGGAACATCCCACATCATGCAATAAATGGTGTAATTAGTAGCATTTATCTGTTCACACACCTGGGGTTAACCTATATAAAATACACGAAGTTACCCCATTCACCATTATCTCTTTAGCTCGACGGATATTTACATATTAGTGAGCATTCACCGAGTTATTAGGACGGCAAGATCGACAACGATTAGGGAGACTGGAATCAAACGTCATGACCCGAGGCCTGAACCATTTTGATCCGAAGTTGACATCCAACCGGAAACCAAAGTAAGACAAGAACGGATATAGCAACCAAGTGTTGGCTTACTTGTGGGCTGAATTCGTGAACTGATAATAAGCGAAACAACGCTCTGAATGCGGTTATACATAGCGCTGTCAATGGCCCTTCCTCCAGTTTTCGGCAGACAGCGAATTGACTCGGTTTGTCTCCTCCTAATCTTGCCAACTAGGAATTAGTTCATAGCTCCACCATCCCTGCTTCTGAATAACACGAACACCGCTCTGGCAGCAGTAGGACGAGTTCTAGCCACGGTTTAACAACCAGCCATTGAAGCCTTAGAAATTACAGGACTCGCCCACTCCCTGCCGGACACCCAAACCAGCACCCAGGATGTACTTATCGTGGATTGAAAGAGAAGCGATGCGATCATGGTACTTCCCACCTATCGAGTAAGACTTCACTCACACAGACAACACCTTTATGCCCTAAATATATTGCCACCGAGAGACGTGCTGATAAGTTACGACAGCACACTGTGCTAACTGATATTGTCATCTTCGTCTCCCAATGCCACTGAATGTTCAACTAAACATGCTCGATATACCCTATTCATTGACATTCATCTCCGCTAAGCGATAACCTTTGTTATACCCAAACCGAGCCTCGAATCAGAAGCCTAACGCTCTAGCCCACAATGACCCGACCGGAAACAAAAGTAAGACAAGAAGGGATATAGCAACCAAGTGTAGCGGCCCTAAAGAGGGCCATTTGCATCGTTCTCAGACCAGTCTACGCGCGACCGACTTAGGCTCGCTCGCCACGGATGCGGCGGGCCAGCTGGATGTCCTTCGGCATGATGGTCACTCGCTTGGCGTGGATTGCGCACAGGTTGGTGTCCTCGAAAAGACCCACCAAGTAGGCTTCACTGGCCTCCTGCAGGGCAGAGACGGCAGAGCTCTGGAAACGCAGGTCCGTCTTGAAGTCCTGGGCGATTTCGCGCACCAGACGCTGGAAGGGCATCTTGCGGATGAGCAGGTCAGTGCTCTTCTGGTAGCGACGGATCTCACGCAGGGCCACGGTGCCGGGCCTGTAGCGATGGGGTTTCTTCACGCCACCGGTCGCGGGGGCGCTCTTACGTGCGGCCTTGGTGGCCAACTGCTTGCGCGGGGCCTTGCCTCCGGTGCTCTTACGGGCGGTCTGCTTTGTGCGTGCCATTACGTTACTGAGACGATGTTCGCTGACCAGGTCGCAGGCGCCCCTTTATATACCGGCGGGCTGGCTATTGACTGGCGTCTTTTGATTGGCTACCAACGGAATCGCTGACGCATCTTGCGTTCGGGATAGGCTGAGAGTCGGATGTATGATTATTCGACGCTTGGGCTGAGCCTATGTGGGGGGGGGGGGGCATTGGCCGGCCCCCTGCAGGGCCGTAAAAGTCGCGTCGTTTGGTGCGCCGCCCGCACGGCTGTGAAAAAGGGTCGTCTCAGGTCAAGCCTGCGGCGGGCCGTAGATCGTCGCGATCGCCGTCTGACGACCAGATGTCGGTAGATAGGGGCACTGGTGCGGCTTCTCCCGGTATGTTTGGGATGATTTGTGTGGCCCCCAAAAGACCGGGCCGGAATGTAGAAACGTCCTTCCTCTGGAAATAGGAGACTACGTCGTAAGCGAGAGCAGTTACTCGCGTGTGTTAACGCTATCATAAAAGTGGATTGGTTACTCCAAACCTTAAAGTTTGCACGAAATCAAACCTTTCTATAATCCTGACCCATAACCCCAACATTTAAACCAGATCCTGTCCTTACTCCTTATTCTAATTTACACGGATTCCAGCCGATAAACTTTGTCCACCTTGCAGTTTGTTTAAAGGATCCTTTATAGCAAGCCGTAGTCTCTCACCAGCCCGGCGCTAGCCACCGTAGAGTGCGCTCTTTTCATTTAAATTTATGGGCACTTAAACAAAACGGGCGTATAGGAAAAGAAATGACATGCCACCATATCGTGCATGTCGGAACCTTTCACGCCGACCTTGAAGACAAGTGAATTGCGAAATAGCATTTGGCTGCAAAATATATCTTCATCTCGGCCTTTACTCTTCGTGAGTGGTTCACTGAGTCATTTAGGGGGCAAATGAGCAAATCTCGGAATTTCGCCTGAATCGAATCTCCCGTTCAATTTTTCAGCCAAGGTCCTCCTTGCTGAAGGAGTGATAGCAAGACGCTTTGGGTTTCGATCGGAGCCGGAAACGTTTAGTAAGAAATCCGTCAGTCATTACACACGGTTAGGTTTCCAGCTTAATGTTGATCAACAGCTTTCACTCTTTCCGTTGCTGCTGTTCTCGAAAATGACCACGGAAGTTCAAGTGCTAAGACAAGTGCCAAATTTCTCTCTGAAAATTAAGATAAGATGTTGGTTGGGGAATCGCATTGTTTTGCCCGCCTAATGTACTATGCGGTATTACCATTTAGGAGTTAAAAAAAACAAAGCGTATTTAAGATGTTAGAGAATGTATCGTTATGGAATTGGAGCCTGTTGTTCGCTCCAAGTTGCCGAATGGGTAAATGTGCCCATTGTTGAGGCTTCTCTAGTACGTTCTGCAAAGAGTCGCCGAAGGTTGGGTCGCTGATAGCAAGTATTTTAAACAACTGTTTTACCCCGAGAAGGAGTTTTGCTAAGGACATGAAATCGTGCTGCTTCTCATATGGTCTACACCAGATGTCGGACAACTTTTTTATTCAGAGAGCCAGGAAAGCGAATACGTGGACATGTATTTCAGTGTGAGCCATACAACATATTTTAAGCTGGAATTCAATTGAGTATAATAAGCCTCAATCGCAAAATCGGAAGTGTCTAATTCCAATTTTGTCTGAGAGAGCCAGATGCAACCATCAAAAGAGCCACACCTGTTTCGCGAGCCAAAGGGTCCCGAACCTTGTTCTACACCAACATAAGGTCTCTTTAGCCTAGGTTGGGATACCTTTAAATTTCATCTGACGTCATCCCTGGGTCTTTGGAGGTCTCACTGATTTAAGGTAATCCTGCGAACATGCAGTGTGGACTCATATGAATCTAACTGGTCGACAAATCCCACCGGCAGCAAACTGTTGCCCGTGGTTCAAATCGACGGTTTTAAATCCATGATCCGCATATCGCCGGTCGGTGAACGTAACCAAAGTTAAATAAGTCATGCCAATCTTTGTTTTTTTGGTCGTCAGATCAGTATATAATTTAAAAGTCAATTTATCAGGCAAAACATGTTTTTCGGCAACTCTTCTTCTGGGCCTTAACTTTGCAAACAATGAAATTTTTGAACATGTACAAGAATCAATAATTTCTGAGTTGTGCGCCAATTGGCCATTGCGGACTTTTTCAGTCTGCGCAAATGGTCGGCATGTTGGTTGGGCAACCGCCACTCTTGGCTGGGGGTGATATGCTTTCGTCTTCTGGCGTCGGTGTCGGCCATGGGAGGGACAGGGCTTGTCTAAGTGTTTTCTAACAGCACAGTACTCACATTAATTAAACCATCTCAGTTCATGTATTACAAACACTGGCCAGATTTTAAACCAGAATAGGCAGCAGTAGTTATCGAATTCAGTAAATATTACGACGAATTTTCAACTGTATCTCGTTGTTACATTAGTTGGATAACGAATAAGATGTAAATGCATGAAACGTGAACTGACAGGTTTTTTTGTATTCAGCCGTCTTTCGAACGAAATTCTGCGTCAAGCAAACATTTAAATCACCTGCTTAATGGGCAACTCTACAGAAAAAATAGAGGGATTCGCAATGGGACGTCCACTGGGGCCAACATTCGTCAAAGTTTTTATGGGTCACCTAGAAGAAAAAGTGTCTTCAAAACTTAATATCACCAAATTCTATAAAAATACGTGGAGGATATATTCACAAATGGTGATTCCAAAGAAACCGCAAATGATTTTCTCAATTGTATGAAACACTTACATTCGATAATTAAATTTAGAATGGAAACAAGCTACCTTTCTCACACATCCTCATGTTTAGAAAGGATGATAGTTCAATGGGGGGGCTCAGTTCCACACAATAATACCTGAAAAGGGCAATAACTACTTGTTTTGATGCATACTTTCATGCAACGAGCGAGGAATATTTGCTTTAGTGAGACCAACCTGAATAGCTTTCTGCATTAAAGCAGCTCTACTTAACCGTGGATGTGCTGCACGCTTCATTCAATCGTATAGCATTTTTTAAAGGCCAAATGTAGGCAAAAGTTAATGCTGAAAAACCCCTCTAATACATAATCATACTTTAAGGGTGATAATATTTCGAACCTAATCATCCACGGTAGCGCTGTACCATAGAATGGAGATACAGTGCACCTAAACTCGTCTTCCTCAGTTCTACTTTAAAACAATCCTTCCAACAAAAAAGGACAAAGAAAGCCTTGCCATTACATGCCGCCCCGGATCATGTCTACGAGTTCACTTGCATTTGCGGATGCAAGTACATTGGGCAAACGCAAAGGCAGCTGGCAGCCAGGGCCACTTAATACTTGCCTAATTTGCTCTTCAAGCAATAAGGTAGAATACCACATTTGTCGATTTAAAAACACCTGCTAAACAGTGGTCACATTCATTGATGAACATTCGCCTGACTGTTAACGAAACTCATCGGTACTAATGGTTGGTTGTAGGTATATAGTATTGCCGGCAAGGACCTCTGTCCGGGTAGATGTTCGGGCAAGAAAAAATCGACCCTCGCGCTACTTGTAAGCGGCCTAAAAACGGCGGGAGAAATCCAATCTATGCAAGCAGCGAGACAATGTGCTAAAACTCTAGTTTTAATCAGGTTTGTGTTAACTCCTATCCCGTTCAGACAGCGAACGTGCTAAGACATACTCTTTTTAACCCTTCGATTTAATAAGCGTCCACGTCCCAGTGTCTCCATGGAACGCCACAACGACGGTTTAGAGGGAAGCGTTGCTAACTGCTCACGGTCGAAATAAAAGTTCTTGAGCATTTCATCTTATTACTATGCAATGATTGTGCACACTTGAATAACAGTTCACGACACTATCTCACATATTGCATATTTCGTGAGCTTAGCCATGTTTTTTTGTCATACAGAACCCAGGTTGCCTCAATAACGTTAGAATTAAAAAAAGCCAAACTGTTATTAATTTACTCATGGGTTGACTGCGCGGTATAGTAATGTTCGTGTAGGCGTAGTACTCTCGGGTGTTTCGAGCACGTTATCGACTGGTGCGTCCTATATGCTACTCTGATGACCATGGAGTTGCGTTCTGTGAACGATTCCACGGTCTGGGGTGGGGTCCCTCCGTGGACTCCAGGGGCTACCCGCAGTGAAGCACCTGGAGGGAGGAGAGACTTCTGAGTTAAACTATCCCGACGACTGATAGTTAATCCTCCGGGCCGATGTTAGTCCATTTCGCTCGTTGCCATGGCTGCTGCCCTTCTAAACTGCCCACGCCGCAAACGACAATTCCGTGTGAACAGATCCGTATTCTCGGGCATCACTGGTTCCAGCAGAGCAACCAGCTGGTAGCCTCTCGTTACCCCTGCCCTAACATCAGCTTTGAGCACCTTCCCCACCAATAACTAGGACTCGAACGCGCCCTATGCTATTTATGATCATAGATGCATCGTTGTCAGGGCTGCTAACATATCAGTTCGCAGGACGCCCGATTCCGCTTTCTCATGCTTTTGTCTCATAAACGTGTCGGTTAAGATTATCAGATATAACCCATTTCGTTATCTCCTCCCATGAGTGTTGTGCGAGGGCAGGCTGCTCCGTGAGTCTGTCGTTGGCTCAGATGCGAGCGAGAAGAGCGGTGTTTTGATTGCGAGCATGCCGTGTTAGGCGGTTGGGTGGTTTTCTGGCCTGGGGGGGGGGGGTGAGTCACTGCGTGGGATTAGCCTGATCAGTGGGTGCCCCAGTGGTTTGTTAAAAGTCGCGTCGGTTGGTGTGGGACAAGCAGCTGGGTGTGACTCAGCGTGAAGGCTGTGAACGAGGGTCGTCTCAGGCAAACACAGCCAGCCAGTTCGGCTGTCTCGATCGTCGTCTGACAGCCAGGCAAACGTCGGAAAACTGGGTCAGTGGTGCGGCTTCTCTAAGACTGTCGCTGCAAATTGTGACCTACCATTGGATCGTTGGAAGTAGTCAGGGTAAACAAAAGTACTCACTGCACAGGAACTATACCCTAAACATTGCACTATTATTGGCTACCGTTTAAGTTTTGGAACTGTCCCCCTCTAGAGTGTGCTGGGCTAAAGGGTAAAAAAAGTTATACGATAGCGCGTCTCTAGTGCATAAACAACCCTCCCAGTCAGTGAATATTAAGTACGGGCCTCGACAAGGTTGCTCTTAGTGGCCGATTCTCTTCGGAAGAGCGGTAAACGGTTTTGCATGTCCCCCAGAGTGCACAACAAAGAAATTCGTGGCGCCTTATGTTTCACTCATCCACGAAATAAATTCATTTATAAGCGTAGGGAATACCAACACGAGATTTGTATTGCTACATCATTAACTGAATGAAAGCACTTTTGGGATTAGACAGATTTACGTGTACCTCGAAATTGACGACATTGCTGCCTCCCTCCATACTGGCCGCAGGGTTTTACTTACGGTTATTTCATAAGCCCGCAATGCTACATCCGCCGCCCAAGATATTCGCGTGTGTCCCATGCATTTGTTCTGCAAGTCCATCGATATTTTGTTTTGGAGCAGGACTTCTCACTTCAGCTATGGTTGCCTTCATGTTAACCTTACCCCAGGTCTAAAATAAAACCAACCCAATCCTAATTGCAGCAGTTCCTGCACTCATGCACTGCAACCGTTTACTCACACCCCCCAGGAACCAAGTAATTTACGGTGACCATGCTGCTTCAATAAACATTGAACGTGAGCTTTGCATAGGTCAGATCCTGTGGCAACTGGAAACCTTTGTTAGGAATTACCATTAGTTATTTGAGACCTTCTCACAAGATAAATTGGCGGGCATATGCTTGCTTCTGATAAATTCCCTTCAGTCCTGTGCATTTACATAGTAATTTTCTAAACAAAAAAAGCGGGTTACTAAAAGAAATCGTGGGGTTGTCACGATAGGGAAAGGGGACAAAATTGGGGTTGGCGTGATTGAATTAGCGACTTTTGGCCACGGTAACTGAGGCGCTTTGACTCAGTTTTTTGGGCACATAGAACCGGTTTCCGTAAGCTGATTGGAGCCCCATCTGCCGTAGCCAAAAGACACTGTGCAAGGAATTCGGAGTAGCTTTAGGATACATTGTAGATTACCTGGAAAGTCTCACTGAAGTCCACGTGATGATCTGAGTCCACCACGTGTGCTAGAATGTAACTACTAATGTTCTTTATTTCGCAAAACCATGCTGAAAAGTGTTTTCATACTCTTTTAGATAAAATTTCTTCGGAATCGGTCGGTCAGTCCCATAGTGGCTTGCTAAACGTGGTTAAATAGCTAACAGCTGTTTTACTTGACCCGTCAGTTTAACAACGAACTGAGGAGCGAGAGAGAGTGTAAGAGAGGTCATTTCGTTCCCAGAGTATGTCGCCTCTTCTAATTTCAGTCTTTACCCTTATAATACGAATGGTATATGGCCCGGAAGTGACCCGTCCCAATTATATCGGTCTCCCGGTTCCAGCGGCGACAACCATGAATTCGGATGCGAGGTGCATGGGATGCTGTTGGTAAATACTCTTGCCGACAACATTGGCATTCAGAAGTAGAAAATACAATCATTGGAACAATAATATTATCGGTCTTTTCTTTGGATTCTGCCGAGAATCCTTAATCATAGCACGTGAGGTATGCACATGCATGGGCATTATTGCACAGGGATACCAATAAATGGCGGCTGCGAGCAAGCCATGCTTATACATGCTATTGAGAGTGAGGGGTGATTTATTTAGAATGGAATATCCTAAACTTTCAGCAAAAATGGCTCCAGTCACGGAGAGCAAGGTATAAGGTAAATAAGGAGTCATTGTGTGTGTGTTAGTTCGACCATCGCAAGAAGGGGTCATTGGAAACGGTCATAGAATACTCAAAACTACAGTTATACACGATATCTACATCTACTTTGGAGACAGGTCAGCTTTCAACTTCTCAGTTTCCGTTCCTTCACACGTGAGGTAACCTGCTAGGAATGGGAGTACAGAGTGCTGATATGCCGATATACAACATATGACGGAAGCCTCGGCGCATTGTACGGGAATAATTTGTGGTAGCCCTTTGCCAAACTTGTACGCATTTACAACTTAGCCATATTTTCATTTGTACATAACTGTAGTGGGACGATGCCTGCTCATTGTCTGGCTTTCCTCTCGTGATCTCAATATGTCTGGACCTCAAGGTCGTTGCGATGGCTGCGAGACAGAGGCCACCCACGATGTCCATCAACGGTGTCAAGCCATACGCTATCCACCCACACACTGTCCACCCGCACGGTGTCCAACCAATCACAGGCCGACCTAGCCAATGGACCCGCTCTCTCTCTCTGTTTACTGGCCTAACGGCTCTTAAACCTCACTTGGAATTCCGGCCTCGCTGGTTGCGGCGGCGGCGGCCGGCGACGCCGCCGCCCTGTCCCACGGGCCTCGCGGTCGTACGCCCTGCAAGACCAGTTGGCAGCCTTCCCCTTATCCCTTCTGTAAATAATAATACTCTGCCTTCCCAAGACTTCTCCTATCTCCTAAGGAACCGGGCCTCGAAGCTTGTAGGGTTTAGGGTTAACCGTGATAGCCTTAACTCCTATATAACTGTCTAGACTAACTCTTGTCATTGCACATTTCTGTAAATTGCATTTAGAACCTTTTGTTTAAGTTAGTGTACAACCGTTTCCCGCGACACTAACTCTTTTGCATGTTGATTCAATAGCGGACATTTTATACCTATTGATCCTCTTCAATAAACGGTGTACGCAGTCGTTTTCGCACATTCATGGTATACGACGCGGCTTGGCTTGACGTGTTCCTAGCCTGGGATCGCATCATCCATTGCCTTTCTCAACTAAAACTTCGCAGCCATTAGTTCAGGGAGGGGAGGGTGAGCAACCTCACGAAGGATGCGATCAGCAAATTGCTGGAGCGTTTTATAGTGGCGCTGCACTATAATGTCAGCTAAAATAAACACAGGAAACACCGGCAGCTGAAGAGAGCATTCTGAAGATATGTTTAAGGGTAACCAGGTTTTTTTTCAGTAAAGCTGAAAAAATAACTGGAGAGCAGTAAAGAATGAAGGCAGCCGCTACCTAAGGTCGATGATAGCGGTATTACAAACTTAGAGCAAAAGACGTGCAACCACTGCATTTTACCGAAATAATTGACGTGCGGTATCAGTTTATAAGATAACACTTTCAATCATATCGAAACGAGGGAGGATGGTTACACGCGTCTTCTTGACAAAAAAGGCCCACTCCAATTCCCTCCTCACACTTATGAAGCAGGATTCATAATTTCGCGTTCAACATGAGGATCACGAGTATCCGAGCATGACAGAGTTGATCTTATCAACGCTGTTCAACAGCTCAATTTCACTTCATAATGAATGGCAAAATGGACACTTCATGCAAATGGCATTTTTCAACTTCGAGATACTTACATACTTTTGCTCATTATAGGACCACCCACCGAATTCTTAATACCATGTTCGAGGCACCTGGTCCCGAAAATTGCATTGTTATATTGTAAGCCGTAACTGTCTATCTACCACCCGAAGGTAACTCTGTATTCATATACAATGATATTGTAATCACCATTCGCATACATTATTTTTTTCCTGTAACCCCTGCATATCGCCATAGGGAACATATCCGAATGCAATACTTACTTGTCTGCTCAATTTATATCAAAGGCATATCTCTAATGTAGCATAATGAAAATTTCCCCTGGCAAAAATCTAGCATGGAGAACTAAGCAAAGTCCCAATTGGCTAGCAAATGTATACTTTTGAAAAATTAACTTGACGCCTTATGGTATCTATTGTAATGCATCCAAGTGAAAGGTTCATGTTAGTAAAACATTCACGCGATTCTCATTGCCGGGTAGGAAACACATTTGGCACGAGGGCGTACGGGCTGCCGAGTTAGGTGATTAACTGCAAACGGTTAAAATGCCGGCGTTTGAACGTACGGCTCGTTCACGACGTCCTTTTTAGTGCGCAGGACCAAATTTCCGTAAGCTGACGGAAGCTGCTTCCGCCAAACGCTGTCCACTACGTTTTAAATACCTTGAAAGGACATTGTAAACCACTAGGAAAGCCTTTCTGGCATCCGTCATTAGACAGCTTTCTGCGGTTACTTCCTCTGCGCTTTAGGAATCACTAGTGCGCATCAGTACGCATTTTGAGTTGACACAATTGTGAAAAAAACTCGAGGCGTTTGGCGGGATTTGAACCCGCGCACTAGAGAAGGCCTTTGCCGGAGGCCAATGCTCTAACCGCTAGGCTACAAACGTCCCGCCACGCACCATGAATTTAATCACACTTGGGTCGATATTACCCGCCCAAGTTTACCGCCCACCTGAAATCCACAAATATGGAACAGCAAGCTGGCTGCCCAAGCAGGATTTCCTAAGCAATCATCCAGAATCCACTGGAATGACTACCAGGTTGACTTAATTATTAGGAGGTTTGACAGATTTGCTTAGATTTAGTTGACCCAATTGTGAAAAAACTCGAGTCGTTCGGCGGGATTTGAACCCACGCATCGCAGAAAGCCTTTGCCAGAGGCCGATGCTCTAATCGCTAAGCTACAAACGCCCCGCCTCGCGTCCCGAGTGTTCTTAAATTCATGGTGCGAGGCGGGGCGCCTGTAGCTTAGCGGTTAGAGCATTGGCCTCCGGCAAAGGTCTTCTCTGATGCGCGGGTTCTAATACCGCAAAACGCCTCGAGTTTTTTCACAGTAGGGTCAAATCAAATATGGGCCTTTGATCAGACAAGCTGGATCGTCCGAACCAATGAAAATATGACCAAATTTACATTGGAAAGAGGGTCAGCAAGTGATACGAAAATCCAGTAATACATGCACACGCCCCTACTAGGCACTCCGTACGCATCTTCATTCTGAGGTGGTCCTGAGTGAGGACTGGCGAAGGGAACGGCTGACACCCGCGGAGGCACTGATCGAGAGTCACGTGACTGATTAGCCAGGGGCGCACACGCGAGTCTGAATGCACTCCACACGGGCACCGATGACTAATCAGCACACCGTCCGACGAAGAGGAATCCGACGAGCAAGCTGAGGTAGCGGCAACCACGACAGCCGAGAAGGGGATACAGGGGTCGTGAACCCACCATTGGTCGATAGCGGACAGGTGATATTCAATAAACAGCCATTGAGCAAGCATGTGCCTTGAGTACAGGCGACGAGACAGGCACGTAGGCGGATCAAATCAAGGATGGCGGAGGAGCAAGCGCTATACCCTGATGATATAGCCAGTATTTCCGAAACGTGAGTTCAAATGTAGCCCGACCCATTAAAATGACCTTAGCTTTTCATACTCTTCGTGGAAGATGAGCAGGATAATGTGTATATGGCGTTGATATTAGCAACTGCTCTAAATACTGTGAACTTCAGTGCAGAAACCATCTCCAAATATGGAAGTTTGTTTTTTTCTGGAAAAGTCGAGGCGTGCCAGCAACCTCACAGCCGCTGGTATTGTAGCCAAATAGCATTGGCGGCAGCCTTTGCATATCGCATTGGCAATAGGGCCAAGTTCGCGCAAATACCAAGGAAAATGTTTCACTACGTGTTATTTAGTTGGTTCTTTCTACTAGTCTTGCCTTTGCCCGGACAGATAATATATAAAGAGCTGAATGAATGCAGGTGTTTCACCAATCTACTCAAGGAACGATTAAGTTTCGCTTTTTCACATAGTGACATTCACGCGATTCTCATTGCCGGGTAGGAAACACATTTGGCACGAGGGCGTACGGGCTGCCGAGTTAGGTAATTAACTGCAAACGGTTAAAATGCCAGCGTTTGAACATACGGCTTGTTCACGACGTCCTTTTTAGTGCGCAGGACCAAATTTCCGTAAGCTGACAGAAGCTGCTTCCGCCAAACGCTGTCCACTACGTTTTAAATACCTTGAAAGGACATTGTTAACCACTGGGAAAGCCTTTCTGGCATCCGTCATTAGACAGCTTTCTGCATACGCGTTGCGGTTACTTCCTCTGCGCTTTAGGAATCACTAGTGCGCATCAGTACGCATTTTGAGTTGACACAATTGTGAAAAAACTCGAGGCGTTTGGCGGGATTTGAACCCGCGCACTAGAGAAGGCCTTTGCCGGAGGCCGATGCTCTAACCGCTAAGCTACAAACGTCCCGCCACGCACCATGAATTTAATCACACTTGGGTCGATATTACCCGCCCACATGAAATCCACAAATACGGAACAGCAAGCTGGCTGCCCAAGCAGGATTTCCTAAGCAATCATCCAGAATCCACTAGAATGTCTATTAGTCTGACTTAATTATTGGGAGGTTTGACATATTTGCGTACGCAAAGCGCCCCACCATTTAAACGCGTGGTTGAAGACCGCCGACACAGCCTACGTGAGCACGCCAAAGAACACGTACTGCGGGGTCATAGACGGTCTGGGGGAAGAGTGTTCTTAGGCTGTTTTATTCTATTCGGCTCTTTCGCTACATGTGTGATTCCAGTCCCTCAACCCCCATCCGGATGAAATTCTGGCGTTGTGGTGTGTGCGAGACCATGTCGGGTAGGTGGAACATGGGGACGGGCAGGCCTTAGACACGCCTACTCATTGGTCGGACTGCTTACACTTCGATTCACAAGCCAACCGAAACATGATCAGCCCACTCTGTCGGTGGCTAGCCCGATTCGGCCTTTACCTAATAAGGGTGTCGGTCAAGGGTATCAGGGCAACTTCTTCATCGCCCCCCCACACTGTAAACTCGTCCCGTGCGAGAGCTAATTAATTCTGTAGTCGGAGGTGGGTCACAATCGGGCGTCCGTTCGGGTTCGCGCGTGCAGATTGGTGTGTTTTGTCTGTGCGCGCATGGCTTAGGTTGCTAGAGGGTTTGCGTGAACTTAGGGCGTCTGATGCTTGGGATGAGTCACTGCGAGACCCCCAGGAGTGGTACCAGCCACGCCGGTCAACGCAGGCGTTCGCGCGGGTAGGCTGTTGTCTGTTGGTTAGTTGGTAGCCCATGTTGGATCAGGGGTTCCCGCCGGAGTCCAAACTGGGTGCAGTTGGGAGGTGGAGAAAAGCCGCAACCTCGGCCGGCTTGAGGCAAAGGTCCTCGGCGGTGAGTTAGGTGCCTGGCCGGGAACTGCATACGAAGAGGTGACGGCAGTCATGCGGTGAGACTCCGCGGTCGGGACAGCAGTCGGGTATAGAAGGGTCCAGCCGGTGTTGGTACTGGCGAAGGAGCATGCAGTAGCCACTGCGAAGCTGCGCCAGGGTACAACGAGTCACCCGTGGGAGATGACGTTCCGAGGTGGCAATCGGAGGTGGATAGCCACCCAGGAGGACCAAGGAATGGTAGCTGGATATTGCGTCGACAATTGCTCTCTGGTGAAGGCGCTGATAGCCTGTCTTGGTGGCAGAGCTATCAACAGGTAGGTCCGCGAGAGACGAGGCAACAGCTTCCTTGTGGAGACCTCGGATAGACGTCCGAACGTTACGGCTAGGCTCGGGAGCGTTGCAACGATGGTGGTTCGGATGGCCAAGTTGTGAACAGGTCCACCAGAACTGCTGGCCAAGGAGTTTGTTGTGTGCGGCCACCGGCAGGACAGAAACCTTCACATGAAGGTGATCGATGGGCGACATTTTATAGCAGCCCGTGATCGTGCGGAGGGCAGAATTCTGTGCTGACTGAAGGCGGCGGAGGCTGGAGGAGCTGATTGTGGGAGACCAGACTGGTGCCACATGGGTGAGATGCGGCTTGGCCACTGCATTGAATGTGGTCGTCAGCAACTCTTTCGCACAGCCCCAGGAAGTACCCGCGAGAGCCTTGAGGAGCTTGGTGCAGCTGCTCACTTTGCTTGCGCCATCCCTCGCATGGTCTGCGAACGTGAAGAGCGGATCAAAACGGACGCCGAGGAGCTTGGGCTTTCGGACCAGCGGCAAAGCCTCACCGTTGACGATGATATCCGGGTGGTGATTGAACTCCTTCGGATCCAGCGTGAGAACAGTGACGGACGACTTGGCAGCCGAGATATACATCCCGCGCTAGATGAGGTAGTCCACAATGTTAGGCATGGATTCCGAGAGGACCTGTGCAGCCTGATCAATGTTATTGTGCTGGCAGAAGATGGTGACATCATCCACGTATGATACCACTTTGGTGGGTGCCAGAGGGAGTGGGAGTTCCCGCATGTAAATGTTGAACAGAGCACAGAGCCTTGAGGGACGCTGCAGGTCTGCTTACGGGGCTTAGAGAGAGCGCCCCGGAAAAGGACACGTTCGTGACGGCCACGGATGTAAGCCGCCAACCATCGGACCAGGCCAGTCGGGACGTTCAGGGAGACCAAGTCCTGCAGGAGCTGATCGTGGTGGACGCAGTCAAAGGCTCGCGACAGGTCAATTGAGACAGCCACGGTCCGCGAAGCGGGCTTCTGTTGATTGAAGCCCTCGAGGACGGCGTCGCTGAGCTCGAAAGAGCCGTTGTTGTGCCACGACCCGACCTGAAACCATGTTGGTGGTTGGACAGATCCGCTGCAGACGTCAGAATTGGAAGGAGAAGTTCCAAAATTTTTGCCAGTGGACTGAGGAGGGCGATAGGACGTCGCTTGACTGGTGTCCTTGCCAGCTTTGACCAGGGGAATGATGGTGTACTGGCGCCAGCAATCGGGGATGATTGAACTGCCCAGCGAAAGATTGAAAATGGCTGCCAGGCAGGCAGCCACCTTGGGGTCGATATGGCGCAAATGGATAGGAGCCAGGCCATCCGGTCCTAAGGCTTTCGAGACTTTCGCTTTCCTGACGGCGGTGAGGATAGCATCGGCCGAGAAGGAAATATCCGGAGGCGGGGCCTTATGGAGGAGACGAAGAAGGGGGCACTGGCTTTTGGGACTGAGCGCCGAGCGGGGCGAGAACAGCTTGTTCATCTTCGCAGCGATCTTACCGTTGTCGGAAATGAACTTGCCGTCCCCGAAGCTAATAGACTGGTTAGATGTATCAGCCCGGGGTTTGGTCAGGTTGCGTAAAAGCTTCCAAATGGCACCTGAGTTGCCGCTGAAATTACAATCTGAAACTAGTTCATGCCCGCATTGGCGTTTGCCATCGTTGATAGTCTTAGTGATTAAGCCATTCAGTTAGCCAACGCGCGGGTCACTGGCATCACGCGCTCGTATTTCGTCTCTCTCTCTCGTTCCAGGCGGGAGGCTTCGGGCGGTAAGTTAGGACGGAGAAAGGGAATGCGGCCGTTAGGGATGTGTTAACTTGCTGCTGCCAGAAGCAGGTGACGAACGGCCCGCTCCGCCTTGTGGACACAGGTGGGGGGCGGTAGCTGATCGGTTCCCGCTTCGCATTCCGCGGTGAACGCTGCCCAGTCAGCTCTCTTGAAATTGATAAAATGCCTGTTTGGAGCCTTGATACGGTCGCCAGCGGTGGCCAATTCGAGCACTTTAGGGAGGTGATCGCTCCCTAGGCTGATTTCCGTGCTCCAGGTGGTGGAGGCTACCAGACTGAGACTGGCAAGGGAGATATCGAGAGAGCTGGGGGCACCGTTGGGTGGGAGCCGCGTTGGGCTGTTCTCGTTGAGGTCTGCGAAGGGAGCTTGCTCTAGTTCATCCGCCAGGACTTCTCCCCGGGAATCGGCCGCCAAATTGGAGCACCACAGGTCGTGATGGGTGTTGAAGTCACCAGAAGGTAAGAATGGAGCGATAGAGGCGGTGAAACCTGAATGACAACTAGACGTTGGAGGGATATACACGTTCACGACGGCTAGCGGCACCGGCCAATGTTAAGGGAAATCGCTAGTATTTCCGTGGGATCGGCACTAAGCAGAGCTAGCTGGTGGAGGGCAATGGATCTGTCCACCAGGAAGGCCAAGCCTCCACCTTTGTTGCGGTCGAGGTCATGACGGACGATCGTGTAGTCGGCACTAGACGGGACCTTAGTGGAGTTAGACCACTTTGTCGCTTGGATAGCCGCCACAGCTACGCTGTGCGAACGCATGAAGGCCAGGAGCTGGTCAAGCTTGGTAAGTAGGCCGTTGGTGTTGAACTGGAGGATCTTTAGACCAGGCGGTGAGGAAAGGTCAGGGAACAGAGGCTTTGGGTTCAGGACCGGGCGGGCTGGAGGCGTGGAGACCGGTGGGGGCACAGGACAGCTGGGACATGCGAAAGCGGGCGACCAATCGGCAGCTTTGGCGAGGCCACTGCAGCGGAGATGGCACCAACCATTGCAGGAGCCGCAACGTACAGACCAGTCGCGGCGGCCCAGGCGGACTCGGCAGAACGAGCAGTACCAGAGAGGCCTAGGGTTGATGATGATGATGATGATGATGATGATGATGATGATGATGATGATG
>JAYGXS010000006.1:30675684-30686643 GCA_036362985.1 Ligula intestinalis
TGATGATGATGATGATGATGATGATGATGATGATGATGATGATGATGATGATGATGAGAACTTTATTTTGATGGTAATATCAAAATTTCAGCAAAAAAAAGACTCCATTCACGGAGAGCAAGAATTAAAGTAATTGAAAGGGTCAAAAACTCAAAAGTAAACGGTCGAAGATCACAGAAAACTCAAAGTAAGAAGCCAACACGGTTACTACAGCTTCTCAATTTCCGTTTCTTCACACGTGAGGAAGCGTGCTAAGAATGGGAGTATCGAGTTCTGGTAGGCTGATGTACGACATGACATATGTCCGAAGTTTCGGCACGTCGTACGAGAAGACTTCGAAGCAATTAGCAATGACGAGGCCCTTCGGGCCTAAAATATAAAATTTATTAATTTATTTATAATTAGTTCGGAGTGGAGAGGGTGAGCGTCCTCACTAAGAATACGGTCTACGAAATTCTTGACCGATTTGAAATGTCGCTGAATTATAAGGTCAGCTAAAAAAGCATAGGAATAGCCGGCAGCTGAAGAGAGCATACGGAGAATACGTTTAATAATAATAAAGTCTTTCTTAAGCTATGCTGTAAAAGTAACTCGAGAGCAATAAAAAATAAGAGGGAGGATACAGACATCTATAAAACGCCATATGACGGCTTGCGGGGTGCGATAAGAACGCAAGCGGTGGATATAATATAAAAGTTTGCGGATTTTTATAAAAAGGTCTTCAATATGAAGAGAAAATGAGTGGTTGGAAGCTATTGTTTCAACAAGGTATCGGAAGGAGGATACCTTGTTGGGCAGAAAGTTGATGGTTTCAGTACTGGAGGAGGGTCGTAGGCTGAAGATACTCTGGACTGACTTCCGCTCATTAAGTAAAAGGCCATGCTGTGACATGATCCAGTCCATACTTCAGTGTTTGGAGATGGGTCAGGCATTTGAGAGGATGGATGACAACCATGTCATCAGCATATTTAACAAACAAACATGCGTTTGGAGATCGTAGGTCATCAGTATGGCGGGAAAAAAGATGAGGGGATAATGTAGACCCCTGCAGAACTACACAATTGTTTGGAAGGATCGTGGATTTTCGCACCCGCTCTGAACGAATTGGGTGCGGGAAGTAAAATAACCCCAAGCCAAGAGACGGCCCAGCCAGGAGAGCCGCATGCAGAAGTTTTATTAAGAAGAAGATTTCGCGGGATCGTGTTGAAGGCTGAGGAGTAGTCGAGAAAGGCACATGCGTATGAACGACATCCCTTGTCCAAGTCCCTAAGAGCAGAGTGGACTACCACAGCAACAGCATCTAGTGTACTACGCCTAGCCTTATACGCAAACTGCAAGGCATCAAAAAATTGAATGAAAAAGGCTTAATGATGTCCAAAGCTGCTCATTCTGTAAGTTTGAGGAGTGCAGAAGAGCAGACGATTGTGCGAAAGGATTTGGGACCTGTTGAAGTGATTTTTTGGGATAGGAGTGATTTTGACCGAACGCCAGCCGTCAGGAATCTTGGACTGCATGAAAGATAAATTAATAAGATGTGCCAAGACAGGAGCTCATTAAAAAGAGCAAGATTTAAGGAGAAATGGGAAAACGCCATCTGGTCCTGCAGCTGTTGTAACTTTAACCTAGTTTAGGTGTTTCATGACTGTTGCCACGGACACTGGAGAGAAATCACTTGGTGGTAAAGAAATATAATTTTTAGGGAGATAGGAGTCTGTGGGAGTGTGGATGAAGTTTGAGTTTAAACTGTCTAGGTCAGCATCAACATGTGCTAGTGTGTTGCGTGGACCGGTGAGGCGTTTAAGACTCTTCCAAATTTCATCCGAGGAGACAGGAGAGAAGGATGTATAAGAAGTAAAAAGCTGACTAACAAAAAAAGGTCATTCAGCCTGGAAATCTCACACTTTATTTGGACGTTCGAATCCTTTAGTCTATCTCGCAGACCTAGTTTGTAGAACAATTACTTTTGGCACCTCAAAGTTTTAGATGCGGAGAAGAGATTCTGTCAGGTCTAACCATGACAGTGTCAAGAAGACAGCAGACAGTAAAAATGTCGTTTAAAAAGTCGCGAGATGACTACAGCATGACTCGACATTCGAAAACTCTGGAAGGGTAGAAAGCTTGTCAGATATGACGGTCTGGAGCAAAGAAATATTACGCGGGGACGTGTCTCGAACCCGTAGTTTCCTCTCGGGTTATGCTAACAGCCCTTTATTAGAGCTACAACAGATAGTTGGCAAGCCCAATAACACAGAATGATCTGAGCCTGCCAACGCAGCTCTATGTTTGACCCCAAAAAGTTTGGGATGGTTGGTCAATGTGTGATCCAGAGGGGCGTCAGCACGAGTGTTGAAGGAAACTAAGTCGTCAAAAGCTAACAGAGTAAGTAGGCGAAGATTTTCACGGTTGAAATCACCGCTAAAATTTATAACATGCTCGCAAGACAGTGCAGCAAGTTTTTGGAAACGAAAATCAAAAAAGGTGCCTAAAGCACTTTGGCATGTAGTGTGAGGAATGTAAACACTGACAAAAATGATGCCTTTAGAATTGCTTTAAAATCTGGGCTTGTATACTACAGCAATGGCGTCTATTAAGTCGTCTGAATAAGAGAATAAGGACTTAAAATTTGTGCACCATTGCTGGTTTACAAAGACAGCCACTCCACCACCTCTGCCGCTGGTTAAGGATATTCTGTCCGAACGATAGGCGTAAAAATATTGTGGGTTGATGAGTTCCGACTCAATGTCGCTGTTAAGCCAAGTTGCTTGCAGATAGATGACTGCAGAGTTCTTATGTTCTCTTTTCAACATGAGTTCCGATAATTCGACACTCTTTTTAAACAGGGATCTGCAATTTTTCGACATGAAACCTGGAAGTGACAATTCCTGTAGAGGCTTACGTTTGTTACATTGTTGCCAACCTGATTTGTGTGTTCTTTTCCGTGTGGTGCGGAGAATTCTCGAAGACATTGAATTGCAAATGCGACAGATTGGTATCATTTGACAAATATTGGGTTGGTGATATGTTGTAGATAAAATAACTTGTTTTCGTGCATTTAAAAAGGTAGCAGTATACTGTAGATATGACCTCATGATCATGAATGCAGACGAACAAAGCAGAGGATTAGAGAGGATGGTATAGGATAATAAATTCCCACGTGAATGGAGAGCAATAAAAATGGGTGGCTCAAATTCGAAAGCCTCAACTTCGAAAGGCTCACTTTCGACAGGCCTCAATACCGGTGGCAAGGAGGAGGAGGAGGAGGAGTCGGAGCAGCGTGGCCGGCAGGGGCTGCTCCGTCATCAAAAACACGGGTTGGGCTGAGGGGGGGGGGTTGATCCGACGTAGGGAGATGGGTGTAGCAGACCTTGGCCCCCGGGAGGGCGGGTGGGAACGCGGTCAAAGAAGCGTCTGCTGTGGTTCCCGGCTGTTGTCTGTGCGACCAGCTGGCGTGCGTAACTCAGTCCGACGGCTGTGAACCAGGGGCATCTCAGGTCATGCCTAACCGTGCGTGGACAGCAGCCCCCGACAGGCGACCAGAAGCTAGGCTATTGTGATCGTCATCTAACAGACGGACGTCGGAAATGGGGGATTGGGTGAATGTGGAATGTGTGACTCACTGAGCGGAGCCATTGCGTGTGGGGATTGGAATGGTCAGTAGGCACCCCAAAGGGTTGTAAAGGCCGCAGTGGCCTATGCTTGCGCCTGTGACGGCTGTGGGTCGTCTCTGGTCCAGCCTGGGGAGTGGTCGTGCGTTGGAGGCAGACAGCAGGCCAGATCGACTGTCGCGATCCTCGTCTGACAGACAGGCGTCGGCAAATGTGGGCCCTAGGGCAGATTTTCTGTCAGTATTTAAGTAATGGCCAGTAAAGTGTACATGGGTTGGTCTGTTCGGAGCAAAGCAGAAGAGAAGAAGCATTGAAGTCCACTCATTTGCTGCGGCTGCTAATCTAAGTTAGATAGTATTACCGGCAAAAACAAGGATGGACTGGAATGGCTATTTCCGACTGCTTGACCCTCGTCAGCCAGCCATACCCAACCCCAAGTTTTGCAGCATCCGGGGCTCGATCCAGCGACCTTTTGGCTATAAGACTGACTTCGTAACCATTGAGCCATGGGCTCGTCCAGCCGGTTGTGATTGGGTGCATGTTTGATCCTCAAGGTTAGCACAACCTGGGATTAGGTATGGTTGGCTGATGATGCTAACCATGCCAGAAATTTTCATTGCAGTCTGCCTTGTCTTCCCGGGGACATTTGGCGGCTTTCCCATAGTGATCCAATGGGTTAGCTGTAACGAATCGTTGCATACCGGTTGAGAACAAGGGTCTGCCCTTTTTTACTATCGCCAGGCTTAGTAGATTATAATGGAGGAGCAAGCATGGTCAGCGTCATACAGTGTTGTCTTGGCTGCTGACGTTTTTTTGTAATACAAGTGAAATAAGACCCCTACGACTTTGTGAAGGCCCACCAAGTACCCAGATTACATATATCACGTGATTAGGCCGAACTGGTATCCCCTGCTAATTTGGTATTCGCCTTACTGATTGTGTATGGGCCATGATTCACACCATAAAATCAAGTAATGAACCACGCCCATTGAGTCCCAATTGAACGTACTTCACAAGGAGCATGCAGAGGCTTCTGTCCTGCCGGTCGCGCCTCATAACAAACTCGTTTCGAGCTCGAACAGGCGACCAAAACGAGCTCGATTCGAGCTCGATTTTTCGAATTAGCGAGCTCGTTTTGCGATTAGGGGGTAAAAGTGGCTGTCACCGCTGGCTCACTAGAAGTCAACGCTAAACCTGACTTTGCCGCTGACCACCGCTGCGTGAGAATGCGCCACGGCGTTCTGTGCACATTTGGTGACTTCCGTCTTTGTCAGCAATCCGTGATTTGGCCTGATGATTGTGGTGCTCAGAGTACAATTACTGCATGAATGCTCAACACCGTGTCACCGTCCTTTTGCTAGACTCCAGCAGCCTGCGTGGTTGTCACTACCCAAGAGAATTTCAGCCCTGTCAAAATTGAAAGTGCGATCGGGTCCCAGCTTTGACTCCTCCCCCTACACCAGACTGTTGATCGAGCAACTAGCGGCCCATGTAATTGTCACTTCCCGAGAGAGAATTTCAGTCTGGTGGTCAAACCTGAAGGTGCAACCGAGTCCCCTCGTGTGCGGCGTGAGGTGTAGACCGACGCTATCACCTCCCACCGCCGCCGTCACAGCTCCTATAGGTTCCACTATGTCAGTAAATATTCTTCTTTGCACTTGCTTCTCTGAATTCACCTTTATCGACACATGATTCTGTAGAAGAGGTCGGGCAGAAGGCTGAATGCGCCCACTCCCCCGATCTGGCTCCAGTTTCTGCCTAGCACACCTCTAGCGTAGCCCATTTCTGGGACACTGAATAACAGCGTGCCCAAGAACAGTCAAATTTTGCTTGTCTTAACTTACAGCGTTTGTAAATATAGGCATGAGGCGTGAGCTCATGTTATTTATGCGATATGAAAGACTGGTTGTAGGCTGGACTTTTAGTGAGTACTCGACATGGAGTTGGAGTTGCACACAGTCCGGAGGCGACCATCAGGCATCGGGTTATGAGGCCGAAAGACCCATTGAACCGGCAGGCGACGTCCGGGGTCGTGAACCGAATCTAATGCAGTTGTGGACAAGGCAGTTGCGTCGTAGAAACTGGGAGATTACTGTGGACGCGAGTAGCAGAACATGAAGCAACGATGGGGGAGGGGTGGGGAAGAACACTAGCTGTCAAATTGCAGCCTATCCGTCTTTTGCAGTTTCACGCGGTCGAAATCTACGCAAGAGATGGCAACCGCGTGAGCCGCGAACTGCTCCTATAATCAGTCAGGTTTGGGGAGCAGGGGGGGGGGGGGGGGGGGGGGGGGGGGGGGGGGGCGGATTTCGAACAATTTCAATGACTGTGAACCAAATTGCTGCGTAAGAGTAACGCGGCCGTCTAACATGAATGATGAATTCACGGACATCAACGAAAACAGCGCTGAATGCCAAGCCATAATTACATTAATTACGAGCCCCGCGAGCGGCCATCGCATCGACTGTTAATTACTCGCAGCTTAATCGTGTATGGGGCAATTATGCAGTGCATTTCTGCTCGGGCTAATTAACCAACTGCGGGCAGCAACAGAACCTGCTTCGCTAGGCTCTCGTTTCTTTCGTAGGCTTCTGTTGCCGCCACCCGATACGCACCGCTACCAGCATAGAAACCAAAGGGATATGCTTGTCATGGATCTCTGCTAAATTTTTATTGATAAGCAACTGCTGAGATTTAGTTTGCGTACCCGAACGGCCTATTTTTCGCCTATCTGTCTACTTTACAAATATGACACACTTTCCCGATAGAGGAGAATATACGAGTTCCAGGCAGCAGTTCCGAGGAAGAAGATGCGATCACTGGAACAAGGACGTTATCTTCCTGGCGTTTCGGATTCCGTCGGGAATCCTTAGTCATAGGTAATCGTAAACAGGTCTGAGGCATACACTTTGCTTTACCGATAGCAACGATAAGCAACTTTTGTACTTATTGGTGGACATTTCCTTAATTCCTACTTATTACTTTTTGCTTAAGGGGAGGCTTATTAAGAGATGCGCGACGGGTGTGAAGTTCGGTAGCATTAATTGACTTCTCACTCTGGTCGAAGACGAATCCAGCACCTCTTAGCACGTCGCGTTAGATCGACGATGCAGACACATGCTGAACACCCTCTTCACCTCACTCGCCCTCAGCTCCAGCTTGATCTCTGAACGCCCTCAAGTCTCTACACCAGAGGTCGGGAACCCTTTTGATGCAGAGCGTGACGCAGGCAAAGATTTGGAAATATATTTACTGAGAGCCATACAATATATTTTACGGTGGAATTAAATTACACGTGCGTATAATAAGCCTCATTGAAGGAACCAAAATCACAAAATCTAACATTTATAATTCCAATTTTATCCGAGACAGCCAGATGCAATCATCAAAAGAGCCACACATGGCTAGCAGAATATTTTGTGATATTCCTTATCAAGTGTAAATTTGCCTTTAAGGATCAGCAAAAATTTTCCCTTTGCGAGGCCCCACCTTTTTCTTCTCTTTTATAGCCAATAGAGAAGGAATATGATCATGGTCTTCAATGGCTCGAAATAAAATTGAGGGCCACCTTCTTTCTCTACCGGATCATTCAAGATTGAAACAAACTACTTCCTTCATTTGTACTTACCGCAAGCGTTGACACATGTGGTAGACAGCAGACTTCGACTAACTGAACATATTTGGTGTGCGGGCCTGTCTCGTTGACTCACGTTGGCTTTGTTGCCAAACCGCGGAAATTTCGGTCTTCATTCTACGCACTTTGTGTGCCAACCGCTGCGAGAGGACCACTGTGTCCTGGCGGCCTTATGCTCCCATCATGTGCTTGCTGTTCAAGGCGCAAGTTTCAGCCAGTTGATGAGCGCCTGTCCACCTGGCTGGCTCCACTTCACACTAAGCCCATTCCGCAGGCAAGGCGGAACACAATTTCGCATGCTGACTCGGCGTGAATAACTCAGCCTTTGTACTGTCTATTCTCCGGCAGGTAGCTTCTGTCCACCAGCACCGTCTTGCTTGACTTGTAATTTGGGGGAACCTTCTGTTTGTCGACATCACAATTTGCGACAATGGCGCTGAGACCTATGCATGATTTGCCATAATCTATCTGTCAATAAGGTTTTCAAAGGCTCTGTCTAGCTCCTTTATGCATACATAATTAGTAGTCCTGGGGACAAAGTATGCCGTAATTAAAGTTAATGGCCCCATCTGCGATCACCATTAGAGCCATAAATAACTTTCAGAAGCAATTACACTAAACTCCGTCCCATATGCCCAGGCACAACCCGCAGCTACGAGGAGCTTTGCATGTGCCAATTACAAAAGTGAGCCCCCGGCGGGATTCGAACCCACAACCTTCGGTGTAGGAAACCGACGCACTATCCGTTGCGCCACGGAGGCTGTAGAACAGAGGTCGGAAGCTTTTTTGCTTCAGAGAGCGAAGCAGGGAAAGGGTTGCAAAAATATATTTCCGTGAGGGCCATATAAGGTGGAATTCAGTTAAACGTGATTTAAATAAGCCTCATTGGAGGAACAAAAATCACAAAATTTAGAATTCCTATTTTATCTGAGAGGACAGGATGCAGTCATCAAAAGAGGCACACGTGGCTGGCGAGCCATACGTTCCTGAGCCCTGCTCTAACCCATACTTACTGACGTGGGCGAAATAGTGAATGCATAAAAAACGTTTGTAAAATTTGTTCAGTAGGCGTAAGCAACCGTGTACATATCAAGCAGAATACATTGGACCGTATGTCACCATCTAACGAAGCAGTTAACTACAGTACTACAATAAGTGGTTACTTAGCCATATTAACTAGGCAATCCCAGTAAAAACTGACAATATGACCGCAGTTGAAAGTGCACAAATTACTTTCCAATATCCCAACACCGAAAATATAGGCATGTTTTTTTGATTTTCTTTCCCAAAAACTTGCTGCACTGTCTTGCGAGCATGTTATAATTTTAAGCGGTGATTTCAACCCTGAAAAGCTTCTTCCCCTTACACTGTTAGGTTTTGACGGCTTAGTTTCCTTCAACACTCGTGCTGACGCCCCTCTGGATCACATATTGACCAACCACCCCAAACTTTTTGGGGTCAAAAATAGAGCTCCGTTGGCAGGCTCCGATCATTCTGTGTTATTGGGCTTGCCAACTATCGGTTGTAGCTCTAATAAAGGGCTGGTAGCAATACCCGAGAGGAAACTAAGGGTTCGATACACGTCCCCGCATAATATTTCTTTGCTCCAGACCGTCATATCTGACAAGCTTTCTACCCTTCCAGAGTTTTCAAATGTCGAGTCATGCTGTAGTCATCTCACGACTTTTTTAAACGACATTTTTTCTGTCTGCTGTCTTCTTGACACTGCCATGGTTAGACCTGACAGAATCTCTTCTCCCCATCTAAAACTTTGAGACGCCAAAATTAATTGTTCTACAAACTAGGTCTGCGAGATAGACTAAAGGATTTGAACGTCCAAATAAAGCGTGAGATTTCCAGGCTGAATGAACTTTTTTGTTTGTCAGCTTTTTACTTCTTATACATCTTTCTCTCCTGTCTCCTCGGATGAAATTTGGAAGAGTCTTAAACGCCTCACCGGTCCACGCAACACACTGGCACATGTTGATGCTGACTTATATTTAGATAGTTAAAATGCAAATTTAATCCACACGCCCACTGCCTCCCATCTTCCGACAGACGCCATTTCCTTATTACCAATTGTCTTTGTTCCTGTGTCTGTGGAAACAGTGATGAAACATCTTAAAAAGGTTCGAGGTTCAACAGCTGCAGGAACAGATGTGATCTTACCATTTCTCTTGAAATCCAGCTTTTTTCAGTTAGCACTTGCATTGACACACCTCATCAACCTGTCCTTTTTGGAGTCCAAGATTCCTGATCAGTGGAGATCAGTGAGAATCACTCCAATCCCCCCAAAAACCATCCTCTTCTGGTCCAAAATCTTTTCGTCCAATTGCCTGCTCTTCTGCACTATTGAAACTTGCAAAACGAGTTGCCTTAGACATCATCACACCCTTTTCTTCCGACTATTCCGATCCCTTGCACTTTGCGTATACGGCCAGGCGTAGTAAAGTAGATGCGTTGCTCTGGTAGTCCATTCTGCTCTAAGAGATTTAGATAAGGACTGCCGTGCATACGGTTGTGCTTTTCTCGGCTACTCCTCAGCCTTTAAACGATCCCACGCCATCTGGTTCTAAATAAAACCTCTGCATGCGGCTCTCCCGGGTGGCTGTGTCTTGGCTCGGTGACTATTTGACTTCCCGCACTCAATTGCTTCCGTGCGGAAAACGAAAATTCATGGTCTTTCCCAACAACTGTGGAGTTCTTCAAGGGTCCATATTATCCCCTCATCTCTTCTCTCGCCACACTGACCACCTACGATCGCAAAAATAATGCTTGTTTGTTAAATATGCTGATGATATGGTTGTTGGCCATCCGCTCAAAAGTCATTCACATCTCCAAATACTGAAGGATGGCCTAGACCATGTCTCAACGTGGTCAGTAGCAAAAGGCCTTCTACTTAACGAGCGAAAGTCAGTCCGGCATATTTTTCAACTGCGACCCTCTCCCAGTCCCGAAACTATCGACATTCTGCCCGCCGAAGTATCCTCTTTCCGATACCTTGGCGTTACACTAGCATCCAACCTTGCATTTTCTCTTCATATAGAAGGTCTTTTTACCAAAATCCGTTAACTATTATATTATATCCGTCCCTTGCGTTCATATCACACACCGCAAGCGCTAATCAGGCATTTTGTAGATGCCTGTATTCTCCCCCTTATTCTGTACTGCTATCCGGTTATTTTTCCAGCCTTACTTAAAAAAGACCTAGCCACTAGGAAGCGTAGCCTTTGAATGATCTCTTCAGCTGCCGGTGTTTACTATGTTTTTTAGCTGACCTTACAGTAATATGCCACTTAAAAATGGTCAAGCAATTTGCTGATCGTATTCTTCATGAGGTCACCTACCCTTTACACTCTGAACTAATGAATGCGAAGTCTTCCCGTCCCATGCGTTGAGGCTTCCGTCTTATATCTTGCCACACCTCAGCATATCAGCACTCAGTACTCCTATTCCTAGCACGCTACCTCCTGTGTGAAGAAGCGGAAATTGAGAAAGTGAAATCTGATCTGTCTCCATAGTAGACGTGGATACCGTATAAAACTTGACTTGTGAGCATTACATAACCTTTTACCTTTTAACATGACTCATTACTTAACCTCCGTGAATGGAGCCATTTTTTTCGCTGAAAATTTATGATGTTTATTCGTAGATAAAACAAGATTATCTTCTATTCTTCTTCTTCTTCTTCTTCTTCTTCTTCTTCTTCTTCTTCTTCTT
>JAYGXS010000006.1:30686653-30718198 GCA_036362985.1 Ligula intestinalis
CTTCTTCTTCTTCTTCTTCTTCTTCTTCTTCTTCTTCTTCTTCTTCTAAAACCGCACACATTCATCCATTAAGTTCACGCTGGAGATGGAAAGTGCAGATTTGCTTCCTTTCTTGGATGCTCTACCAAGTCTACCACCTGGCGGTAGCCTCGGAAGAAGCGTTCACCGATAGAAAACAGGACATCAAAAACCAGGGCGGGTGTGCCCTGTAACTGATCGGTGTACGCCTATCTATTGGACCTTATTCTTGACCAACCGGGTCTTACACGGGGAAGACAAGGATAAGTTACCAACTCAGATCACATCCATGTGCATTTACTCATTGACTTGCTCCTTTGGAGCAGGTTATATTAGTCGTACGAGTCGGCACTTATCCAAAATAATAGGGAAAAAACTTGCCAGCAAGTCAGAAGCAAAAACACCTCCATTCCTGTCCACTTTGTTGATTACGGACATCGTGTGGATCTCAGTGAAGCCTTCCGGGTGATTTATATGGTACCACCAAACTATCGAAATTCCCTGGGTCATCGCCTGCTAGCAACAGCAGAAGCGACCACCATTAGTTTGAGGAAGCCAGTCTTGCATGTACAAATGAATCTTTTACAAGTAACACGCCTGACATGGTCAACAGATGCACTTGTCCCAGCCTATACCTTTATGTTTTCTGAACTCCTTCAACCCTCTCCCCCATACTTACTGTTGATTGGATATTTGAATTCTTTAACTCTACCCTATATTGTAAATGCCGGATTATGAATAAATGAAAAAGTACGTTGGCCAAACTTGACATGTTTGTTGAAACATCTTATTCCGGCAGGGTTAGCATTAGCAACTCGCGCGTGAACCAATCAATTAAAGTGTCTAACCCGGAAAGTCTTTGTAGTGTCTGTGCGATCGGCTACATGAATAGCATAATAATGCATACATTAAAGATAATAACCGAACAGGTGTGATGGCGGCACAATACCGAAGGGTGTACGAAAAAAACGAATATACGGGGAAAAAAGTGGAGACGGTGGGGGGGGGGGGGGGGGGGAGGGCCAGCCGGATTGGGGGTTCAGTAAAGCTGCATCAAACCGGAGGTCCCATCTTCGCAACACGGCTAGCTCCACACGAAGACACACAGGCTCCAGGAGACTGCCTTACGTGAGAGAGAGAGGCACGGAGAACCTGTGTCCTGTCCGAAGGCACGCACACGCCAAAGACACCCCAAGCCAACGAAAGGAGGGCGAAACATAATCGAGACTAGGAAGACGGGTGGGGGGGGGGTCGGGGGACTGAACTAAAAAGCGTTCTACCTGGTTAGCCGGTGCAGAAAATGCGCGGATGACAAGGGGAGGGATGGAGTGCAGGCGGATAGGGGTGGGATAAGTAGGTGAGCTGGAAGTGTACGCTGTGAAGGCACTTGGTGCACGAGTTTATCAGAAAACGCACACAGAGAGGGGAAAAGGTGTTGGGGGTGTTGGGGTTCTCCTTCTCCGCATTGTCGGCGTCACTCTAAAAGGGGGTAAAAGAAAAAACATCTGATTCATAGCTGCTGGTAGTCGGGAGCATTTTGTTGCACAATAGAAGTCATCCAATCAGAAAATGCCTGCTAAGTGCGCGAGTACCTGCTCTCGGTGCAAATTAATCGATATTCTCGCGTAAGACTGAGCTGCATGCCAGGTTAGGTGATTATCGATTAATTTGTAGAGCAAGCAGGTCAGCTTTATTTGTTTATCTGATTGAGCCAATCAGGGCACCGCGCCGCGCAGCGCGGCATCTAAAGGTAACAGCAGTGCTCACCTGTTTACTCGTCCTTCGCCATGCTCGACAGCATCTTCCTTGCGCGCGACTAAAAAGAGGAAAGAGATATTAAAGAGAGCGGGTTAACAAGAAACAGGGACGACAGAACTGGCATGGAAAGGCATCAGGAGAAGCAGACGGAGTGCGGACATACAGCAGCGTGTGAGTTCCCACTGGAGTTAGGAGTCGTACTGAAGCCTCGAGTAGTCGACACGGAAGAACGGTTCTTGGCCCTCAGCTTCTGTAGTGCCTGTTCGGCCTGATCGGCACGCTCCTCGGCGTCCTCAACTTCCTGTTGGATCTTGCGGTACTTAGCGAGGTTGACTGCGGCAATCTCCTCAGCCTCCTCCACCTGCCTCTTGTAGGCCTTGATCTTGTCTTGGAGTTGATCAACCAGCTCCTGCATGCGATCATGACTCTTCTTGTCCTCGTCGGCCTGTTGGTCAGAAGGAGGCAGATTAGAACAGTCAGTTAACGCGGTCTTTATCCAACACATTACTAAAAGATTACTAAAAGTGTTACTGAAACACAGTTAGTAATAATGTGTTAGTTCAGAGGAACTCACCTGCATAGTAATCTCCTTCAGACGGCGGTCCACCTTGCGGTAGTTCTTTTGGGTCTCACCGTGTCGCCGTTGCTCCGTCTCCAGCTCCGACTCCAACTCGCGAACACGTTGTTCCAGTTTGGCCAAAGCCTTTTTGCCGCCCTTGGTGGCATTGGATTCGCTCTCATCCAGACGCACCTGCATTTCCTTCAGTTGCTGCTCCAGCTGTTTGCGAGCCTTCTCCACAGACTGGGTGTGCTCCTGTTCCTGACGGATCTCGTCGAAGACACGCGCGCTGTCCGCCATCGCCTTCTTGGCACGTTCGTCAGCCTGTTTGGCCCCATTGGCGGCCTCCTCCAAATCAGCCTATAAAACGACGACGATGACAACAACAGTTACGAATATCATACTACTGGCCAAATTCATTTAGTAACAAAAACAGAGCAACGGACGTAAGAGAAAAGACTGCTTACCTGCATCGCAGCGAGGTCAGCCTCCATCTTGCGCTTCATAGCGGAGAATGAAGCCACCTGTGCAGCCATTTCGGAGGCACGGTCGGTGGCCTCAGCACGTTCAGCTTCTGCAGACTTTCGGGCACGTTCCGCCGAGTCCAGGTGGTTTCGCACGTCCTCCAACTCGCCATACAGCATGTTTGCGCGGCGTTCAGCGGCATTGGCGTTCTCCCGCATTTCATCACGCTCCCGACGCTCGTCCTCCAGCTGGCTCTGGAGTTCGCGTGCCTCCTGTTGCAGCTTCTTCAAATTCTTCTCCAGCTCGGAGCGAGCACGGTTCGCACTGTCTAGACAAACTTCCAGCTCATTGACGTCTTGCTCCAGCTTCTTCTTCATCTTCATGGCTTCAGCCTTGCCCTTGCTCTCAGCTTCCAGGCTGGCCTGCATGGACTCAATGGCACGCTGGTGGTTCTTGCGTGTAGCCTCGAATTCCTCCTCCTTCTCGGCCAGTCGGCGATCGATTTCCGAGCGGACTTGGCTCAGTTCAAGGTCAGCACGCTGCACTTTAGCTTCCTCCTGTTCAAGGGCAGCTTCGGCTTCCTCTAGGGCCGCTTGAAGCTCCTCCTTCTCCATCTCCAGACGTTTACGAGCCTTGTCGGCCTCATGGACGGAGCGGCCGCCCTCTCCGAGTTGCTCGGTGAGATCGTGGATCTCATCTGCAAGTGAAACAAACTGTTAGCTATTTTTGAGACTTGAATAACCCTGGCATGCATTAATCTTAGACCGCCTCGAGATCTCTTACCGCTGAGGTTCTTGTTCTCCCTGCGAAGAGCCTCCATCTGGTCATTGGCCTCTTCCACCTGCGCCTTCAGCCTAAAGACATCAGTTGCCAGGCCACGGGATTCTCGTTGGGCATTCTCGAGCTCGGCCTGGGACTCAGCATACTTGGTCTGCCATTCGCCAAGCGTCCGGTCAAAGTTCTTCTGCTTCTTCTCCAGCTGGCTAGCCAGTCCATTGGCTCGTTCCACATCCACCATGAGGTCCTCCAGCTCGCCCTGCAGACGCGCCTTCACCTTCTCCAGCTGACTGCACTTCTGCTTGGCGGAGTCGGCCTCACCCTCGACCTCCTGCAGCTTGGCATTCATACGACGCTTGAGCTCCTCCAGTTCCTCAGATGGGACACCGCCCACAACACCGCCGCGCCCGGAGCCGGCCTCTGACTGCAGTTTTAGGATCTGGCGTTGCATGTCAGCCTTGGCGGACTGTTCCTCCTCGAGGCTCTCGCGCAGAGAGTCGAGATCGGCGTTGAGGTTGCGAACCTCGGAGCTGAACTTAGCCTTGGCACGAGACTCCTCCTCGACGTTGCGTCGGGCCTCCTCCAGTTGGGCAGCCAGTTGCTGTTTAGCCTTGGTGAGTTGGCCGATCTGAGATTCGGCTTCCTCGAGTTGATGCTGCAAGTCGGCGGCTTCCTGAGCGGCGCGAGCCTTCTGCGAGCCCAGATCTGATCCGCTGCGATTTGCCTCGTCCAGCTTGGCAGACATTTCGGAGACTTGACTTTCCAGGGTCTTGATGTTCTTTTCTGAGTTCATCTAAATGTGAGAGGGGAGGGCTCAGTTCAGTTAAGTTTGATTAAGGCAACCGCCCGAGGCACTACCTATTGGTTGAAATAAAGTTGCAAAAGACAAATGCCGATACATAAATAGAGAATAGAATATAGAATATAAAATAGAATATAGAATTCCATGCAGCAAGCATTTAACCATCTGGCAAGGCCGAATGCGACAACATGAAGCGTGGTCTGAGTAATAGTGCACAGACAAAATGTATTACTGAAACGATTTCAGTAGCATGGTAATAATCACGTAAATTTCGGCCAGTATACATGGGAGCACGCATCGTCACCTAACGAGATTTTTACTAAAATTACCATAATTTCATCCAAAATTAAACAAGACATGATGAAATCTGAACTTCCCGCACGGGAAATGCTCAGTGGATCCATCATGATGGATCGAATACCCATCCGCCCCTCGCAGCTGCGCTATACAGCTAGACAAAATCATGGAAGCAGACGTGTTTGGATTTTTACCTAGTACCTACGCGCCCAATATCGTAAAAAATCACCGATATATATAAGAAAGAGAGGGTCTGTGGCCCGACGGTTAGATGAAACACCGAAAAACGCACCTTCAGCTTAGATAACTGAGCCACCTGTCCCTGAAGATCGTCCACTTCCGACTTGTAGTCGTTCCTCTCCTTCTCCACTCTACAACGGAAGGGGTATAGGTACCAGTAGAACATGGAGGTGTGGAGGGGAAACTGCAGACTCTTGAATGGTTTAAATCAACTTACTTGGCCCGGGCTTTCTGGGCTTGGTCGAGTTGGTCGGTGAGTTCGCTGACAGCGTCGTTCTGTTTTTTACGCATCATGGTCACTGTCTGCTCGTTCTGCATGCGGGCTTCCTCAAGGTCACGTTTAAGCTTCATGAGTTCTGCCTCACGCTTCTTGTTGAGGTCCATTTGGGCGGCAGTTGCTCCACCCTGTTCCTCCAGACGGTCGCTGACCTCGTCCAATTCGGCCTCGAGCTAGAGTAAAAAGGCAGTTAGATTCTAGCATATTGGGCTGATGTCCATAAAATTCCTACTTATTATATTTAAGTAGACGGTATTTACTAGTTGTGTTTGGAAATAGGTCGTGAAACGGTTGCAGACTTCGGCTTAGGGCAAGCAAGTAAGTAAAGGGGGTAAAGAGCCCGCGCGTCATCTCTTACCTGTTGCTTAGCCTTCTCAGCCTTGCTTCGGGCTGCTCTCTCAGCCTCAAGGTCTTCCTCGAGTTCAGCGACACGGGTTTGCAGCTCCTTGATTTTCCGTTGCAGTTGCGCAATCATGCCCTGATCCTCTTCACTCTTGCTACCCATGTTGGAGAGTTCACCCTCCTTTCGGCGGAGCTGTTCTTCCAGCTCTCGTTTCACGCGTTCCAGGTCGTCGACTGCTTCCTGCGTGGCCTTCAGATCACCCTCAACCTTTCGTTTTGACTTCTCGACGTCTGCGCGAAGCTTCTGTTCACGGGCAAGGTTCTCCTCCATCTACAGAGGCGCATAGAGAAAAAGGGTTGGGTTTCGCACTGTAAAAACGAAATGTTTAAAACGCAGACACATTTGGATATATAATGTTTTTTAGCATTGCTACCTAAATCAACTTCAGTAGGCGTATTTGTGTTCATGAACAAATTACTGCGTGGCTTGTTTTGGCAGCTTGTTTCAGACACTGGGCTACGGAATTGGGGCTCTTTCTTCCCTCATGTGGTGAGACATATAGAAAGGGGGCATTTACGTTCTTGACTTAGCAGAAAAATGTTTCTAGGTAAAGTCCTTTTATAGATTGAAAACCCAAGAATAAAACAGTTAGCTAACCTCATCGAGGGTCTGTTCAAGTTTGGCCTTGAGTTTGTTCAGGTGGTTGACCTTGTCCTCTTCGGCCTGGAGGGCTTCCGTCGTGCGCTTGTTCTGCTCATCAAGAACCTTCTTCTCCTTATTAAGGCGACCGATCTGTTCCTCCTGCTGCTGCATCTCGCTCTGCAGGGTTCGGATCTGGTTGTCTTTGGTCTGTTTCTCCTGCTCGGCCTTCTGCAGGGAGGATTCGAGGTCCTCGACATCCTTCTTTAGCTCATCGATTTCGGCAGCAAGCTTCTTCTTGCTCTCTTCAAGACCATTGACATTGTCCTCCTCATCGGCCAGACGGTCCTCCAACTCCTTTATCTGAGTCTCCATATCGGCCTTCTGCAGAATCAGCTTAGAGCACTTCTCCTCCGCATCGGCAAGGCTGTCTTGTTCGGTCTGGAGTTGCAGGAAGATGTCGTTCTTCTGCTCCAGCAGGGTGACATTCTGCTCTTCTAACTCCTTTTTCAGCTTCTCCAGCTTCTCGAACTCTTCCTTCAGTTTGGCCAAATCTTCAGCCGCCTTCTTCATCTCCTCTTCCTGGCGGGCAATGTTCAGCATAGGCTTGACTTTGGTGTAGAGACGCCACCATGGCCAGGTACGAAGGATAAGGTACTTACGAATGTTGCGTTGCATCAACGACAGGGCTGTGCTATAAACCAGAGAGAGAAATTTCAGCTGACCAATCAGACACGATTTCCAGAGCAGGTGGCTTTGCGCAAAAGCAAGCAAGCAGCAGTAACGCACCGTTGATCTTGCAGCTTCTTGTAGGCCTGACGCATGAGATAACCCCGGATCTGGGCCTGGAAGTTGGAGATGATCACACCGAGCTTCTCATCACGCATGTCTTCCAGTTCTGCCAGAACACCCGCCTTGAAGAAGACCTTGGTGTTACCGCACTGGTAGGTCTCCTTATTCAGTTGGCAAGCCTCGAGGATCTTCTCGGTGACTTGTTTTCCTTCCACGAAGCCAGCAGGAATTACATTCGGAGCCAGAATGGAGTATCTAAAGTACGCCACAAGAATACAACGTGTTTAAGGGGTACAGCAGGTCAGCGCAGAAAGACCGGTTAGCCGGCATAAAACATTGTCAGTTCTCACCGTTGTTTGAATTCCGAGTAGACCATCCTATTGGGGAAACCTTTTCGGCAGATACGAATGCCTTCCAGCACACCGTTACAGTGAAGCTGATGTAGAACTAAGTGAGCATCAACGACACCTTAAGAGAACCAGAGAATAAGCAGTAAGTATCCGCACTTGGCGGCAGCCTTAAATAAACTCTGAAATTGAAGGTGCAAATCATTGTTATCGGTTGTTTTGGTCTACAAAATGCATAAACATATACATGAAATATGAATGGTTAGGCGGGTGAGACGTTTGCGAAATAGCAGTGTGCAACACGTTCACTGCATTCCCAGTAGGTAATGTTCACCCGAACAAACTTTAGTGTAACTAAAAGATCTACTGAAATCAATGAAGTAGTATATTTGTTGTCATCAGCATCTGCCGTTAGCTTTTGGTTTCATTGGCTTGTCAGCGAAATAACACTACCCAATCAGTGCTTACTAATTTGATGTTAGATATGTAGGCAGATTGAGTGCAAGTTCAACAAAAATGCATTCCCAAGTTAACTCACCGGGCTGTTTGAATTCGTTCGGCACAATGCAACGAATGAAGTGCGGGCTTGTGCTCATCAAATTTTTCATCAGCTTGTTCAACGATTCCTGTTAGGGCACAAAATGCAGAAGGTACAAGATGAGAGAACTGTCCGAGGTGTGAATCGCTGAGTAGGGAAACATGCACAACTATAATTTTTACAGAAGATGACAGATAAGAGAGAAATCTCCGAGGCGTCAATCACTAACTAGGAAAACATGCACCACTCTAAGTTCTAGAGACAACAACAACAGTCGACATGCCTCGGAGGGAGTGAGACGGGACACTCAGATAGAAAGAGGGGGTGCTGATTTGGTGTGGAGTCTAGGACGACGACTACAGTGCCATGCTTTTGAGGGGTGGATGGTGGGGGCTGGGGAAGGGTGCGTAAACTACTCCAATGCCCAGTTAAACTAGGCTAGACTGAGTTCGAACTAGGTGAACCACGTAGACGTGTGGGGGTGTGGGAACACCGCCTCTGACTAGGGTAACACAGACTACGCGCGCGCGCATGGTTATGTATTCATGTATACTTTATGCGTCGCTGAAATCGTCTGCATAGCGCCGCCCTTCCTCCGTTTCTTTGTTCCATCGTCTGCAATGAATTTAATCGCCACGCAATTGGTTAAAAACAAAACAACAGCGGGACGCATCCCACACACACACACGCGACGGTGAGCGCAGAAGAACGCAAAATAAAACGAAGTTGGTAACATGTTACTAGAGAGAAAGTAAGTAGTATATATCAAATGAGTAAAAATAAGAGTAAATTAGACACAACTGCATACCTGGGGGAGGAGAGAAGAGGAAGGCTACCAGAGTTTCCTTGGATTCCTGCAGAAGACCCACCACGGTCTCATTGACAGGATCCTTGTTCTTTTCCAACCAGCCAGTGATGTTGTAGGGAACCTAAGCGCACCAGACAGAACATGTCAGGAAAAAATACACAGACACACTGCGCGGAAAGGAGGAATTAGCTTAGAGCATCAACTTACACTGCCAGCATAGTGGTGAAGCTCAAAGTGGGCCTCCTTCTGACCCGGCTTGGGAGGCTTCGGCTTGCTGAAGTTGGGGCTCTTGCCAAGGTGGTTGTCATACAGCTTGGCCTTGAAGGTCTGATCGGTAGCCTTGGGGAACATGCACTCCTCTTCCAGAATGGACAAGATACCCATGGGCTAAAAGGAACAAGTTTCAAATCAATAGGGCGATTGCTCCGAGTCAGATCGAAGACGTGTGCAAATAAAAAACGACTACTGAAATGTATTTAGTAGACATTTAAGTATTTTGTAAAGATCGACCGCTACCAATGCTAAATCCGCTAGGAACCAATAAAAAAGCCACAGATATCGTCTTGTAGGCCAAGCACAGAGAGAAGTTGCACTAATGCTCAAACCAACCTTTTCAATCAACTCGATACAGGCCTGCAGGTCCATGCCGAAATCGATGAAGGTCCACTGAATATTCTCTTTCTTATACTCCTCCTGTTCCTGCACGAACATGTGGTGGTTGAAGAACTGCTGCAGACGTTCATTGGTGTAGTTGATGCAGATCTGCTCGAAACCGTTCTCCTACAAGGTCCAATATATGTTTAATATAAAGTGCACTAAAAACCCTTTTTATGCAGTAATACCATCGGGGGTGGAAAGGTTGATGGAACTTACGTCGAAGATCTCGAAGCCTGCAATATCCAGCACACCGATGAAGTACTGACGCTTGGCCTTGGTGTCCAAAGTTTTGTTCACGCGCATGACCAGCCAGGTGAAGAGACGGCTGTAGAGAGACTTGGCCAATGCGTGGACGGCATAGTTTACTTGGTCAAGGTTCTGACCCTTGGTGACAAACTCGTTTCCGACCTTGACCTTTGGCTTCAGGAAGGAGTTTAGCAAGTCCTTGGCATTGACACCAAGCAAGAAGGCGACCTTTTCAGCCTCAGCAGTGCCATCGGCCTCAGCCTGTTCCTCACGAGGTCGTTGTTTGAACTTCATCTCACCCATGTTCAGGATGGAAGTTGTGCACTTGAAGAGGGACATGCGTTCGTCGTTTGTGAAGCCGAGGATATCGATAGCATCCTACAGAGGGTGTTTAAAAGGTAGTTAGCTCAACTGAAGAGCCGAACGCAGAGCTGTAGAAGAATATGCACAGATTGCAGCGTTACTTACATCGGTAATCTTCATTTCCTCAGCATCATCGACGCCTTCGATGATCAGCTCACCCTGGTTGATGAACGAATAGATTCCGGGATCGGCTGCGACCAAAAGTTTATCTGAAGAGGAAAAAAAGGAATGTGTTGGCTATAGTAATGTTTTAAACTAAACCAAACTCTGTACCCCAATTGTACCCTTGACACTCACCATGATATTTCTTGCCAAAGTCCGAAAGCAGTTGGTAGAAGATGTGGAAGTTTCGCTCTCCCTTCATCTGTGAGGTCACGCGGGATTTCTCCAGCAGATCTGCGATGAGAGATTAAGTAAGCTTGAAAGAATCAGAACTTACAGAACTCGATATCAGCGCCGGCGATCTTGCCCGTGGTTCCGAAATGAATACGGATGAACTTTCCCTGAAGAAATTTAGAGGTGGTTAGGGAAACAGGGATAGGAAAGGACTTACGAAACGGGAGGAGTTGTTGTTTCGCGTTGTCTTGGCATTGCCGTAGGCTTCCAACAGAGGGTTGGCCTGGACAATTTGGTCTTCCAGAGAACTCTAGCAATGGACGTAACAGAACAAAGTGTTTGATGTGTTGTCAATGTCAAAGTTATTGGTGATGTTTCGTGAGTTTACACTAAATACCTTCTTTTCGGTCGTTTCCTCCTCCTTTTTGCTGCCAGCGGTGACGTAGGCAAAGTAAGAAATGACCTTTTTCGTGTTCTCAGTCTTTCCGGCACCGCTCTCACCACTGTAATGGAGAATTCCATGCGTAAGTTTGATATCCGTATGCGACGGGAACTATGCTACTACAAACTATAAAAACGCCAGCCAAGCCTAGGTAAAATAGCGACTTACGTGATCAAAATTGACTGATTTTCTCGGTCTAAAAAATAAAGACAGTTTTAAATATGATCATTCCGCAGGAGGTAGGTTGCAGTTTTTGTGATGTAGTTAAACTTACCAGCCAACATATTGTGGTAGGCGTTGTCAGAAATGGAGAAGATGTGCGGTGGCATTTCAGCCCTTCGCTTGCCCTTGTACTTGAGCGCGACCTCATACGTGTAGATCGGGAAGCGTTTGTAGGGATTTACTGTCACGCAGAAAAGCCCCGAATACGTCTATATAGGGGATAAAAACACAACTGTCAAGGCTTGAGACACAAAGGCGTCAATATGAACTTCAATAAAAATGTATACTGAATAGTAATAAGTAGCAACCAAAATAATGGAATAAACTAACGTACGTAGATGAGTTGCTTGTAGTAGCGGGCCCGAAGGTTCTCCAGGACGGAGGCGTCATTCAGGTAGGTAAGATCAGCCATGTCTTCACACATTATGAATTTGGGTGGATTGACCTGTTGCAGATCATCCTTTTGAATTTGTTTAGTCTAAAACGAAGAAAGTCGTATGGAATGATTAACAATGTCGTCCGGAGTTTATCACAGGCAACATGTAAATGTATGATTAGGCAGTTAGGGCTCGACCTAACGAGTGCAGACTATACCAGCGAATATTTACTGAGCATCCGAGGAACTGTAATGAAATCGGGCTAATGCTAACCTATCAGGAAGACAAGATTGCGGAAATCAGACCGTGGTAAATACATATTGCAACCAAAAGATAAAAGGCCAGGGAAATATTCTGAAGCAATGTAACACTAGACTACAATGGACTTGAGACCTGGGGGTACTTATAATGAAAACTCTCCCAGGCCTTATCCCTAACAAAATCTATATTTACTCACAAAACAGATGTGTTCGATTTATCAACGCTTTCCGTTTAGATCTCGAAGATAAAATTATGATCGATTTAATCCTCTTTTTTTTCAGTTGTCCTTCAAATCACCCGAAAACAGTGCAATGCCTGTTCGCTAATAGAGGCGCATAGCCTCCAAGGGCAAGGGCACTGCCTCAACCTGTAAAAGTCCATACCATAGAAGAATATAACGGTGCTAGTGATTGAGACGTAAACTTCACAGTCATATGAACTGAAGAACCCAAACCGCCAATAAAGGGCCGATAAAGGAACAAAAAAACAGCAATTAGTAAACTTTGGGCTTTAGGATTGCTTTTAAGGAGAGATGGGGCTCTCTACTACAGTTGTCCGATCAATCCGACTGTTAATCAGCTGTAATTCTGCAAAAAGTTCGAGATATAATGAAGAGAAAGAGAGATAAAATGAAGAGGGGGGAGGATGGTGAAATGTTGAGCCACAGACTAACTGAAAGTCCATTTTAGTCTCCTTTGAAGAAAACCGTTGGGGGGGGGGGGGGGGGGGGGGGTGGATAGTTTCAATTAGGAACAACTCAGACCAACTCACGTTTCCATCCTTCAGCTTAACCGTAACGGAATCTCCACTGGTCTCGATAATGTCCGCCATTACGAAGCCCTCCTTTTCATCCTCCACCCAGGCCACCTTCTTCGAGTCGAAAGACTGCGCTTCCATCTCCTTCATCAGGGTCTTGCGGTCCACTCCGAGGTACTTGAAGTCGGGATCAGAGGGGTCCATGTTGCTTGTATACTAGCGTGAGTTAGCACAAATAACTGTCCTGTGTGCGTGTTCGAAAGTCGAGAAGCCGAAGCGAGAACGAGCGAGCGAGTGAGCGAGCGAGAGTGAAGCAACCTCGCGTCAGTATGTAGCCAGCCGTGCGATAAGCTGTTCTTCCCCGACCCCACGGGTTATATAGCCCGTCAGGCAAGCCGCTGGTACTGCCCGCTGATTGACTGCCGATAGTGTGCCGCTCTAGTGGCCGCCTGATTGGCTGCTGATAGGCGTACACGCCAGCGACGGGTGTAGTTGGCAGCGTAATTATCAGCATCATCATCATCACTGCCACTGCCAGCTGGGCTTTGGTGCCAACAGCGCGACTGGGACTGTGGGATCTGCCCTCGGTGCAATTCATCTTCGTCAAAGCGAGAGAAGATCGATGGATGGAAGGGTGGGCGGTCGAAAGAGGGAGAAGGAGAGGCTGAGCCAATCAACGTTCGAAGGCCTTCAAGTGCTGTGTGGACGCGTTCGCGACTGAGGCAAAGTAACAAGTGTATCTGACTACGTGACCTGGGCGCAGACGCTGGACGAATTATGGCCCCTGTTGTGGCAAAATGGTGTGGCCCTGCCTTGCTGCAAATTTTAACGCGGGCTGACAACAAATCGAAGGCCTCCCTGCGGTCAGGGGGACAGGTTTCTGCCCAGCCTCTCAAAATGGTGGTGATTATGCGCCGGGGGAGAGGGGGGGGGGGAGTCGGGGCGAAATATTTTACTGACATTCTGGCCTAAAATGGCGCCTGAAGTTGAGAGGTGCAATGGCCAAAATTAACGTTCAAGGTCTGGCATGCTTACACATACCACCGAGGTTATACTATCCTTTATTTAGACACATCTTAATTAGCACTGAAATCTGATGTGATCCCATCCGAATACTTAGGCCCAATAATAATTTAAAGAAAATGCCAGGTTTAATTTACTAATAACTCAGATAATTATAATAAGGCTCAATAATAATTTGAAGAAACTGCAAGGTATAATAATTGAGAAGGAGTCGACCTGATCGGTGGCACAATACTTTCATTCGTCTGACGTTTCGAGATCCGTCGCGGATTCGTCATCAGAGACATAGTCAGAGAGCAGTAGCAGATACGGGTAGCGTATGCATAGGAGTTTGCAGTATTTATTGGATACAGTAATCACTGCAAACATACGACGACAATTAACCGTAATTGCCTTCTTGCGTGTTGATAGTTTGTTGGACAGCATGCGGGCTCTGATCTGCTGAATTTTCATTACGCGTGGTAGACTGGGGCGTGATGATTGCTCGACCATCTGGCCCTCCGGTGTTGACGGTGACCTGTCCGTTCCCCAAGTGGCAACTTGCTTTGGCTAAATTGAGTCTCAGCAGCGAATATGGATTGGACAAACCATTGCACTTGTTTATGGATTGGGGGCCCGTGAACCATGACCGAAGTAATTCTCGGCTCACCAGATTGTCACCCCTTGCGAGAATTTCGGCCTCATCAAATTTGAATGTGTGGCCGGGTCTCGTAGAATGAGCCGCAACTTGAGAATTGGCGTCTTTGCTGCCGCGTGTTCGGCAATTCGCCTGTTGAGAAGTCTGCCAGTTTCTCCGGCATAGTCGCTTTGCCCGCAACTGCACCAGATCCTGTAGACGACTTCAGGTGTGTCTTGCCGTGGCAGTTGGTCTTCCGGTTTCATCATCTGACGCCCTATGGATGCCTCCGGCCTGTGTGCGACTCCAACTCCAAGTGGTGCGAGAAGGTGGCAAACGGCCTCCGAGACGTTTTTGACGTACGGGATCGGTCGCTAAATGTTGGGGTCGGTGCGATTTTGTTGGCCATCTCGTCTGTGCAAGCACCGGAGACATAATGTTGAGGGAGAGCAGCGGCTCGCGTCCACCGCGCACCTGGGTGAAAGGCCGAGTGAGTTGCGCCTTGCCTACCGGGCCGTGGAAGCGTAATCAAACATCTGTCGCCAATAAGATGAGGCGGAATTATCGATTGCCTATAAGAGTAGGCACCAGCGGGTCGATAATACGCGGGATAGATGATTAATCACGGGTGTAAGCTCTGGCAGGGCTAAGGCAGAGTCCGTGGCAGGATCCTACAGGACTTCCAACTCACAAGGTCGCGGGTTCGAAACTCGAGGGGGACACCGTTTTCTGGGGCACCACTTGTGTTTGGGTGTGACTAGCTGACGACGGCTAATAAGCCAGAAATGGCTATTCCATTCTACCTCGTCTTTCCCACCAATGCTATTTGCCGAAAAACTTGACCGTTAGATTTAGGAGTAAGAATGGTAGGCAAAGGTGGCTTATGTAGTCCCCTCATATATCCCTAGTCCCAGCATTTTGTCCTACGAAAACGGTGGTTATAGAGTTTTGGGGGGTGGGGGAATAGGATAAGCAGAGTAGGAAATTTTTCGAGGTGTAAAGTGACGAAATGTAGTCGAAGTTGTTTCTCGCGGCCGCTGGAAGTAAGTTGTTCCGCATGTAAATTGAAGGTGTGCGCGGCGCTTCACGCAGCGGACTATACTAATCTAACTCCAGAACGGTAAGTTGGACCTCAGGTAATTTGAAGTAGACGACCTCCTAACCACCATTTCAATTTTTCGAGAATTTCAGGAAACCCGCAATTTGATAATAATTTTTTCCGCAATACGTTAAATGATAATACAGATTAGGAAAATGTACAGGTAAAAATCAACAACAATCCCTTATGCATTAAAATTAAAATGCATTTGGCAGTTATTCAAGTATATGCCACTGCATGTCCTAATTTCCCACCCACAAAACACTATAAACACCGTTTTCCTAGGACAACATACTGGGAGTATAGACAAATGAGGGGGACTGCATAAGCTACTGTTGCCCGACGTTCTTTATAACAACTGCTTGCGAGAACTTGAGCAAAACCGGAGGAACGAGCGCACTAAAATTTGGCTGCAGAGACAACAACAACTCGATCAGAACAAAGATACATTTTCTAGCATGAGAATTTGGCGAGTTCCTAACCCAGGACCCTCCAACGACAGTAGTTTTTGAAAATTTATTCCCCATAAATGCAGAAGGCCCAGCGTTTGGTTTGGTATACGTCGGCGTCGTCCAGCTCTCCTTGCCCCGTCTTAGCGATGGAATCGACGAGCAAATTCTTGGATGGACGCAACTAAGAGACCGCGAAAGAAAGTCCCTCGAATTCGAGCTTCTACTACGCGACTATATGAAAAAACTGATGGCAATTTAGTGGACTTACCATCTCCGGCTCTGCGTTCTTTTGCATCAGTTTGTAAGGCCGGGATGAGCTACAGTGTTTTGGAGATCTAGCCTCTGTAAGCGGATATTGCATGTGCAGTTAGTCAGGTTGACTTTAGAGTTGGCTCGGGAGGTAAAGTTTTGCTCAAAACATGAGCCTAAATTGCCGCAAAACGTCACATATTTTAAGAACCACTCATTGAACTGGCTGTCCTTCAAATATTTCTCATATGAGGTAAGATATGAAAGACCATACCTCGAAGACGTAGTTAGGGATAGATTGCATATGTCCCTTTTGTGCAGCTAGAAAGGAACCGTCCGTAATATGGATAACCTGGGGTTGGGTTGTCACTGACTGTTAAGGCCTAGAAATAGCCCACTTAATTCTTGACAACGAGTCATTTCTAAATAAGTCACGACAGTCTGCATGAATTCTAAACTTGTACCGTAAACAGGATCGATAGGCAAACGTCACAGCTGGTGTCTGCATGCCTCCGCTGGTTGCTCTAAAGTTTTGTTACCAACTGTCTGTTCTATGCCTAGCAGTCTCCCTAAAAAAACGGAATCGCAGAATCATTCCCCTGAAAACTCACATCCCCACAATGGTGGGCGATTGACGGTTTGACACGCCGTGGAAGCCTAGACTGAAGAAGTAGATTATGCTTGACAGTGTCGCCTAATCTGCGGCACAGTGCCAAATTCACTGAAGAACCAAGATTTACACGTTCACTCACTGGTACAGGTAAACAGTCAGGCAGACTTGCTTTAACCGATAAACCTATGGGTTTACTCCTAATGCAATGCAGTTGCTCTCTCTGCGCATGCAAAAGTATGCTGAGAGGAACATTGGCAATTGCAGTGCGAGCTTCACTTAGGAATTATTGCTGGTCAGTTGAACGCCATCGGTGTGGTAAGGGCAGGGAACTCCCTGCGTTCATCAAAGACCCGAGGATGGTTGTGATTAATACGAAGCCTATTCTGCTCGTTTCTCCCCATAATCAAGTAAAAGGTAAACTGGTCGCCCACTTTAGATACGCCTGAACCAAGTACGTTTTAAGTGACCTCGATAGAGGCAAGAGCACAATTGGTTACTCGCTGTCAAGGTCATTACAAGCAAAACAGTTACGTGATTGGTCTGTACATACTTGCGGTTTTAATATTTAGTTTATTAGTTTAATTTTAGTTTCAATTAGTTCGTTTGATTTAATTTAGCTTAGTTTAGTACATTGTAGTTATTTGGATATATTTATCTGACGCTGGCGGTATCTAACTAAACTAAAACTAAAAAACTAAAAGTAACTACAGCACTAGGGATATCTAAGGTGGGTTGCCAACTTAACGTTTACCCATGATCAATCTGACACTCGGACACACACACTGAACGACGTGCCAAAATCTGTGGCTTGAAAATTTTTCTAATTGGTGGACGAAACTGATCTTTCTCCGGACTACAAGTCAGTGCGCAAATGGCTCCTCCCCGGTGATCAGAGATCCGAGCCGCGCTCCTAGTAGACTAGCGAGGACCAGAGTGCGTGTGTGTGGGAAATGCAGGGACGGGATTTTTAGCTTTAAAGCCCACGGCCCAACTCCGATCGCTTTCACTAAGTCTAGCCCCCTAGCAGAGGGAATTCGGCAAATGCCGCACTTTAAACTAATTCATGCGCTGCTGCACCGCTCTGCAGCTGCTGTGCTGTGTGCGCCGTCGGTTACGACGGTCGAACTGGCGTCGTCCGTTGGCCAATCGGATTCGAGTTCAGATCCTAGGGTAAGGACAGCGACCAGACGGGCTCTGGCTAGCACACTGCCAAGATGCGCCAAAAGCCGTGGCCTGAAAGGTTGCCAACTGACGCGGTCACTCGGTCCTCCGCTCAGGACAGCCTGCAATGGCGCCTTCTTAATGTGACCTTTACGATTGTACCAGACGGAGGGATTCTATCATGATTTTGTCCCTACTCCCAGTTTATCGTAAAAGCAGGCATTCGATTTTCTTGCGAAGGCTATTAGCTGTGGAACAGGAAGAATTTAAGCAAGCAAATAGTCGCGGAAATCTAATCCTGAACCAAGTACGTTCTAAGCGGCCTCGCTCGAGGCTAGAGCACAATGGGTTACTCTCCGTCAAGGTCATCGCACGCAAAACCTTTAAGTAATTGGTCAGTTTGCACTTGCAGTTTACAGCCGAAGTATATGCTATTCGTGCCAGGGCCGAAAGGTCCAACACCGAGGGCGAACCTTCAACCTCTCTCGTCGGTTTCTGAAGAACTTTTAAGATTAACTATGAAAACCAGAATTATAAATGACCACAAAGGGAGCATTGAGACTTTAGTGATGTAAGAAAAGCCTTGCATCTTCTTCGAGACGATTGCATGCGGTTGGTGAAGATCATGTTTGGGTTGTAAACTGCTAATAACATGTTCTACATTTTTGAAAACGCGCACGAACACAATCTAAACTGTTAATAATAAAAAATGTGGCTATTTACGCCTCGTCAAGGTCACGGCAAGTAAAACTGTTTTGTGGCGTCAGAAACTCTACTCGAAACTTAACATGTGTACGCGTCTTTGAAATACAAAGTCTAGATAAATAGCAGTCTACTAATTTAAGGAAGGATTAATTTGCGAAAATTCCCAACAGAGAATTCAGAGGAGTATTATTAATTAATTTTAATTTATAAAATTTTAGATGGGGTGTCCCAGATATTGGTTTGTAGAGTCAGCGCCAAAATTTGGAGGAAAATTTGAGTCGAAAACTGAGAATGAAGACCGTTTTTCTATAAAATTCAGTACTTTTATAAGGCGACATTTTGAATGCGATCTAAGCCTGGATACCGTGGATGCGGCAGGATTACAACCGGCTCAAAATGGTGCAGCGGTGGAACACGAAATTAGTAAGAGGCCAAGTTGTACTCCTATATGAGATCCGTCTACCTAACCATATGTATACCCTCTAAGTTATAGGCAGTTACGCGGAGAGTTGATACCCACCTTTCATATCGTGGCTGGCTTGGACTGCGTCCTCCGTCGTGACGACTTTTTCCAACTCGCCACTACAACTTGTCTCCGGGGACATCCCTTCAAACTATATGTGCCCCACGGACGATTGGATGTTAGGAAGTAGTTTTTTCTGTAATCGGGTCCTGGACCCCTGGAGTAACCTACCTGAGGTGATTGTTATGTTCCAATCTGTGAAAACATTCCAAAACCAGCTTTATATCCATATTTTGCAGTAAAACGTGAATAAGGTGACTAATCAACCTTGAAAAACCAATGCACAATATGACACCGTCCAAATTAAACTAGATGAAATTTATTTACGTTGTCTCTACTTCTTGAGATTTTGATGTGACAAATAAGGAGTTCAAAGGTGTAAACCTATCTGCTACTGCTCTCTGGTTATGCTTCTGATGATAAATCCACGCCGGATCTCAAAAAGTCAGGCGAATAAAAGTATTGTCCCAGTGATCGAGTCATCTTCGTCCAAATTACTTACTGGGACTCGCATGTTCAATTGCATTGGCAATTTATTTGGGCACGATACGCTCCGATCGGCCCGACGATGGGTAACTTTTACCCTTCTTGAGGCCTCAACCTATTCGCAGATCCAGATTCTGCACGGGTGACTCGACACACCCTATCAGCTACTGCTCTCTGATTATGTCTCCGATGAAACGTCAGGCGAACAAAAGCATTGTCCCAGCGATCGAGTCGTCTTCTTCTCGGTGTAAGCCTGTCTTACTCAAATATACTGACTGAATTTCTGCGAAAGTACCACATGATGAGCCTTTTGCAAACAAGTAACACTACAGGTTATTTCATATCTACCTAGCAAAGGTTTTAACGTACTTTTAAATTATGCTCTTGCATGGTTGCGCTAAAACCCACGAGCTTCGTCTGAATTGCCGCGTGCTCTTCAAACTCCGCGTCGGTTTACCAATCAGTATTCGGTAAAGAGTAATTATATACCCCCCTCCCCTGACAGGAACATGGACCTCTCGTAATACGGGAGTCTTAAGACTAAATTCCAGGGCAGTAGGGTAAGGGTGATAGTATTCGTGAGCTCTGCGGTCCCCTCCTCCATTTTGACCCCAGTGTACTGATGATGCCCGAGGCGGGGTCCCCTGTCCACGCTTCCTTGACGGTTGCTCCAGTAGCTAGTCCTACGGTGCGGAAAGTTAGCCCCTGCCGCTACATGATTTCTCCCATGATGTGGAGCGTGTCTCGAACCCTCACACACGCGTTTATTTTCCTCCCATAAGCGACCATTTTTTATTTTATCCTCCTAAAAACGCTCAAATCCCATTCAACCTACAGGAGTTTTTTTCACTGTCTGTTCTAGTTTGCTTTCGTTACACCTCATTGGCTCGTGTCATTTTGACATCGCCAATAAGCAGAGAAGTATTCCCAAGGTGACAATCGCACAAATTTGCCTTTTCGCTGTAAGATTTGGTATTATTATTTATGTGTGAGAGAGGAATGCTTTATTTAGAAGGGAGTATCCCAAATTTTCAGCAAAAATTGGCTCCATTCACGGAGAGCAAGGGGTAAGGTGAGTAAGGGGTCATGGTAAAAGGTCATAGAATACTCGAAATTAATCATTTACACGATATCCACATTAACTATGGAAACAGGTCAGCGATCAACTTGTCGATTTCCGCTTCTTCACACGTGAGGTAGCGTGCTAAGAATGGGAGTAAAGAGTGTCGATATGCCGATGTAAGGCAAGGCATATGACGGAAGCCTCGGTACATTGTACGGGAAGACTTCGCAGCCATTAGTTCAGAGTGGAGAGGGTAAGAAACCTCACTAAGGATGCGATCAGCAAATTGCTCGACCGTTTTAAAGTGGCGCTGTACTATAATGTCAGCTAAACAAAACACAGGAAACACCGGCAGCTGAAGGGAGCATTTGGAGGATAGTTTAAAAACGACCAGGTCTTTTTAAGTAAAGCTGGAGAGTAGTAAGGAATGGGACTCGGAATAGACAAATTAGTCCCACTCGCTTGTATTCAATACAAGCATGTAAAGAAGAACAGAGTTCAAGGGTACAAACCAACATTCACCTCAAATAAATTGAACCGAAAAAGTCAAGGTTAGAGCTAGGGTTGGAGTTGGTTTGAGGAGCAAAATCGGGTTTAGGATTTATATGGCTCCTCCTAAACAGGAAATGATAACAGAAACCAGCCGCTATACAGGAGAATTAGCGCCAAATTCCCGGAAAAAGAGGGTTATATTTACGGTAAGGGTTAGGTTTAAGTTAAAGTATGTTTGGACGGCCCAGCACGCGATTCATGACTAGGGCCATCCTGAGGTCACGAATACAAAGGAATTGAACAAGCCACCGGCACATGCAGAGCGGGCAAAGAGAGCGATCTTTAAATGCCGACATCCGAGGACGCAAGAACAGCCACCGGCAAGGTTCTGAGGTCACGCATGACAAGGGACACGAAAGGACGCACGCAAATGCATGCGTCACTGAGGGCATGGCGTGTTATCCTGAGGACATCCCATGATGGCTACCTGCAGAGGTGGGCACCGCTGGAGGTGAGATTCTGCTGCTGGAGGCACGGGACTCTGTGGTCCTAGACGAGCGACCTGCTGTTGGTCGAGACGAGAACGACGAGAGAACACACGCTGCTGACAGACACAGGACAAGGTACCGGACACACAGAACACAAAGCTGATGTACAAGCAGGAGTAGTTAAAATTAACGTTTATCTGATATCCTGCTCTTCCTTCTCTTCCTAACACGCAAATGTGGGATATAACCAGTATTAACGCAGGCACATCCAAGGTTATAACGGGTTGGGTCAGGGGGTAGTGTTAGGGTGAAAGTTAAGATAAGTCAGGGTTCAGTTTGCGTGAAATGCTAACTGGATGATTAGAGTTTGCATCAGCGGCGGTAATTCATGCAAAGTCATGATAAAATTGGACATTGAAGGGTAGCTTACGTTGGCTCACGCTTTTGATCTAAAGAGTAGATAGGATCCCGAGAAAGCCTTCTAGTAAGGAAAACGGCATCTATAGTTTAGTATACCTAAGGGTAACAGACTGAACTTTGGCGAAAGCAGAGGCTGCCTGATATCAAACAAATTTCCTATGCTATTTAATACGATAGAACAAAACCTTTTATTTGTATAAGCTGTGCTGTAGGAGAACCCCAAAATAAACAAGAAACCTTGGTAATATAACCCTTCCAGAGGCGGACAATGTAGTCTTCATTTGATGGAAATCAGGTGTAGCCAAGTTTAAGGAATCGCATTTGCTTTCAGAAACGGGGAACGATTTCAATTTAAAAAATATTTTTTACCAACTGCCGAAGTATTTTGTCCTAAAATGCAGTGGAAGAGTATTGAACTTCCTTTGTTCTACCGCATTGAGAATTTGGGATGGTAACCAAAACTGCATATGCATTATCGCATAGATGAAAGTAAATAATAATCTAGAGCAAGTGACGGGAACTTTATTGTGCAATAAATTGTCCACTTATGCACAGTTTAGAAACGGCACATAAAATTTTAACATTTTTGCAAAATGTCGTGAAAAATATTCTAATATAAAGAGAAAAATAAGTCCTTGCATGTCCAGCCAAAACTGAATCATTTCCTTTCAAGCAAATTAAAAAAACCGTGGTGGTGATTACGACAACAACGGCGTACACAGAGCAAATTACTATACGAGCGACTCTTATCACAAGTTGTGTGCGAGTCAGTGCTCCACGCACGCAGGACTTCGTAGTTGGGATCGAAATCGATGTGCCTATTAGTACTGGCCGGACTAGAGTACAAAGCTTTGAGGAATCCTCGTGTTGGGCATGACGATCACCTCGGTGCCATCCGTATTGAAGCGGTGGTCACACTCAAGGAAGTGCGCAAATATGAGTGCTAAATGTCCCTTAAGCGAACAGGTAACTCATGTTCGTTGATACGAGTCCCGAGATATCGGAGTGTTTGGCCAACGTAAACACAGGGACAGCTGGCGCACGGTATACGGTACACAATGCAGCTTAGCTGTTCTATGGGAAGGGGGTCCTTTACTCGGTACGGGGTTGCGCGTAGGCACGGTGCGGGCTTGTGGCCAAGGTTAAAGTTAACCTTAGCCTAGGTCAGGGTTCATTTTAAGCTCAAGGTTAGAGTTATGCTTAACTGTAGGTTCACGGTTTAATTTCATGTTTTGGGGTTAAGACATGGGAATATTTACCCTGCCTTACATTTTGCACAGGTCAACCTTTGGTACTTAGGTAGGGGCGTTCATATTCGTGTGTTCTATTAAGGATGAGCATATAAGTAGTCCTTGCCGAAATAGTTAACCCTCATGGAATTTAGCACAAAACCAATTATATTACATGGGGACGTCCCTATTCCCCTTTCATGTCGGGGGGTAGGTGGAGGAAGGACATATACGCCATCCTGATCCAGAATTCAACTCAAACATACGATGGTGAGAAGCACAGAGCTTGGAATCAGAGTCCAATGTCTGTGAGGCCTTCAGAGTGGACGTTTTTTGTACCTTTTAAAAAATGACTTAGAAGACAAGTTGGCAAGCCTGCATAAGCTTTCGACATAGTCTCATCCATCCAGTACATTCATATGGGAACGGGGTTCAAGCTAAAACAAACGGTCAGTAATGTTGTCGCATCATAAAAGCGAGGAGGGGGGAGGAGGGATCGATACGAGAAGGCGGATTACGCAGCGGGAGGGTTTGGTGGAGCGCGGAAGAGGGAAGTGCAATGGAATGATTTAATTGGCTCCCGGGTTGTCCAACTGGTCTGAAGGAGTCGCACGACACTGTCAACTCTGGACCACCCAGTTTCCACATCTGCTGGCAGACCACCCACTGGGAAGGAGAAAGATCATGTCCAGATCGTGCCCTTCTCCCCACATCTCCCCCCTGATAAGCTGGTGATCCCAGATCTGGTCATTATCTGGGAATAGCCTGCGTGTGTGTGTCTGTATGTGTGTACGTGTGGATGTTCAATAGGGGAGGGGGGGGGCAAGAATCCGTCTATCCATCTATTTGCTCTTATTTCTATCGTGGCGGTTTATGCTACTGCCTTTGCTTACTTTTTGCTTTTTTATGATGGCGTGTTTTTTCTTTGCCACGCATTAGATTTTTTAAAGAATCATGCCTATTATCTACTTCGTTGATGCACTATTTTTATTCTTTTCCTTTGTCCTGATATGCCCCGCCCGAAAAATTCCTATTACCACCGGTCGGATATTACACAATCCTGGGTTTTGTGCTACTGTAGTGGTGTTTAGAATGAACCCTTATCCCTGAAGGTACTGTTTAGTTGAGATATCCGGGTTGATGAGTAAATAAAGAGGAGGACTAACGAGAACTGCTGAGGTTTCGGAGAGCTTGGCTGGTGTTGAATGCAGAAATCCGGCAGAAGTGGACTGGGTATGACGTGTTAGTCGAATTCGGGCAGATCTACCTTTTCCTTTTGTTGCCTCGGCCTTTTGGCGAAGGTTTAGCGGGCTTTAGGGCTGCGTGCGTCATGAATCGCCACCTCGAAGAGGGCTGATTAAAACTCTTCGGGGTTGATTCAATCTGGTGACTGTTTCATCCCCCCCGCTCTGTGGAGTGCGTTCGTTGTCGAGCCGTGTCTTAGCGGCCATGGCCGAAGACGCCAAGTCACGTCCGGTCAGCTTAATCAATGTCCCTCTCCAAGTCACCTCTCCCATACAAGATTCCACTCATTGGGCGCGTTAGGTGGGCCTAACACACGAGTCATAACTCGGGCTGTCCTGAGGACACTAGAACAAAGGAATCGGACAGGCTACTGATGCATGCAGAGCGGGCAAAGAGAGCAACCTTGAAAGGCCAACATGTGAACACGAAAGGACAACCACGGCCCGGGGTCTGCCATCCATGAGGTCATGCCTGGCCAGGGGCAAAGCGCGCACGCCAAACGTCACCTGAGGACACGATGGCTGGAGCATGACGGCTGCCTGTAGAGGCCACTCGTGGAGGGCCAATAGGGAACAATGACTACTGACCCTTAACTAGCGAGGCTGCGAGCAGAAGGGCATTCTGCTGTTGGGACACGACACTCTGTTGCCGAGACGCGCTATCGACGATCCGACATTCTGCTGCTGAGGGCACAGGACAAGCTGCCGAGACGAGGCCGACGACAGAAGACACCTTGCTGACAGACACACGGAAGACAACGCTGATGTACAAGCAGAACCAGTGACAGTAAAGTACTATCTGCTATCCTGTTCTGCCTTCCCTTCCTAACACGCAATTGGGGGATATAACCAGTATTGACACAGGAACACGCAAGGTTATAACAGGGTGGGCAACAGTAGCTTATGTATCTCCACTCATTAATCCCTACAACCTGCATGTTTTCCTACGAAAACGGTATTTATCGGATTTTATGGGTGGGGAATTAGGACACGCAGTGGAATATACTTTAATAAATGCTAAATGCATTTTTATTTTACTGTATTTAGAAGTGTTGTTGATTTATATCTGCAGATATACCTAATCTTTATTATCATTTAACTTATTGTGGAAAAACCCGATTATCAAATTGCAGGTTTCTTGAATTTCACGAAAAATAGAAATGGTGGTTAGGAGGTCATCTACTTCAACTTGCCTGCGATCTAACTTACCGTTCTGGAGTTAGATTAGTATAGTCCGCGGCGCTAAGCGCCGCGCACACCTTCAATTTATATGCGGAACAACCTAATCACAGCGGCCTCGGGAAGCAACTGCGTCAACATTTTTTCACTTTACACTTACTTCTCACAATTTCTTTCTCTGCCTATCCAATTTCCTCACCCCACAAAACTCTATAACCACCGTTTTTGCAAGAAAAAATTCTGGGACTAGGGGTTACATAAGCTACTTTTGCCCCAGGGCGAATTCTTTCTCTGGCATAGATCTGCCGATAGCCTTTTTACGCTTTGGCCTTCAGGTTTCAGTTGTTACCTCCGAAAAGAGTATAAATGCCTTCAAAACACCCTGGTTGGAGCCATGGCAAATGACCTTAAGACTGCTGTAATATGCGTTAAGTGGTCGAAAAAGTTTCCTGCAATTTGCATGATCCCTGCAATTCGCACGAATCTAATGGCCGTCAGCAGACCAACCCCACCCCTCACCCCCGGATGCTAGTGCACTTATACCCCTCCTTACCCTCCCACTTCCAGTCCACTGTCCAGCTCGCAGCTCCGACCCACCAGCACAGATAAGCAACTGGCCCATCAAAGGACATATTTCATTTTTTTCCCGGGGTCTGTGTCTATTTAAGGGCACGGCTGCAAATAGCACTGATTGTGCAAAAAGTAGCGAATACCATGATCGCCCGCGGGGTGGTACTTAACTCCCAGTTCATTCCGGCCCACCTCAACTTGCAGGAATTGACCGACTTGCCTACACGTCTAAATCCACGTTGGCGTAGTGAAGCTCGTCGTCTTGTTGGTACTGCTGAGCAGTGCGGTGGTTCCTGATATCATCGCAGGGTGTTAAGTTTGTCAAACCCTAGCAACTGTGATCTTCAGACCCGGTTTCTTGGCAGAAGAGAAGTCATGGGAAGTCAGAGTAGACAGGACAGTTTATTCTGTACGGGAGGAATGAAGAATAGGTAGTAGCAAATTGACTGCATGACGAGCGAGCAGCCGTACGCTACAGGGGTGCGTTTGAAGTTAGGTGACCGCGGGAATCACCACAGCGTCCGGAGCGGCCTTTGTGTGATTTGGACTTGTCAGGTGATTGTCTAGACAGACGGACGTAGGCGACCGGTATATGTGCACTCGTGGGCAGCGGTGAGCCTTCGCCTGATGATCGTTGTTTCACTGAGGTAACAGTGTATCTCAGGATGAAGTTCCAGTAGGAACACTCAGCCTGACCTCCAGAGCTACGAAAGATCCACCCAGCTTAAATGAATCGAGAAGGGGGGATCGCCTAGAGTAGCCTATTCTTGTAGCCTACTGCACGGTATAGAGTGCATTAATTCTGATTCAGTGAGCTGACCGTCCAGTCAGGATTCCCTAAGCAATCAATAAATCATGCGCCAGTTACCAGATATGTCTGCACGCCAGGTGTGCCAATGAGGTTGTGTTTGTTGTGAGGCCTTGACTGCGGGATGAATGCTCTGTCATCTAAAACCAATCAGATGAAGCGACTGTATCGATTAGCTTTGAGCGTACGTGCGTCTAGTTGACAGCGAGCGTGTAAAGGGCCAAGAGTGCGCGCAGCGTGCAAGGCTTGGCGAACGAAGACAGCATGAGTCAACGCTGGCACTGGGCGCGCCGCGGGCTCCCACAAGCGCACTACGGGGGAAAGCTTCGATAGAGCTAATGCTCTAACCGTCTGAGCTACGAGGCTCACCTGGAGTCGTGGGATTAATCCAACTCACAAATTCTGGTACAGTGCGTTGACTGCACGTACTCAGGATCTTAGAGCGTTGGCTGGACTGAAGCCTCCCCTTGCTGTCTGGTATTCGAATTCCTCCGAAACCGTCAGGGTTTTTAATTTTGGTCAAATGAATTATTTATATCTGTCAACACCCGCCCGCCCACCCCTATAAATGCCATGGATGCAGCAGAGGTGGAACTTGAGCTCACGCATACGGCTCCCCTCCCCCTGCCTCACGGTTCAGTTCACAAGCTCAATATTCCAGTCTACAATATTGTCGTTGTAGACGTAAGGTGGTGTAGACTTCAACAGGTCACACACCTCTTAGCACAACGTAAAAGCCCCGCTTGCAACAGCCGAACCACTCTCAGTGCCAAAGGAGTTTGACCACTGCCAAGAAGGATGTTCCGGTGGACTGCTTCTTCTGACGGTATTAAGCAAAAGCTATAGCAGATCAATGCAACAGTCCCTCGGGGAGAGGAATTCTACACCCCATCCGCTACCCATTCCAACCCCAACACGGATGGTTGATCTTTCAGAATTATCTAATATTGACTCGAAACACTTTACGAGGGGGGGGGGATAGAGGGTGCATCGTTCCCATCAAAACATTTCTTTCAACTGACTATCCGCTTCTTTTGCCAGTGAATGCTTCTTCTTCGCATGCCCAGGGCGCGTCCTCATCAGCGCATGGACAAGCCTGCCAATTAGGAAAGTCATGATCTGACTGACAGCTAGAAAACCGAAACAAATATCTCGCCTTGTGATGACGCAGCTACTGGAAGAAGAAGAAGAAGAAGAAGAAGAAAGGAAGGGAAAACTGAAAAAATGAAAACGATGGAAGTCAACAATTAGACGTACATCTGTCACAGGTGGTAGTGTCGACAAGGAGAAGTTTCCCCAAATCACAAGTGAGCTAAGGCAAAGTTGGTAAGAACAGCTTAACCGCTAGCAGATGAACTGTACAAAGGCTGTGTGACCAGCCAGCTGCCACCTATATCTGCACGCCAATTTTTTTCGTGACTTTGTTTGTTGTTGTGTAGTTTCGCTTGCGCGATGAGCACTCTACCGTCTGCACAGCCAATCAAATGAAGCAGGAGTATCGATTGGTTTGAAGGTTATGCGCCTATCAAACTGTGAGTGGATCGATAGCGCGAGGAAGACCGATAGCGCGTGGAGTGGATAATTACGCGTGGGAGAAAGGCCCTGGCAGAGCGAAGGCAGAATGATTCACACGCATTTGCGCTGGGCGGCAAACTCCTACAGGTCGATGGCTCGCAATCGAAGCATCGGCAGCCAAGGGCAGGGTTTTTAGAAGTAGTGAATGTTTCTTCTTCGCACGTCCAACGCACTCCCTCATCAACGCACATGCAGGCATGGTAATTAGAAAAGTCTTGATCTGACTGACAGCTAGCAAAAACAAACATCTCGCCTTGTGATGACGCAGCAACCGGGAGACGAGAGATGTGTAAAAAACTGACAGAGTGAAAGCGACGGAAGTCAACAATTAGAAGCGCGTCGACGGCTCGCAATTGAAACAGTGGCAGACAGCAAATAAGCAATCTTCATGTACGTTAGCTACCAGGAAGGTCTTATCTTCAAGGCACTTTATCGAGCCCCATGGCGCAAAGGAAGGAGCAGGTTCCGTAAATTGATCGGAAAGCGTGTTTTAATCATAGTTAGCATTCCCGATCATAATCAACAGAGCAACAGGCCCGTGGCTCAATGGTACAGTGTTGGGCTAGGGCCTGAAGGGTTAATTGCTGATAAGCCAGTAATGGTCATTCCAATCAACCTTATATTTTTGGTATTCGATCCCTGCATATATATGTATATGCATATGGAACTGGGGTGTTCATTCGATCTATCTGATTAGAGCATATACTTGTCCCGTTCTGCCTCGAGGCTCGTACTTGCGTGAGTTCAGGCTGTCGCTTAGCGACTTCGGACATATGCTGGAGTGGATCCTGCAAAGCAAAGGAAGGCCGGAATGGCAATTTCTGGCTTGCTAGCTGTCATCAGCCAGTCATACAAAATCTCAAGGGTTGGAAGGGCATATAGGTACCCATTAACTATTGTGAGGCGCCCTTCAAAACCAGCCTCAAACGATTGAATTTTGCTTGCTTTCAAAACGTCGGGGCAATGCAATCACGATACCCTGATCACATTAATTTCTCAATTATGTCCGGAGACGGTGTTTTCGCTTCAGTTGGGGATATATATGTATATGATGGAGCGTAACCGAAAATGATCAGGGAGACCGGAATGGCCATTTCTGACTTTTTAGCTATGTTCAGCCGGTCGTGCCGAATACCAGGGGTGGTGACCCACGAGATTCGAACCCAAAACCTCTGGTCACTCTACCATTGCGTCACGGGCTCGACGTTTTCATCGAATAGGTGGGCACTTACTGATCTGGTTACGTGGTACCGCGAGGCACAAGAGAAACCAAAACGACCATTTCTGTTTTATTAGTCATCACCAGCCAGCCACATCCCATCTCAAGTGTGAAGCACCTGAAATTTGCACCCAAGATCTTTGGTCATTGAGTCAAAAGTTCTACAATGAAACCCCTGGCTGAGTATCTTGTCGGTTGTGATCAGGAATCTTAATTATGCTAGAGTGCCGGCGAGGACTGGTAATTTCTTCATGACCCATATCGTCCAAGTGAGACTTATTTGCCAACGGATCGGTGTGTGTCCATTCCTACCTGAATCAATAACCAATCTGCCAAAAAGGAAGTCGTTTACAAGATTCTAAGCAGCGAAAAAAATGCAGGGTCGAACAGGAGAACTGGTCTTCTCTACATTTCTTTACGAACACCAGTTCACGAGGCCGTTTATCTCAAGTTACCATGCAGACACTAGAAATTCGGGCGTGAATTTGCATTGGAGAAAATGTGCACTGATACTTTCTGTTCATCTAAGAAAGTTCGCGCTTTTAGACCCCATTCACTCCGATGATTCGTGCATTAACTGACACTGCGAATTAGATGCCATTAACAGCAATCTCCGAGAGAAACCGAAATGGTGGCAGCCAATCCAGGCGAAATGTAAGCCCACGGTGACAGCTGTTGGTTGAAACGACCAATCAATATCGATTTTCGCAGGCAGACTTGATATTAAACCATTTTGCACACTTCATGCGTGTCTTACGGTAACCGGGGAAACAACATCGAAAATGTAAATCATAGTGTTTTTACCGTCTTCCAAAGGGACCAGTTTTCCGGGCCAGTGGCTCCGGGATAGAAGCAATAAATGCGGATTTGGGAGACGAAGGGGGGAGGGACAGAGTAGTGAACGACATGTCAGTTCCATCTCGGGGCCTGCTTACTGACTGTGTGAATCCCCTACTTTCCTACTCTGCTGCAATAAAGTTTTTTTCCATTAGGACTGACGTGACGTGACGTCAACCGTCAACCTAAAACTCACCTGGCCCTTACATACAGTTCGGGTTAGAGCTACGGATACGATTGGTGCGAAGGTAAGGTCAGCGATAGGATTTCGGTTGGGGCGTCAGGATTGACGCTGCCTAATTCAGTTTAAGGTCAGGGCCGCAGTCGGGACAACATTGCATAGGCTGCGGCGGCCATTTCTTCTGCTTCCTGCTCGCCCTCCATTCGCACCACAGCGGACGTCTTCATAGCCCGCGGATCACGACTACCGATCAATTTACTGGCACTTCCTTTTCGCATTCGTTTCCCATTCACGTTGCGCGATGCGAGCGGCCAAACTCCTCCACCCCATTGCCGGACACTACACAGGAGTTAGTGTGCGCGTACACACATGGCAATTGGCCATGAAGAGGGCAGCTTCTGGTGTTTTTTTACGGATACCGATCTCGCTCTCCCCCCCAGGCGAGTGATGCTGCATACAGAAGCTGATTGCGCCAAAAGCGGAAAACGGAAAGAGTGTGTCGACCGAGCTCCCGCCACCTAACCCCGCTCCACCACGGCCGTTTCCATGTTATCTTTATGCGGGCTGAACGGAAGCTCGAAACCAACTGTTGTTTGTCTGCAACCACGTACACACAACAGCAGTTGCAGCAGCAGCAGCGGTTTGGTAAGTGCCGCTGGGTGAATTGGGGTGGGGGGGGGGTGGCGGAGGGTCGAACCACGGTAGAAGCAGTACGACCTTGAAGGGGGCGGGTGGCCGAGCACCTCGAGCTGGGTGACTGTTTTGGGATAATTTTTCACACACGACCAATGACTGCCGAGACCTGGCATTGATTGTTATTCAGCGAACTTTCCCTCTTTGCCGCCGCCTCCGGTCACACCACGCAGAGGGCAATTAAAAGGTCTGAATGCGTTCATATGCGAGGAGTAACTACTACTACTACTGCTGCTGCTGCTGCTGCTGCTACTACTACTACTACTACTACTACTACTACTACTACTACTACTACTACTA
>JAYGXS010000006.1:30718208-30772068 GCA_036362985.1 Ligula intestinalis
TACTACTACTACTACTACTACTACTACTACTACTACTACTACTACTACTACTACTACTACACCGAGAGGGAGGGGTCTTTGGCAAGAAGAAGATACGATGACTGAGGATGTTGTTGTTGTTGTAGGCGCAGCGAACATTGGGTGGCGGCCGAGTTACGTTCTTGGAGATATCCCGGTAACAGATTATTACAGCCACTCAGAATTCCGTAATACGGAACCGTTGGTAATAGGATTTATACGAGTGGGGCAACGCAAAAGGCGGAAGAGAGGAAAGAAAAGGAATATATTAAAATACAGGAAATAGAAGATAAAATTATTTTTAAAAGCTAATCTATATCAACAGCAAAACGTGTGATAACTGAAAAGTGATTTAATTTTTAAAAAAATAAATAAAATAAAAAAGTTGAATAAATAAATCATCATTGCCACCGGTCACGTACTACAGAATTCTGGGAAGTTGGTTTCAGTAGTGAGTCCTATAGTAGACTGTTACCGAAATCCCTATAAAAGTAGATGGAGAATTGCGAAGGCACACAGCTGGGGCACGTTTATTGTCTGAGAACTTGTAAACATTACAGTTAACCTAGTAAATTTGAATGTGATCATTTTTTCGGGGGATGCATTCCATGTTCCGTTCCGGCACCGTTCCAGTTTGTCAGACTCAATAAAATTTTCCGATTAAAAATAATGGAACTAAAATTAATCCGTTCCACCCCCGAAAACATCAACATGAAATCTTGCAATGTAATTGCAATACATGTAGTCATTGTAAATGTTAAGTTTTTTACTATTTGCAGTTTTACTTTGCCTTACAAAGTGACGTTGGTTGCTTGAGGGAAACGATGTGACGGAATAATAGTTTTTTAATCTTACCATACGCTTTGTGGAACGTGATCAATCTTGGTCCTATCAGGATAGGATAAAATCACGCCACAGAAGCAATGATCGAATAATTGAAATTGAGTTATTACAAGCAAGCAGTCCTCGGTGACATTCAACCCGGTGAAGTTCGAAGCGAAGTAACGATCAGTCAAAAAAGGAACGAACTGGAAGTTATTTGTTTACAGCTTAAAGCGGAAACCATTGAATCCAATATATGGGAAGTTTAGAAGCAGTAGAAAGGCAAGTATAACTTTTTTATGTTTTCAGCGCTACTGTAAAGGGGACAGACACTTGCAGACTGTGTTGTGCTTCGCAATAAAACCCCGTGGACTATGATTCTGTTATCGAAGGATTACCTTAGAAGAGAAGTTCAACAAACCTCTTGCGTACTGAACAGGGTAACGTAATCCTTTCCGTAGGTGTGGGCAGCCATTTGTGATAATGCGTCACCCTGTATTACAGCCAGCTTGTGTTCATGTATGCGCGATCCAAGCATGCATCCCGTCTTATTTGTGTCTAAATGAGACCGCGGAAGCGTTCTAGATTAAAAATTGCCCTCTAGGCTGTGGAGCAGCCGGCTTCATAAGTTAGTCTTATACCAATTTGACTCCTCGGACTGTCCTTCGTCATCTATCCTCCACTACAAAAAAGTATTCGATGATTTATAGTGTTACTAAATAATATTAAGTAGGCATATATACGGTAATTATGATGATCTGTACATAAACACTAATCAGCCAACGGGAGAGATGTGGGTTCATCCTCCCTATCAGAAGCGACATCTGACGATAGTTTCGAGCCCTCTCCCAGATTCGGCATTTTTCATGAGAACGCAACCCCAATAACGTCTGCTGCATTCTGATCTGGTCCCCGTGTTGCTATAGCGCATCTATCACGCTGCCTGTTAAGGGGTATCCATGAATGACCCTACTAATGAACACAACCGATAGATACTGTATTTTTCTGACTATAAGGCACACTTAAAAGCCTTTAATTATCCCAAAAAGATGACAGTGCGTCTTCTAGCCCGGAGCGAATTGTGTATCCATTAATTCTAGTTGCTGACCTCGAAGCGCTTTTGTGTGGTACACGGCGCTGCGTTAATTCGTTGTCAGGAGCTTCGCAGAGTAATACAGTAGTCGCCAAAGACCACGCAATTTTCATAACTTTGTATGAGTTTGATCATTACTCGAATACCAGTGTGAATAAATTTAAGAAAACGTAGAAATAATAATGAACAGCATTAGGCATATTAAGTACTTAAAAGAACTGTAGGAAGTGCTAAATGTTTGTAAAGAAAAATAAAATTTTCTCGATAATCCCAAAGCTCTGGAGACGTAAAAAAGAGCTATAAATTAGAAAAATAAATATAAATATTGTGATAAGTTGAAAATGTGAAGCAGTCACTTTCTATATATAGAAAGAACTTTTCTTTAGTTAAAATATTCTCTTAATTTTACCGTTACTGGATTAGTATTTATTGAATGTCATCGAAAAAAAGCGTGTCATAATTTTCCTTGTGTTCACTGTCTTCATTGATAAATTTATAAATTGCGCATCTGTTCGAGGTTTGCACCAAAACCTTTAAAATAAGATATACATAAAGAGCATTTACCGAAAGAAAGTGTTTTCCGATATTAGTTTTAATGAACATGGCACTGTTGTTGGCATGAAGAAATGTCTCAAAACAGCAGACCACATTGTTGAGAGTGAATCACGACCGCAGTGGAGTTGTGAAACTACTATTCCTAAGATTAATAAAAAAAACTTTCCATAAAAGGATACCTCTTAGATAGTGGTTTGATAATGTATTCGGGCGACGAACTTCTGCGTATATTAACTTTTTCCAACGTAATGTCACAATTAAATTGGAGAATTTTGACAATATATTCAAGTTTTCTGAAGATAAACGATTCAATTTGACTGGACATGAAAGAACTCTCTTTTCTATTTATAATGGATTATTTTTCGCATGAATGGATTAATTCAACAATCGGTTGTAAGCTTGCGAATTCTAAAAAAACTGGCCACGTACATTGCCATTTTTGAACTACTTATTATTCTTCTGTCTGATCCATTCCTAAATAATGCAAAAGGGGGGCGTAAAGTATACAAAAAACTATATTTCTACATGACTTACATTCAATAAGGCCTTCTTTGTCTTAAATTCGCGTTAACACATTCGAAATTTTTTTCTTTTGTGCAAGGACATTTGTATTATTTGTTTATCAAAACAAACAATCTTCTCTTACTGCATTTTGTGCAAAAAAACTTAACAGGATAGCTAAAAATAATATTTAAAACACAAATCTCCAATGTTGCTGCAAATAAAGGTGATTCCTTTAGCTTGGCTTCACTTGAATCTGAACAATTTTGGACAAAATTTTCCAGGTCTGGAAGGGATATTTTCTGTACCTATTTTACTTATTTTGGAATTCCTTCATAGTATAATCAACATTTATATGCAGTTCGGTTCTCTCTTCCACAATAGCATAGGAAGTTCGTTCGATATGAGACTTCTCCCAATTTTCCCAAAATTAATGGCCATTGCTCTTAATAAACCTAAATAAAATGACGATGTAACTAGCTAAAAGGCTTTTGCAAAATTCAAAAAAACTGAATGAATCAAAATAGTGTTACTAAATGCACACTAAAGTACCCAGTCAAATTTCATCATGAAAGTTGCATATTCTTTGGCGACTACTGTACATTCTGTGCTCCACTATAATATTGCAGTGTGTGTATGGACCCCAAAATGGCACCTGTCAAGAGACCCGCTTACGACGCGGACTTCAAATTCAAGAATATGGGGCACGCAATAGAACATGGAAATGGAGCAGCTGCGGGAGAATTCAACAGTACTAAATAAATGGCACAGTAATAGAGGAAGCAAAAACTGCGAAAAGTGACCGAAAAATGCATAGATACAGTAGAAAAATTCAAACAGTAGTACATATGTGTACACCGATCATATGCAATGCACACCTGCCCTGGTACTTAAAACACGGACACACACACAGCAGTGGCAATGCTCGCATACACGAGCACACACACATACTGGTGGGACCGGCAACAGCAACAGCCCCGCGATGTACACAGGTACACACGCACACACAAAAGGGACTGCCGCCACCAGTTGACCGCTCCGCATCCTTCCAGGACTGCGTGAGCAGCTACACTGGAGTTGGGTATCTGCATCTGATGAGACCTAATGAAGTCGAAATAGCTATCATGCAAGTCCCAATGTTTCTGCCGGTAATGCCTAAAAAATTCAAACAGTACTCATTCACGTGGTTGCAGCCGAAAAATTAGTGGCCGTCAGTTAGTGGGAAATAGTTAACATACACTACAGTGAGAAGTAATGTAGTTTCAGCTCTATCTGCGCATGACTATGACTATGCTATCATCACCTATGATTAAGGATCCCCGGCGGAATCCGAAACGTCAGGAAAATAAAACTCGTGTACCAGTGATCGCATCTTATTCTTCTCTTTTCAATAATGCTGAAAGTTCTCGTGAATGTGTTCAATAACGTTTAACTGACTGAATTGTCTGACTATTTTGTTTCTCATAATGCGCTTTTAAGTCCAGTGTGCTTGATGATTCAGTGCGTCATTTCTTGCAGAAAAGACGGCAGACATGTAACACGGTAACGGTGGCAGGACATTGTAAAGGACTGTTAAAAACAAAGCGAGTTATACATATGCTTTATTTTGAAAAAAACTCATTGCAAAATGTTCAGCAAAAAAGTCATCCATTCACAAGGACTAAAATTAAGCGCACCAATGCAACACACCGGGAAGGCAAAAGCAATCCATAAACGCCAATGACTGCAATTGTCAGCATCGTGGTTACATGTCGTTGAAAAATTCATCATCACATAGGCCGAATTGGACTCCCCTCAAAACGGCGCTAGCTTCGTGCATTGATGACCTCATTGTAATTTAAATAACCAAAGTGGGATACAAATCGGTTGATATTGGGCGAGGTAGGCTAACCGACGTGTACATCAGAAAATGCACATGCAACTGGAGGGAGGAAAAATGGCGGCTCAATTTGAAAAGCCCGCTCAGTGGCAATGACAAGTTCAATTTAAAATTCATCGTTCAAGTGAGCTGGCCTTTTAGCACTTAACTGAACCTTATTACACGCCTACCGATGCACTTCAGCCTAGGCCTAACCCTGATGTAAGCATGAAACCTGAACCCAATTTTATCCACTGTGTTCGGTAGCATTGGCATTTATCACTGGGGTTATTGGGATCGCACAGACACTCGTGTCCGCAGAGGGTAAGCCTGGAGAACAAAATACGTTCTCTCCTTGCCCCCTAGCTCCCCGCGCTGAAGTCCTTGTCACAGACAGACCCTCGACAGCTGAATCATCATGCTCGCGACCCCCCCTCCCCATCTGGAAAGGTCATCCAGCCCCCCGCCTTCCCTTCCCCCACAAGCATATATACCCGTGCGACCCAAACGAAACGTTCACCAGCCCTCACCCCTGTCGGATGAGCCATCGCCGTAGGTGGCCTTGCCTCACCGTGACTACCATTTCCTCCACGGTCTCTCTCGCCCAGTATGAGGCCCCTCCGAACGCCGTTGGTTATTCTGGGCCACCCCCTCCAGCATCGAGAAGCGCTCTTACCTAGGCTGTGCTATGAAAATGACTGACAGAAGGTGTGCGATTATGCACCTACCTGATGCCTCATGTGAAGGCTCACCAACCTTTTCCACAGCCCCACAGAATGACACTCTTCTATGCCGCACAGACAAGTCTTGAACATCGTTCACCAGCGTGGTCTCCTCAACTCTTATTTGACGGGCCTTTTGTGTGGGCTTTTCAATTTGAGCCACCACTTTTCCCTCCCTCTATTCGCATGTAAAATGTCTTATATACATGTCGATTGGCCCCTTGTAAACCTAGGCTCTGCTATGAAGTTGACTGACCAAAAGTGTACGAAGGATCAACATAACTTTTTTTCTTATTTCTAACCCTTTTAACAGCTCAACCAAATGACGCTCTTCTATGCTGCACAGAGAAGTCTTGAACACCGTCCACCAACGTGGTCTCCACAACTCTTATTTGTCGGGCATATTGTGTGGACTTTTCAATTTGAGCCGCCATTTTCCACCCCTCTATTCGCATGCAAATTTTCTTATATACACGTCGGTTGGTCTATCTCGCCCATTATACACCGATTTTATCCCTACTTGAATTAAAACAGCTAGCGCTGTTTTGAAAGGAGTCAAATTTGGCCTATATTTGACGACTTCCCCTAGGATATTTATCCATGATTTCGAAAACTGCAGCCATTGGCGATCATAGAGTACTTTCGATATCGCGGTGTTGTGAGTTTGTGCGCCTGATTTTATTCTTTTACAATGGAGGAGATTTCTTGGTGAACATTTAGGAATTATATTTTCACAATAAAACGTCTTCCTTTCTCTCCCTGGCTCAGGGACGTTCAAGAGGTTCAGAAATAGGCAAATTAGCTTAATCACTGCTGGGAACGTCATCGCACAGAAATGCACCTACGTCAGCTGTCACACTGCCGCCACGATAGTGCGCAGAGTGCCTTTCGATTTCTCTTCAGATCTGATTGGTCCATGCCGTCGACACTCCCTCATCAAGCGGATCAAGAAATATGCACAGCCATTCTGTGATGAATGACTTGCTCTCGGCTAATACAGCTCTCTGTGTGGTCGATTGCCTTCCTCCCACATGCAGGCTTTGGGCACAACGATTGGGCAAGCTTACAATTCATGTTAATTACAAGTGTCAGACACAGGTCATAACAATCACCAGATTCTACGCCCAGGAGAAGGGTTAAATAGACTCCAGCTGCCCACACAGAAGCATGTGGGAACTTGTCAAAAATACCACCTGCGGATAGATTCGGATTCATCTTTTTTTCCGGATTTCAATTCGCAGAGTCATCCAGAAAATCTCTTCAAGTCTGAAGTAAAAGAAGAGAGGCTGGTGTGTCGTAGCGCGCTATCAGTCCCTGGAGCGGGTTATCTGTATCCAGCAGTCACACGTACGTCAAATCCAATGATAACAACTATCAAGGCAGCACGGCGCTGTTAAGCAAAATACTAAAGGATAAACAATGTACACCCCCCAACAGTGGATACACAAAGTCAAGGACGAAGGGAGTCAGTTAAATTACCTGACTCTATACAAGGGAATAACACACGTTAGACAACTATGCCACTAGGAGCGAAACCAGTCTTGGGGGAGCGTGTATGTACTAGCGGGAGAGGCGGCAGTTCCTGTGAGCTCCTACTGGTCTGAAGCATTAGCGCGAAAGAAGAGCGTACGTGTACAGAGGCAATACTGCGCCGGCAAGGCAGGCAGAGAGAGGGGACGGCTACTACAGTAGTCGCCGGTTACTAAGCCCACCTCGGGCCCAGACCAAATGGGGCTTAATAAACGGCGGGCGTACTAACCGGAAAGTCCTAGTTCTTGATTAGCAAACGCAGGATAGCCACTATACATCACATACGTACTGCATTATGTGTAGAGCTTGGTTATGTACAAGAAAAGAATGCTGTTTGTCTTTATTTTACGTAATAAAAAAACAAAAAAATGATTTGCGACACGTTTAGAAAAAACGATCTAGCGTCAGTTGTATTGGCGGAAGCTTCACTCGCAAGTGCTCTTTGATGTCCTTCTCCAGGCACCAGAAATCGCAGAGAGATGAGAATCTCACTCTATCCTGTTGGCATACTGGGCTTTGTAGCCGACGACTGGGCTTATTAGCCGGCGGATTTTGTTATGTAAAATTCCGTCCCAAGCTGATTTGGGCTAAATACGCGGCTGGGCCTATTAACCGTGAGCTAAATAACTGGCGACTACTGTAATTGCAAGGTGGTGACAGATGCAGTCGAACCAGACGGGGAGAGGGGGGAATATCAAGCGTCAGCGACCGGGGCTATGTAATTGGCCATCAGAATGCGTCGGCCAGAGAAGGGGGTTGTTCAAGTGGCTCTCACCACAGTCACTGCCATATCACCATGCGAAGAGGCAACTGGTTCAAGTGTGTTCAGGATAGCCTGGCCTGACAACTGCGGCTTTTTCTGTTTTCCTGTGTTGGCTCGAGGAAAGGAGGAACTGGCGTATTCAAGTGGCTCTGGGCCCGGGAGTGGTTTTAGCAGGCGTGCGCAATCAAGTAAACAGTTCAGGGCAGGACTTCCAGCATTCACGGGATGAATGGAACGCGGACACGCGGCTCAGCGGAAGGGGGAACAGCTTTCGTAAGAGGAAAACAGAGGGAAGTGAAGAATTTCAAACGCGTTTAGCCGGAAATAAAAATCTTGGTTTCTTGGAGAACTGGAAACTCCCTGCCAAGAAAAGAGCTAGTACCGATCCCTAACCCGATAGTTCGGCCGTTGCCTTCCACGAGGTTCATCGTGTGCTCCATGGGAGGGTGTTGCAGGGACGGTGACTTGCGATGGAGTATAGCGAGAGTAGACTTGGATAGCGTCTACCTCACTCTTTGTTCCACTTCCCCCCACCTGGACCTGGTGTCAAGGCAGATTCAAAAATATCGGAGATTGGAGAGAGAAAGTGCGCTGGTAGCAGGCGCTGCCAGAGCCACTTTAAGACTGGTCATCACGGCTGACTCAGACCACAGTTGAGTGGGAGTGCCATAAGGGCCACATTAAGAAGGAGTTATTGCAGCTTGACTCCCAGTCCGCCGGTCAGTCAGTTAGTCAGCCACTCCACACCTACATCACAGTTCGACCATCGATTTCGACGATGTGTACTAAGCAGCTTGGCGCAGGGGACGGTGACTTGCGCTGTATCTACCGCGCTCTTCCTCATCCACCTGAAGTCCGTGTTTGTTATAACGCTGGTGCTGCGTCGCCAAATTGTTGTAGCGGTGCCCAGGGCTGCAAGATTCGCCTGTAGGGTCGACGTAAGCTTTGCCGCCAGCTGAGTCAATTTGTTGTAACTGTGACCAAAAGGCTGCTGCGATTTCCCCGTCTGACTGATGCAACATGTGAGCCCCTAGAGAGAAAGAGAGAAAACTACAAGGAGTGGACTAAGGTAGAAGTCTTAGAGCAAACCTAGTACAGCATAATTAAGAGCAAGTGAATGCGTATGTCCGAAGTTGGACCAATTGGATGGTAGTCACAAGAAAGACATGACTTACTTGGCTGGGTGAGTTATGAGAGTTGGCATGTTAGTCTACCACTTGGCAAGAGTTGAGCGCAGGTGCGTCAGATAATGCACTTTGTGTGGATTTTGTTGGGGTCCCGCGCCGGCCGCGACAATGTGTGGGCGGACCGGTGGTCTCGCGCCGTTAGGGCGGCGTGCGTATTGAGTTAAGCTCTGCCCTAACAGTATCAAGAAGACAGAGGGCAGTGCAGGCCACAAAAATGCGCGCGCTTTATTTGTAGGTGATGGTGGACTTTGCGCAGAATCTACCACACAAACAATCGTTCCACTGTCATTTTCGACGAGATCCACTACGAGCTTCAGCAAGATGTAGGCCGAGGCGGGGACTGTAGCTGTATTATAGTGAAAGTAGATTTGCGGAGAATCTACCCCACCCTCTCATCACTCCCACATCTGTATCCCGATGTCAGGACAAAATCGAGAAGACCGGAGATGGGAGGGGGTGCAGGTGGCTGATGCGGCCGAGACCGCCCCTTAGCCTGCCACCACGTTCAGAACAGTCAGGTTCGCAAGAAAAGCACGCAGCGGCTGGCCGGGTGGCTCTTGCGACTACAGTTTGAGAATCTTTACAACCAAACTTATGATTTAAAACCCAGCTCCGCAGAAAGTGTCCAACAATTTAAATCAACTCTAGTGAACTGCAGTTACCAGTACCTCAACAGGAGACCTACAAACCGAGGATTATTGACAAAAAAGCATCTAGAACAGTTAAAAGAACTGCGACGGAACACAGAAATCCTGGTCACTAGACCGGATAAAGGAAGCGGTGTCGTTTTACTGGAAAGGTCGGACTACATCAAGAAGATGCAACACTTTCGAAGTGACAGCGTGACAGGGCGTGACAGCCATTATCGCCATCAAACCACCCGCGAATTCGCAAGACGCTACTAGTCGGTATTCACTCCTCTGGATCAGAAAGAGAAAATACAATTAACCGAGAAACCATGCACATGGCCTGTAAACCCAGTCGGAGTGTTATTGCATACGCCAAAAGGGAATCAGATCCAAGAAAACTGCCAGCGCACACTAGGCCACAGGGACTACGGTTGCTGAAACGTGGCATTACATACACAGACAAGGCTAACCGCATACCCTGGGCTGACTGTGCGGTCCGACTTACACTGTCACTTGGCAGTCCTCCAAACCACAGCTTTAAAGGCATTGTGATAGCTTCAGCTGCGCCAGGTTGTTTATGTTAAGATATTAGCCGGACCAAACGCTAGCAACGTTTGGAGGCTTTTCTAAGGCGTCGAGCCTAGCCAAATGTCTTTGTTGGTTAGATCTGACTGCATGCAGGCGATGAATGTCCACGTGAGATGACCTTACCCTCTGCGCGCCACTGGTTGCAGCTGTCCCAATGCGCCAATCAGGCTACAGGCGAACGTGCACTAGACACTCTCTTATAAGCCACTGTCACTCCTGACAGGAAGCGTTGCACACACACCGGACTGCGAGGACCCCACTAGTCCGCTGCAAATGCCGGGCTTGCCCCGAGGCGGGACAAAGAGCGCGCTGGCGATCCAACTAGCGGCCACAGTCACTCGAGACAGCTCCTTCGGGTTTTGTACACAATAAACCCTCCTCCGGGTGGATTCCAGAATCATGCCCTTCTTATTGTGTTCTTCCTTGGGGATTTCAACAGGGCGTAATTCGACGGTGACACACAACAGGTGTCATCGTTATAAATCTAAAGACGCTAAACTCATCGTTTGAAAAGTTTACACCTTTTTGACCGATAGTGTGAACTCCCATTAGTCATGAATAAGTAGACTGTACGGATTACTGCATATTTACCATAACCCTCCCCCCTATCGAAAAGGATCCCGATTTGTGTGAAAATTGATGCTTGGCAGCAACTAAAGCAAGTTCGAGCTAAATGCCAACGAAGGTATTCTTGACACAGCCGGCGCGAGAAATTAACCAGAACATCTACCAGGACGATCATTTACCAAATGATCATCATTGAACCCGTCTTTTTCGGTGACTTTAGGACTAATCCTTGAAAACCGGAAGCCCTGGTTTACTAGAACTATGCGTATTTTGTCCATCTACAGAAGAGCAAAGATATTTGCCATAAGAATTGCACAGATTCTTACAGACCCCGCGTAGTATTTGCGTTTGCTTTAGTCCAGGCACAAGTGAGTACAGTTGCGGGCAGGGTCCAGTTGTTTACTTGCTTGTTTGTCTAGGAAGAAGTAACAAAAACGTCCTCTCTTTTCTAACGGTACTTACGCTCGGATTGTAAACAATACTATGAAATCGAGCACATCAGTCGGGTATAAAAGGGAGGGGAGTTTGTGTGGCTGCATCGTCAACCCCATCAAGTCATCAGAATGAAACTTCTTCTGACAGTGCTGCTCCTCGGACTCCTGCTGCAGGTAACCCTGGCGAAGGAGGTACCTGAAGAGAAGGAGGAGAAGGAGGACGAGACGAAGGAGGTGAGTGCGGCAAAGGAGGAGAAGGAGGGTGCAGTGTCTCCGGCTTTTGGCGGTTGGTGGGGAGGCTGTTGCCGCCGCCCATGTTGCTGGCGCCGATGCTGCTGGCGCCGCCGATGTGGTTGTGGCTGGGGCGGGTGGTGGTAAACGCGTTCATAAGCCACGATGCTTCCCACCTCTGTCTACATATAAATGTTTAATTCTTCGCCCATCTTCTTCTTGCCCATCTTACACAAAAGCCAGATAAGTGTGTGCCATCAGTTCGCCTGGGAACGTGCAGCAAGAAGGGGGAGACCATAGATGCCATTAAAGCCCGTTGGGGTATGAGACAAGACGTCTCTGTCTTCCCTGAAAAGCCTCAAGGTGTGGACGCTTGGGAACGCTTGCATCTCTGTCTCATTTTGACCGGTCTTTCTGCTCTTCTACCATCTCCTAGTCAAACATGATCATGCCATGCATTTATGATGAGGAATGTGAACAGTTACAGGACGTCGGGAGAATTACGGGGGAATGTAACGTGAAATTACATTGGAAACTTGTTCTGCAAAAGACATTTTACTTTGAATGCCACAAACATGTTTTATTTTAACTACTACAATGACTTCAACAGTCACCATTGCCTGCGCGCTTAGTAGCGTGCGGTTGTTCGTGGCCGTGTACAAAGATGACCCCGTACGTGGCTCGTCCTCAGGAGGTCAATAGTAAGCGCCGACCACCACCGGCACCACGCCTGCAAGCTGTCACATGGTCGCAAGGGTCGACTGGCTTCGGGGACAGCCAATTACAGGTGATATAGACTGTTATTGGCCAAGCAGTTGACCAAGTGTCCAGTGGCAGTACTAAGGATGATAGTGCGGCCGCCGCAGATGCTGCTGTCGCCACCGATGTGGTTGTGGCTGGGGCGGGTGGTGGTAAACGCATTCATAAGCCACTATCCTTTCCCTTTTTCTACCAATAAATGTTAAATTCTTCGCCCAACTTCTTCTTGGCATCTTACACAAACGCCAGATAAGTGAAATAATTACAGTTTACCTCTTAAAATGCAGTGGAGAGGGCAAGACGCTGGATGCAGTTGACAGATCCTCAAATTTAACACATGCCTTCTTTGATAAAAGCAAAGGACAAAATTTAAGGTTTCTCTTACTGCATTATCAAAAATCCTTTCAAGCGGATGCACTGTCACTGGCTATTTAGGGCCTCGCAGTTCTATGCCCGACGCATTGGATGTAGGCCCCACATAGGTGATAGGGCGACCACAAGATTTCTTACTCCTCACTTAATTTTGTTAAAATATGGCCTTTATAGTTTATATTGAAATGCCAAAGGTCACATAACTGCCTGGTCGACATATTTTCTTCTTGAGAAGAAGAGGACTCGATCGCTGGGACAATGCCTTTATTTGCCTCATCTTTCGAGATCCGTTGCGGATTCATCGTCAGAAATATTAGCAGAAAGTCGTAGCAAACACAGATGGAATCTGCACAGGATTTTGCAGTATTTACAGGATACAGTCACATCTGCAAACATACAACGACAATTAGCCGTAATTGCCTTCTTGTGTGTGGATAGTTTGTTGGAGGGCATGCGGGCCCTGACCTGCTGAACTTTTATCCCACGTGATGGACTCGGGTGCGATGATTGCTCGGCCATCTGGTCCTCCGGTACTGGTATAGGATGAGGCGGTGACCTGTCCGTTCCCCAAGTGGCAACTTGCTTTGGCCAAATTGAGTCTCAGCAGCGAATATAGATTGGACAAACCAATGCACTTGTTTATGGATTGGGGGCCCATTAACCATGACCGAAGTAATTCTCGGCTCACACGATTGTCACCTCTTGCGAGAAATTTGGCCCCATCAAATTTGAATGTGTGGCCGGGTTTTGTCAAATGAGCCGCAACTTGAGAATTGGCAACATTTCGCCGCACTGCTGCCATGTGTTCGGCAATTCGCGTCTTGAGAAGTCTGCCAGTTTCTCCGATATAGTCGCTTTGTCCGCAACTGCACCAGATCACTTGAATTGGCAATACCTTCTTCGTCTTCTCTACCTATGTGTAGGAAAAGTTTGCAATATCAGGCAACCCATGATTTTGCCAAAATTCTGCCTGTTATTCTTAAAGATACTAAACCAAACAGACAGTTTTCCTTACTAAACGGCTTTATCAGGATCAAATCCACTCATTCCCTCAAAATAACGTGACTAAGTATATGCAAAAATACCGGTAGATCCGGCGCAAAGTCTACTATCACTAAAAACTAAATCCTGCCCAGTGTTATAACCTGCATTGGAGAAAGCGGTCTGGTTTCGGGCTGAAAGCATTTCCGTGCATGTAAGCGTCGCATTCCAGTACCACCATCGTTAACCCCTTTCCGTCTTTCCCCCCCCCCGGGTCGGTTTCCCTCGTCGAGGTGGGGCAAATTGAGCCTCTGGCGGAAATGTGTCCCGCAAGCATCATCCTCTAAGGTCAGACAGGCTATTCACGATGAGGCCACTGTGTGCGTCTGTGTGCAATAAAACCTCCGCACGATTGTGGTGGTGGACCAGGTCTCCGAGGGGAGGGGGTAAGGTAGTGGTGGTGGGCTTTCCGAGTGGCCACGGAAAAGTACGCCGCGCTAACTCTCTTGACACATGGTTGTGAAGGACTGAGGAATAGATCGCACACACACGACAGTTCCCCCGTCGATTTCGACGGTGGGCAGTCGCGTGCTCCAATAAACCGCAGCAAATGCTGAAGCAAGCCAAAGCAGCCACTGAGGCAAGCTGGACAAGCTGCACGAAGGTTACAGCAAGCTAAAGTAGCGCAACGAACTACGCAAATGAAAAAAACAAGAGTTAAAGCAGACTCGCGGGGCATCTACCCACTCGCTCACCGCTCCCACCTCCGTTTCCGGTGTAAAAACACAGTCAATAAGACCAGGGATGAGGGAGGGTGTAGATGGCTGGCGCGATAAACACTCAGCACGCGCACACTTGACACAGCCATCTCGCTAGGTATGCTCCCAGTTGCGCGGGAACGCCATAAAGGCCACATTAAGAATAAGCCGTTGCAGTCTGACTCTCAGTCCTCCCTCTCCTCCCGTACGCACACACAGACACACACATACTAGAGAAGCAGAAACATAGGTGGCCCGGGTTATCCCGTCAGTTGGCAAACGCTCCAAGCCACGGCTTTTAGCACACCGTGATAGATTCAAGCACATCGGATTTATTATAGTGAGCAGAGGAACGCGCTGAGGGTCGACCTCACTCTCTTCTCCACTGTCTAGCGACCGCCTAGCTGCTCGGACACATGAGGTGGGGCCTAAAACCCAGTGGGAGCGCAAACACATGCACCGACAGGGAATCAGAGCACGACGACAGTCCGAACGTCGGTTTCGACGATATAAACTGCGAGCTTGTGCGAGTTGAAGCTCGCGGAGCACCTAATCCCACTCTCTGACCACCCCTCACCTGAGCCCGGCGTAAAGTCAAGGTAACGAAGACCGAAGGCGGGAGATGGCGCAGATGGCTGGCGCGGCCGAGGTCGCCCCTGTGCGTGCCATCACGCCCTCCCTCTGTGTCCGGCATTTCTTATCGGCCGGCGACTCAAATAACGCCGACCCGATTAAGGCCTGCCGTACCCTAAGCTGCCTCCCCCGTGTTGGTCCAGCGCATCTACCGTGCGGCCCGTTTAGGGGGCCAACACACACACACACACACACACACGACATTTCGACTATCGATTTCGATGATGTCCACCACCAGCTTAAGGGAGTTGAAGGCAGACGTGCTGACTGTAGCTGGATTATAGTGAAAGTAGACTCGCGGAGAATCCATCCCACTCTCTCAGCACTCCCACACATGTGCCCGATGTCGAGAAGACCCGAGACGGGGGAGGGTACAGGCGGTGTGCACGAAACATAACCCAACAGGCGCCACAACAACACTACAGATAGGCTCCCGACTGGGAGCCCCATAAAGGCCACTTTAAGAAGGAGCCACTAATCCTGTCTCTCACCCCACAGTTAGCCACTCCACATAACAAAATACGCACTAGGCCGACTGCGATATCCACGGTATCCCGTCAGTTGGAAACCCTCAAAGCCACGACTTTTAGTGCACTGCGATAGCTTCAAGCGCATCGGATTGTTTATAGTGAGGAAAGCAATGCCCTGAGAGGTGACCTCACTCTCTCCCCCACCGCCAGCAACAGGTCACAGCAGTTCCACTGCCGTTTTCGACTCTGTCTACCACGATCTTCAGTAGGCTGAAGGCCAATGCGGTGACTCGCGCAAAAGTACACTCGCGGAGAATCTACCCCAATCGCTCACCACTGCTACACCTGTATCCGGTGTCAAGACAAACGTCGAGAACACCGGGCGTGGGGGAGGACGCAGGTGGCTGGGGCCGCCCCTAAACGTGCCGCCACACTCAGAACAGTCAGTTTCGTAAGAAAAGCACGGAGCGATTAGCTGAGTGGCCCTTGCGACTACAGTTGTGAAAAAACTCGGGGCCTCGGTGGTATTTGGAAGTTACGACAGTAAGAGGAGACAGGCTGGGGGGGGGGGATTGGTTATCCGGAAAATCTTGCTTGGTCAGTCAGCGTACTATATCAGAATTGGTGGATTCCATACGCTGCAATAGGCTAGGTGGGTAAGCTGACCCAGACGTGATTAAAATCGCGGCTCCCGATAGGGCCTCGTAGCTCAGTTGGCTAGAGCGGTAACTGCACTACAGCCTTCCCTTGGCTGGCGTAAGTGCGAATCCCACCGAAACCACCGCATTTTTATTAAGTACGTCAAATGAAAATATAAATGCTTATTCTGCTTGTAGGCAAGTCTTTTGCTTCCCTGCTTCAGTACCAGCTGTTTGCTAACATACCTGACTGGATCCCATGCAACATAAACACGATATAAATGCTACTAGCAACTAGAAAGTAGCGTGTGTTTTGGAAATAATATTTATTGGGTCCTGGAGTGAAGGGGAAGGAGTTTGAAAACAGCTCTTTTCAATGAATTCAGGCACCTGTTTGAAGAAATCCATTACGAAGTATGTGAAATTAACGTGGTTGAATACTTTTTTTGCTCAAAAATCAACACGTAGGCAAACCTTCATCAACAGAAGTCACCGTGCTGTTCCGAGAGGGAGACTCACGATGAACCCCATCATAGCCGAACAGTCGGCAGGAGAAATACGGGGGTTCGTTGAAGTCATCGGTCATCTAGCAGCCTCCAAACGGGTGGTTTTCTTGAGGCAAGGTGGACTGTTATCCCGTTCCTAGAGCAGGCATACGGCTTAGAGCGCAGTCATCTACGTCCCCCTCCTCCCAAAGTTCCTGGCAGAATCTGTTGATATCCATGCAACATTGACGAATACTGGCAGGTAAATACTTTGAGATAGAAAATCAGTGAGCGATCTGGCACCCATTTTATTGGTACGGCTGTAGTACGCGTAGACGTGGATTCGGTCCATGCACCCATACTGTATTCATCTTGGCCGCTAAGTCAGACATAGGAGGGACAGGGCGGGGCGGGGCTGAGAGAGAGGGAACAGAGGTAGACCAGTCCCATTCACGCGGGTGTCAAAGTTTGATCCATAGCCTCTATTGCTGATTTATTCAAATCTGTTGCTGTTGTTGCCTCCATTGCAACTGATTATGTTACCTCTGTTGTTGCTTCTTCTTCTGCTGATGCTGCTGTGGCTGTTGTTGTTGCCTCTGTTGTTGACTTTGTGATCATGTCCTCTAGCCACGTCGTTCTGTCATCACTGCCTATCTACTTCCAGTCTTCCTGCAGCTTTGCGAGGAGATCAATGATAGTTGTCTGCTGTGCTTCGAAGATCCTCCACATTTGATCTACAATGATCATGTTGTGTAGTCACTTGTTGTGATCTTGTTTGTTCACCCGCGTATGGAGTGAGCAAATGCGTCTCCAATTGTTATAACCTTTACTGTGCCTGCGTCGATACTGGCTATATCCCTAATACAAGCGAACATGCGAGTCCCAGAAAGTAATTGAGAAAAACACGACGATTCGATCGCTGGGACAATATGTTTATTCGCCTAACATTTCGAAATCTGTCACGGATTCATCATCAGAGACATACTCACAGAACAGTAGCAGAAACAGTTTGTGTGTGCACAGGGTTCTGCCGTAAAATTTAAACGTACAGAAAAATCGATAAACGTCTTTGTGTGCTGATTCCTTGTTTCAGCAATAACCATCTGGCTTTGTGGTGTTGGCATAAGATGATGTGGTGGCCTGTGTATTCCCCGAGCGGCGTTTTGCTTTTGCCAAATTTAGTCTCAGCACCGAATATGGATTGGGCAAATCGTTGCACTTGTTGATGGATTGAAGGCCCGTGAACCACGACTCAAGTAATTCTCGGCTCCCTCTACTGTCAGGCAAATAAACATATTGTCCCAGCGATCGAGTCATCTTCTACTTCTCAACTGGCTATATCCTCCAGTCAATGCTATGAAAGGAAGGCAGACAGGGTAGCAGAGAAGAGTTTACTGCCACTGTTTCTGCTTGTACGTCAGCTCTGTCTTCCGTGTGTCCAGCAGCTTGTCCTGTGTCCGCAGCAGCGTGGTTTCTGTGGTCGGTCTCGTCTCGGCCAACGGCGTTTCTTCTAGGGCAGCAGAGTCCCGTGTCGCCAGCAGCAAAGTGCCTCCTCCTCCTGCCGGTGGCAGCGTATTTAAGGACCAACGGCCTTTGTTTTCTATTGCCCACCTCAGCAGGTAGCCATCATGGGGTGTCCTCAGGATGACACGCCGTGCCCTCAGTGACGCGCGCGTGTGCGTGCGTCCTTTCGTGGCCCCTTGTCATACGTGACCTCAGAACCCAGCCGGCGGCTGTCCTTGCGTTCTCGCCTGGTGTCGGCCTCTTGAAGGTCGCGCGTCTTCTCCCGTTCTGCCTGCCTCCGCTGGAATTTGAGCTTCCTTTGTGCTCGTAACCTCAGGACGATCCGAATGATGACTCGCGTGCTGGGCCGTCCTAACAGTGACTTTGTATTAAGTCTGATCCACAGCACTCTTACAGTCAGGTGGGTTGTTGTTCTAAAAAAGGATTGTGCTGTGAAGGTACATGTCAGGGAACCCGAGTAAGACGGACGACTTACAGTTTACTCCGAGCATAACCCTGACTGCGATCGTGACCCTAATTAGCACACCAACCCTACGGCCTGGCTCCTGTTTCTATGTTCTTTTCAGAAGTCATATGAGTAGTCCTTACCTCCCAAAAACTGTTTTCTTCATATATAAGCATTGTTGACTAAGAAAAGAGAGTGCAAAATGGCAGCTTTGGGTTTAGGTAGATGGAATTGCCGGCTATGACAAGGGGGACTCGAATGGCGTCGTCAGCCAGTCACACCCGCCCCCAAGTGATGTCTTACCTGAGCCTCGAACTCGCGATCTGTTTGATCAGAAGTCAATCACTCTAATTATTGAGCCACAAGCCACTGTTCTTGCCGGTTTAGATCGGCTGATATGGACACTCTTTGATTAACTTCAACCAATCACTAACGGAACTAACTTGTCCGACTGTGACTGTGAACGAACTCGAAATGGCCATTCCTGTCTCCCTTGTCGTTGCCGGCAATGCCGTATACCTAGACTACTAGCCTCAATGCAGAGCGGGACGAATGAGAACCCTTAGTGATTGGTGAACATTAATCATTGAGCTTCGAGTTTATCAGTCTCCACCAGCCAACCATGTCTCAAACTCCAGACAGAAGGACCTGAGGTATGGAGGTCGCTGACATGTTTTCTTTCGCGTCGCATTGTCAAGTGCCAGTTCCAAGTTGATTGAAAGCCCCTTTATACCAATCTAACGCTTTGTTCATGCATACAGATGGCGATAATATCTGTCTATTTCAGGCTTTCCATAATCTTTTTTTAGGGGAGGGGCTGTGCTGTCATCTCCAGGCCTGCCAAAACTATTTCCGAAATATGCTACTCCCTAGTTGCTAGTAGTATAAAAAGTATTCCGCTTTCATTAAGGCCGATGCCTATTTCCCTTAAATAAACTGAACTATAACTGCTGTATGTGACCATATGACACTGTTGGCTTAGTGGCATTCAAAGAATTTCCGAAACACATCGTCTCTCTAGTCTGGTGGTCCACTCTCTAGCACTCATTCCTTACCAGTGTATTCGTTACGGCATAAACCTTAAGTGGTAGCTGCGGGCTTCTAATAGCTAACTAGAGAACCAGTAAAAAGCCACTATCACCTACTCGTCCTCGATAGGCCACGTGATCATAATTGCTGCCTTTAATTCTCGATTCCAACGATGTCCACCAACAGCGTGATGATGCAGGAAGGATAACTTACGTGTGGGTTAGTTTGAAGTGATGGTAGACTTGTAGAGCATCTATTTTACTCTCACCTCCTTCAGCCGTCCGAGCCCGGTGTCAAGACCCAGTCAAGGAGATTCGAGGTGGGATTGGGTGCAGATGTGACTGGAGCCGCCAAGCCTTATCCAGACCCCACTGAGTGGGAGTGCCATGACGGCCACAGGTGGCTGGGGTCCGAATCTCCACCTTCGCATGCCACCAAAGTCCCACCCCCTACTCTCCACCCCCACATTGTCGTGGTTGGGACGGCCCGGTAGATAGTTATCACTCGGGCGATCCTGAGCGTACCAGAACAAAGGCGCATTACTGACGACCGGTGCATGCAATTACAAGCGACCTTCAAAGGGCGGACATTAGGCCAGGACGATGGAGGCGCGTGCAAGCGATACTGTCCCGAGGCCAGGTTGCTGCTATCAGTAAGGTCACGCTGAGGCCAGATGCACAGGCGCACGTAAGCAAGCGCGCACGGAGAGCCAGTCGGGAGAAATGACTACTGGCCCTTAAATATGCTGCCACCTCTGAAGGCGGACACTCTGGTGCTGGAGACGCTGCCGACGACCCGAGATTCTGCTACTAGTGACAAGACGTGCTGTTGGCCGAGATGAGCTACCGACGACAGAAGACAACGCTGATGAACAGTAACGAAATATCTGCTATCCTGTTCTGCCTTCTCTTCCTAACACGTAACTGGGGGACATAATCGATGTTGATACACGAACACACTCGGTCATAACAGTCGTCATTTACCACGGGAACGAAAGGCCTACTCTGACATCCTTGTTGGTCCAGCGCGTCTCCCACGCGGCGCTTTTAGCGGACACGCTGCCGTTAACTACCCCGCTGTGCATCTGTACAAAGTACCTTCATGACCCTGTGGGAGTCTGCCGCCGCCCAGCGCAACTGCACGTGACTCAAACCGCTTTCGCTCTGCCAGGTCTTTCATCCACGCGTAATTATCCACTCCACGCGCGCTATCGGCCGCTCTAACGCTATCGATCGACTCGCTGCTTGATAAGCGTGTAAGCTCCAAGTTAATCGATACTCCCGCTTCATTTGATTGGCTGTGCAGACGGCAGAGTGCTTATCGCAGAAGCAAAGCTACAAAACAATGCACAATTCCATGGGCATAACTGGTCACACAGCCTGTGTACAGTTCATCTTCCTGCGGTAAAGCTGTTCTTACCAATTTTGTAGTACCTGACTTGTGATTTGGGCGAACCTTATTCTTGTCGACACTACTACCTGCTACAACTCCCGCAAGCCCAAGCTCCTTGGCGTGCGTTTCGATCCGCTTTACACGTTGGCAGACCATGTCAGGGAGGTCGCACGCAAAGTGGGCCGCAGCACCAAGGTCCCCAAGTCTCTAGCAGGCACATCCTGGGGCTGCGCGAAAGAGACTTTGACGACCACATTCAAAGCGCTGGCCCAACCGCACCTCCCTTATGCGGCACCAATCTGGTCTCCTACGATCAGCTCTTCCAGCCTCCGCCACCTCTAGTCAACACAGAACACTGCCCGCCGCACGATCACAGGTTGTTATAAAATGTCGTCTATCGATCATCTCCATGCAGAGGCTTCTGTCCTGCCAGTCACCCATCACAGCACACTCCTAGACCAGCAGTTCTGGTGGACCTGTTCGCAACCCAACCATCCCAATTACCCCCGTTGCCACGCCCCTGAGCCCAGCAGAAAAGTTCGGCTCGCTATTCGAGCTCTCCACAAGGAAGCTGTCCACTCGTCTCTCTCGGATCTACCCGCTCATGGCTCTGCTACCAAGACAGGCTTCCAGCGTCTCCGCCAGAGAACCGTTGTCAAGGGAAAATGAGCTTAACGTTCCTCGGTCCTTTTGGGTGGCTATCCACCTTCGATTGCGGCCGCAGAACATCATCTCCCGAGGGTCACTCGCTGTACTCTGGCTCAACTGCGCAGTGGCTGCTCAATGGCCCTTCGTCAGTACCAACATCTGCTCAGTCCGTCCACACCCAACTGCTGTTCCGACCGCGGCTTCTCTCCGCATGACTGTCAGCATCTGTTCGCCTGCGGTTCCCGGCCAGGCACCCAACTCACCCCCGTGGACCTTTGGCCAAAGCTAGTCGAATTCTCGGCTTTTCTCCGCCTCCCAACTACTCCCAGTTTGGAGTCGGGCGGGGATTCCTGATCCAACAACGGGCTATGACACATCCACACACACAATCCCCGGATGGTGAAGGAGAGAGAGAAAGACAAGACTGTTACGGCTAGAGAACAGACTCAATTGTTTCGTAATACGGCTAGCTACACACACGCACACAAACTGGATTGCAGGATGAGGTCAAAAAACACACATACGCGTACACACACAGTTGTGATAATTGGTTAAAATTGACCAGCTCCCCGACGTAGCGACGAAGATGGCGAAAGGAAGGGGACCTCGGGTTGAGCCGGTGTGTGGGAGTCCACCTGCTGAGGATATCCGCCTTCTCTCTGTGTGTGAAAGTGTTGATCGAAAAACAGCTTCGGGGGAGGAGAGGAGAAAGGCGTGCGCTATGAGTAGGCGTAGAGAGAGAGAGGGTGTGTGCATGGCTGTGTACGGTGGAACGGGAGTCAAGCTGAGACAGGGCTGTACGGCTACATCGCTGGGCTCCCCCACCGCACACACACACGCACACTAACAAGCACAAATCGTCCTCCCTCACAGTTAAAAAAACATTTTAGCAGGCGACAGCAGCTGCGAAGAAGCGGTATGACAGATATCAACGAAAACAGTTGTGTGCTGGTGCTGGGGGCGGTGATGGCGATAAAGTTGACACAGGGGGGCTTCGAATGTCGGGTATAGATAGAGAAAAAAAAGCGTTTGTTTACTGCCGGTAGAAAACTCGTCCGCGCTCTCCGGTCCTGCAAAAAGAAACGGGAGAAAACGGGGGAGGAAGGGGAAGAGGAGTTCTGAGGCGCTGTTTGATGCGAGGGCAAAAAGGCGTCATTAAGGTTGCAAAAACTTACTGATTATTCCTCATCGGGTGTTACGCTGGACATGACCTTGCGAGTCCGTGACTGCAAACCAAAATATAGCCAAAAATTAGTTTGGAGTCGGGGCGGAAAGGGGGACGAAGAGAAGGGGGAAAGGGGGGGGGGAGCAGAAAGGAAAACACTTGACATTAAGGTCGATGATGAAAAAAGTGAGCACTTACCGAGTTATTCATCGCAGCCCCGGGAGTCATGCTGACTCCACGAACAGTCGACACGGAGGAGCGGTTCTTGGCCCTCAGCTTCTGCAGAGCCTGTTCGGCCTGATCGGCACGCTCCTCGGCGTCCTCAACTTCCTGTTGGATCTTGCGGTACTTAGCGAGGTTGACTGCGGCAATCTCCTCAGCCTCCTCCACCTGTCTCTTGTAGGTCTTGATCTTACCCTGGAGTTGATCCACCAGCTCCTGCATGCGATCGTAGTTCTTCTTGTCCTCGTCGGCCTGTTGGTTAGAAGGAGGCAGATTAGAACAGTCAGGTAACGCGGCCTCAAACTAAAATGTTACTAAACAGTGTTACTGAAACTTAGTTAGTAGTATGCATTTTAATGTGTTGTCCAGAGAAACTCACCTGCATAGTGATTTCCTTGAGACGGCGATCCACCTTGCGGTAGTTCTTCTGCGTCTCACCATGTCGGCGCTGCTCCGCCTCAACTTCGCCTTCCAGCTCACGTACACGCTGTTCCAGTTTGGCCAGCGCCTTCTTGCCACCTTTCATGGCGTTGGCTTCGCTCTCCTCCAGCCGCACCTGCATCTCCTTCAGCTGCGTCTCCAGTTGTTTGCGGGCTCTTTCCACAGCCTGGGTGTGTTCCTGCTCCTGGCGAACTTCCTCGAAGACGCGAGCGCTGTCCGCCATCGCCTTCTTGGCGCGTTCGTCAGCCTGCCTGGCCTCGTTGGCAGCCTCTTCCAAATCAGCCTGAAAACGGCGACAAAAGGTTATAATTATTGTACTACCTGCCGTATTTCGAGGACAATTATTTATTTACAAAATGGGAGCAAGATAAATCACAAACGTCCTGAGAGACTGTAAATAATCTTATACACAACAGTGCTACTGAAACATAGGTAGTAAGCAAATCCAGCATAAAACACACAGAGCTTTCTCACCTGCATTGCAGCAAGGTCGGCCTCCATCTTGCGCTTCATGGCTGACAGAGAAGCCACCTGTGCGGCCATCTCAGAGGCACGGTCAGAGGCTTCAGCACGTTCAGCCTCAGCAGACTTTCGGGCACGTTCAGCCGACTCCAGGCTGTTTCGAACGTCCTCCAGCTCGCCAGACAGCATGTTTGCGCGTCTTTCAGCCGCGCTGGCGTTCTCCCGCATCTCATCCCGCTCACGCTGTTCGTCCTCCAGCTGGCTCTGGAGTTCGCGTGCCTCTTGTTGCAGCTTCTTCAAATTCTTCTCCAACTCAGCACGGGCACGATTCGCACCGTCCAGACCGATCTCCATCTCGTTTATATCCTGCTCCAGCTTCTTCTTCATCCGCATGGCTTCAGCCTTGCCCTTGCTCTCAGCCTCCAGACTGGCTTGCATGGACTCCATGGCGCGCTGGTGGTTCTTGCGTGTAGCCTCGAATTCCTCCTCCTTCTCGGCCAGTCGGCGATCGATTTCCGAGCGAACTTGGCTCAGTTCAAGGTCAGCACGCTGTACTTTGGCCTCCTCCTGTTCAAGAGCAGCTTCGGCTTCCTCCAGGGCCGCTTGAAGCTCCTCCTTCTCCATCTCCAGACGCTTACGAGCCTTGTCGGCCTCATGGACAGAGCGGCCGCCCTCTCCAAGTTGCTCGGTAAGGTCGTGGATCTCATCTGGAGAGGGGAAATAGCGAGTCAGGGAGGGAGCGGGGGGGCATTAAAACAATTATGGAGACTGCGATAACAACTAGTACTCACCGCTAAGGTTCTTGTTCTCCCTGCGAAGAGCCTCCATCTGATCAGCATTCTCCTCCAACTGAGCCTTAAGCCTGAAAACGTCAGTGGAGAAGCCGCGAGCTTCGCGCTGGGCACCTTCAAGCTCGGCCTGGGACTCGGCGTACTTAGCCTGCCACTCGCCCAAAGTCTTGTCAAAGTTCTTCTGTTTCTTCTCCAGCTGGCTGGCTAGTCCATTGGCACGCTCCACATCCACCATCAGGTCCTCAATTTCACCCTGAAGTCGTGCCTTGATCTTCTCCAGCTGGCTGCACTTCTGCTTGGCGGAGTCAGATTCAGCTTCCAGCTCCTGGATCTTGGCATTCATGCGTCTCTTCAGCTCCTCCAGCTCCTCAGATGGGACACCACCCTCAGGGCGACCGCGGCCGGCAGCCAGATCGGCTTGCAGTTTTTGGATCTGGCGTTGCATATCAGCCTTGGCGGCCTGCTCTTCCTCCAGGTTCTCGCGCATAGCGTCCAGATCGCTATTGAGGTTGCGCATCTCAGAGCTCAGCTTGGCCTTGGCCTAAAGAGTAGGGCAACATATGTTTGCCATATTAATAGCAGCAGCAGCTAGCACGGCAAAGAAAATAATATTATTTAGTACTCGTTGTAAGTTAGTAGCCATATATGATTAATTTCCTTTTGTGTCGTTATATTTCCTAGCCACTTGGTTACCACTTGCGAGCTCAGAGGCGTTTGCCTATCTTTCCAATGATAAAACTGAACAGAAAGAAATTGTCTGATCAGATTGGCTAACGGTGCGCCCTTATCGGGCTGCGCACTGAGCCCATGCGAGGCTATGCGCTTGTTGGCGCACGACTTAGATGTGTCATTGCTGGCTGGTTGCCAGGTTCAGGCAGTGGACCGTTGCATGGGGATGATAATGATGGCGATTATGATGATTATGATGATGATGATGAGGAGGAGGAAGATGAACGCGGGTACGAGTTCACATGCTATGCAACGACAAGAAGCCGCATCCAAGCCGTCACGAACTTGATTGTTACGGTGGCTGATAGCCTCCCTGGTCAAGGTCAACTGTCTTTTACATTTGCAGGGTACGGTTGCCGAATCACTGACACCCGCCTATAAATTGGTGACCCCAACTTGGTGCAGCCCTGCACCCACCAGAATCAGCCCAGCAACAGCCTCAACCGACGTGATTTTGTTTGATAAGTCTGCCAAAGCTAGAATCGAACCAACCAGGCAGTGGCTATGGCAACACAATCACTTGGTCACACCCCGCCTCTAGTAAACTAATGATAAATCACCCTGCTTTCGTCATCAAGGTTGTGGCGGGCCTCCTCCAGTTGGGCGGCCAACTGCTGTTTGGCCTTGGTGAGTTGGCCAATCTGGGACTCCGCCTCCTCCAGTTGATGCTGCAGGTCAGCAGCTTCCTGGGCGGCACGAGCCTTCTGTGAGCCCAGATCTGCTCCGCTGCGGGTTGCCTCCTCGAGTCGGGCAGTCAATTCGGTAATTTGACCCTCAAGGGTTTTGGCGTTCTTCTCACTGTTCATCTGAAATGAAGATAACGCGCGCATAAGTACTTTCTTTCTACAAACTATCTAGTGGGGGGGCATCTGAGGGTGACGTGAAAGCAAACGGACCTTCATCTTAGTCAGTTGCGCCACTTGTCCCTGGAGGTCATCCAATTCGGCCTTGTAGTCATTCTTCTCTTTCTCCAACCTGATTGGGCAGTAAAAAAGTTCGTGCTCAGCGGGGGCAAAATGCGCAAGGGTGCCAAGAAAGCACGTTAACGACTGAACATATTTTTGACAAACTAAAAAGTTTTGCATTTGTGGCCACCAATAATTTTACAACCCCACTAAGACAGAGGAGAAACGAAGATGATGAACGTACTTGGCCTTGGCCTTTTGGGATTGGTCGAGCTGGTCAGTGAGTTCACCAATGGCATCCATCTGCTTCTTGCGCATCATGGCGACGGTCTGTTCATTCTGCATGCGGGCCTCTTCAAGGTCACGCTTGAGCTTCATCATTTCAGCCTCGCGCTTCTTGTTGAGGTCCATCTGAGCGGCAGTGGCGCCACCCTGCTCCTCAAGGCGATCCGTGAGTTCGTCCAACTCGGCCTCGAGCTAAAGGCCAAGGGAGGGAGAGAAGTTGTGAGTAATAGTCATTGTCGCTGGGGTTAGCAACAGCAGCAGATAGGGGGATAAACAGCTCACCTGTTGTCGGGCCTTTTCAGCCTTGCTGCGGGCAGCACGCTCGGCTTCCAAATCCTCCTCCAGCTCGGCAATTCGGGCTTGGAGTTCCTTGATCTTGCGCTGCAGTTGGGCAATGAGACTGGCATCCTCTTCGCTCTTGCTACCCATCGAAGCCATTTCGGCCTCCTTGCGCCGAAGCTGTTCCTCAAGGTCACGCTTGACGCGTTCCATGTCATCAACAGCCTCTTGAGTGGCCTTCAGATCACCCTCGAGTTTTCGCTTGGACTTCTCGACATCAGCTCGGATCTTCTGCTCACGAGCCAGATTCTCTTCCATCTGCAGTTTGCGTGTAAATTGTCGTTAGTTTTAAGTTAGGAAGAGAAAGAAATTAAAGCGACAAACTGACTGCTAAATCGAATACAGTAGGGGTGTTTGTGCAAATTACCGTGTGGCGTTTTTGGTTTGTTACATCGGGCTACAGCAGTAGGGTTCATTCATTCCCCGCCTGGAGGGGCATACAGAAAGGATTTATTTACGCACTAGACTCGACGCAAAAATATTTCCAGGCTAAGTTTTTATGTAGTTTGAAAACCCCAGAAAAAAACAGTAAACTGACCTCGTCGAGGGTCTGTTCAAGCTTGGCCTTGAGTTTGTTCAGGTGGTTGACCTTGTCCTCTTCCGCCTGGAGGGCTTCCGTCGTGCGCTTGTTCTGTTCTTCAAGGGCCTTCTTCTCCTTGTTAAGGCGACCGATCTGTTCCTCCTGCTGCTGCATTTCGCCCTGCAGGGTTCGGATCTGGTTGTCTTTGGTCTGTTTCTCTTGCTCAGCCTTCTGCAGGGAGGACTCGAGATCCTCTACATCCTTCTTCAGCTCATCGATTTCGGCAGAAAGTTTCTTCTTGGTTTCTTCAAGGCCATTGACATTGTCCTCCTCATCGGCCAGACGGTCCTCCAACTCCTTAATCTGACTCTCCATATCGGCCTTCTGTAGGATCAGCTTAGAGCATTTCTCCTCTGCATCGGCAAGGCTGTCTTGTTCGGTCTGGAGTTGCAGGAAGATGTCATTCTTCTGCTGCAGCAGGGTTACGTTCTGTTCCTCGAGTTCCTTCTTCAGTTTCTCCATCTTCTCGAACTCTTCCTTCAGTTTCGCCAACTCTTCGGCAGCTTTCCTCATTTCCTCTTCCTGGCGGGCAATGTTCAGCATGGGCTTGACTTTGGTGTAGAGACGCCACCATGGCCAGGTACGGAGCACGAGGTACTTACGAATGTTTCGCTGGATCAGGGAAAGTGCAGTTCTGTAAAGTGAAACAGAAATTATTTAGGAAGAGGCTCAGGATCCCTGCAGACAAAACACCGCGCCAGATTCTCTATCATCTGCAGTTCGCGTGCAAAGTGTCTTTGATTCAAAGTTAAGCGAAGACAAAATAAAACGGACAAACTATCTACTTTAAAAACTTTAGTAGGCGTGTTTTTTGTTTGTAAAAGAAACTACAGTGTGGCTTTTTTGGCAGTTTGTATTTTACAATGGGCAGACAAAGCAACACTATCATCGATGACAGCGACACTTACCGCTGATCCTGCAGTGTCTTGTACTGTTTACGCATCAGGAAACCACGGATCTGGGCCTGGAAGAAAGAGATGATCTTGGAAAGCTTCTCATCACGCATGTCTTCCAGTTCTGCCAGAATGCCGGCCTTGAAGAAGACCTTGGTGGTACCACACTGGTAGACCTCCTGGCTGAGCTGACAGGCCTCAAGAATCTTCTCGGTCACCTGTTTGCCATCGACAAATCCGGCAGGGATCACATTGGGAGCGAGGATTGAGTAACTGCAGGATAAAGAAATGCAACATAATACTGTATGAGTCTGTTGGAAGCAGGGTGCTCACTGATCCGATTAGGGAACCTAATCGTCCCTTTGTGCTCAGTCGACAGTCTTCGCAGACAGTCGCATCACAACGATTTTTAACCTATTTTGGAGTGGAACCGACAAAAACCAGGGAGACTGGAATGGCCAGTGCTGGCTCATAACCAATTTGAGGTGTAGATCACCCGGGATTCGAACCCGGGACTTTGGTCAGGGCCAAAAACACTCTAACATTGCACAATAGGTTCGTTCCTCATATTCGGGCTCATATTCAAAATCACAACCGAAAAAAGCCAAGAGCCTGTTTAAGAGTGTTCATCTGGAACCTCGGGTACTGATACACCCGGAGATTGGCTGCGACTGGCTGATGATGACTAACAAACCAGAAACGGCTATTCCGGTCTCCCGTATTTTTTGTCGTTGCCACTCCATCACTGTTTCTCTGACAGACCCGCGGCTGCGGGGTGGGGATGGGGACGGGTGGGGAAGAGAGCGAGCGGAAACTCTTACCGTTGTTTGAACTCCGAGTAGATCATTCTGTTGGGGAAGCCCTTTCGGCAAATTCGAATACCCTCCAGAACACCGTTGCAGTGCAGTTGATGCAGGACGAGATGAGCGTCAATGACACCTTAAGGGAGGAGCGAGAGAGGGAGAGGGGATCGGTTAGCTGCCCATTTAATTACAACGCTAAAACAAAAACGATTGGTGTACGTACCAGGCTGCTTGAATTCGTTGGGCACAATGCAACGAATAAAGTGTGGGCTTGTACTCATCAAGTTCTTCATCAGCTTGTTCAGCGATTCCTAGGCAAGGCAGAAACATCACATATTATGAGGAAGTGCACGTGCGGCACCGGCGCCAGCGACAGTCAGTCAGGCAGGCATACTACTATTAGTAGTATCCTGTGCGTGCAACGACGAATGAGCAAATGCAGTTAGGGCATGCAGTGAGGGCGTATATAAGGTTCCTAACTAGAGACTAATCTGAGCGAGCAACAGGTAACAACGGTAAGTTGTACGTGACATCGTCATCAGCATCATTATATATATATATATATATATATATATATATATATATATATATGAGAAGGGAAGGGTGCTGATGGTGGTGGGTGGGGGCGAGCGCGAGGGCGTCAAACGGTTTTGACTACTCCCGGCCAACCTTTAGTACTAACAGTAGGGTGCCAAGAGACAACATCTACTACGTCTAAAAGACTACAATCTGCACCACCCTGCAGAAAATGGGCTAGCGAAGGGAGTACTTTGTGGTTGTGGGAAATTGTCTGATGAGCACCGCCCTTCTTGCGCTTCTGGACTCCTTGGTCTGCAAAAAGAATCAAAGACCTGTCAGAGGAGGAAGGAAAAGAATACAATGGGCGGGTGGCTGATGGGACTGTCACAGTACACCCCAGTTTCGTGTGAGAACTAGTAAGCCGGCGTAAGCATTCTCCGGAATAGTATACTGTAAGTATAGACGGAAAACAATTTAGAGCACGTGCAGGGAGGCCGAGCGGGGGGAGGGAGCTAGTGAGACCGAGGGAGCGGGCAATGGTGATGATGAGGTATAGTGTTGGCAGCAGCAGCAGTAGTAGCGCAATTACCCTGTGCATATAGGAGACAGTCATGAAGGAACTGGACTTCTTCTTTTTGCCGCCACCGTCTGCGAAGGGGAGGGGGGATGGAGGTCAAATAAAATTCCAAAAATAGTACGAGGGGGGTAGGGCAACTGGCCCTTTAACAATATATAACACAACACAGAGAGAGACCAAGAGACTAACACAACAATTAGCCTGAAGGAAAATACCCGTGGAGGCACAGCAAATACTAGACATCATACAGGTTATATAAATTTCAAATATCATTTCACAAGTCGGGAGCCTGGAGGAGATTAATTTGAGGCAAGTAAATAACACCTACTTAAATCGAATGAGTAGGCACTTTGTGAAACCATAACCCAGTATGCTCGAAACTGACCTTCTTGAGGGGCAAACATGAGAGCGACTAGAGCCTCCTTAGACTGCTGCAGAAGACCCACCACAGTGTCATTGAGAGGGTCCTTGTTCTTATCCAACCAGCCAGTTATGTTGTAGGGCACCTGTTTTCACGAAAATTGAGAGGGAGAGAGAGAGATGAGAGCAGAGCAGTAAATGCGAAAAACAAGACACGAGGACTTATACTCTGCCGAAATTCCCACTTACAGAACCGGCATAGTGGTGAAGCTCGAAGTGGGCCTCCTTCTGACCCGGTTTTGGAGGTCGTGGCTTAGTGAAGTTGGGGCTCTTGCCGAGGTGGTTGTCGTACAACTTGGCCTTGAATGTCTGATCGGTAGCCTTGGGGAACATGCACTCCTCTTCCAGAATGGACAAGATACCCATGGGCTAAAAGGAACAACCTAAGAGTCAGAAATCGTCTTGTAGGCAATAAGCTATAATAAGCTGGCAAGAAGTGTAAAGGAACGAAAACTTGAATGGTTGTGGAAGGGTATGTTACAATAAAATCCAAAAAATATGGGGCCAACTTGAATTGCCAGTACAGACTGGAAGTTAAACGAATGAGTGCACACTGACCTTTTCAATGAGGTCAATGCAAGCCTGCAGGTCCATGCCGAAATCGATAAAAGTCCACTGAATATTCTCTTTCTTGTACTCCTCCTGTTCCAGCACGAACATGTGGTGGTTGAAGAACTGCTGCAAACGTTCATTGGTGTAGTTGATGCAGATCTGTTCGAAACCATTCTCCTACAAGGTCCAATATAGTTGTTGTATAAACTGCACCAAAAAGCCCTTCTAATGTAGTAATATCATCGGGAATGGAAGGGTGGAACTTACGTCGAAGATCTCGAAGCCTGCAATATCCAGCACACCGATGAAGTACTGACGCTTGACCTTGGTGTCCAAAGTTTTGTTAACGCGCATGACCAGCCAGGTGAAGAGACGACTGTAGAGAGACTTGGCCAATGCGTTGACTGCGTAGTTAACTTGGTCAAGGTTCTGACCCTTGGTGACAAACTCGTTGCCAACCTTGACCTTCGGCTTCAAGAAGGAGTTCAGCAGATCCTTGGCATTGACACCAAGCAGGAAGGCGACCTTCTCGGCCTCCGCAGTGCCGTCGGCCTCAGCTTGTTCCTCACGAGGTCGTTGTTTAAACTTCATCTCACCCATGTTCAGGATGGAAGTTGTGCACTTGAAGAGGGACATGCGTTCGTCGTTTGTGAAGCCGAGGATGTCGATAGCTTCCTACAAAGGGTGTTTAACAGGAGGTTAGCTCAACTGGAGAGCCAAACGCAAGGCTGTATAAGAATATTTGCAGACTGCAGCTGTACTTACATCGGTAATCTTCATTTCCTCAGCATCATCAACGCCGTCTATGGTCAGCTCACCCTGGTTGATGAATGAGTAGAGGGCAGGATCAGGAGAGACCAACAGCTTGTCTAATGGCGAAATAGAAAAAAAACAACGCTTAATTTTGCAGGCCCAGCCGCACAAAATTCAATAGGCTGTTAAATTTATTCGGTTTTGCAAACCCACCAAGGTATTTCTTGCCATAATCCGACAGGATTTGGTAGAAGATGTGGAAGTTACGTTCTCCCTTCATTTGGGCAGTGACACGCGACTTCTCGAGCAGATCTAACATGGGACGATAAGCAGGCGGCTAAAATGGGGACTTACAGAACTCGATATCAGCGCCGGCGATCTTGCCCGTGGTTCCGAAGTGAATACGGATGAACTTGCCCTGAAGAGGGTTAGATGTGGTTAGGGCAACCGGGGTAAGAAAGGACACTTACGAAACGCGATGAGTTGTTGTTTCGCGTTGTCTTGGCATTGCCGTAGGCTTCCAACAGAGGGTTAGCCTGAATAATCTGGTCCTCCAGCGAGCCCTGGTATTAATAAACAAAATGATACAGTGTTAATTTGAAGGCCAACAGCAGTGGGGGGGGGGGAAGATGGGGGGGGGGGGGGGTTCAGTTCTAGTATTCTGCGCACAGACTTGCCTTCTTATCGACTTGAGCCTCCTCCTTTTTGGAGACACCAGCGGTAACGTAGGCAAAGTACGAAATGACCTTTTTCGTGTTCTCAGTCTTTCCAGCACCACTCTCACCACTGTAATGGAAAATTCCATGCGTAAGTTTGATATCCGTATGCGACGGGAACTATGCTACTACAAACTATAAAAACGCCAGCCAAGCCTAGGTAAAATAGCGACTTACGTGATCAAAATTGACTGATTTTCTCGGTCTAAAAAATAAAGACAGTTTTAAATATGATCATTCCGCAGGAGGTAGGTTGCAGTTTTTGTGATGTAGTTAAACTTACCAGCCAACATGCTATGGTAGGCGTTATCAGAAATGGAGAAGATGTGTGGTGGCATTTCAGCCCTTCGCTTGCCCTTGTACTTGAGCGCGACCTCAAACGTGTAGATTGGGAAGCGTTTGTAGGGATTAACTGTCACGCAGAACAAACCCGAGTACGTCTAAAGTTAACCGAAGAGGTATATATGGAAGATTAGGAAATCAACTCGGTTGACATATATAGGAAATATATATACGTATGATACATAACCAGATATAATATGCAAAATATGAGAAAAATAAAATACAATCATATAACATAATAGTATACTAATAAGAATATAAGATATATTTGTTGTTTAACCGGTCCTCACGTAAATGAGGTTCTTGTAGTAACGTGCGCGAAGATTCTCCAGTACAGAGGCATCATTGAGGAAGGTGAGATCGGCCATGTCCTCAATCATGGTGAATTTGGGTGGGTTAACCTGCTGTATGCTATCCTTCTTTATCGTCTTTGTCTGCAAGAATTGGAGGAGGAGGAGTGTTGGTTAGTGAACCGGTTGCACTTGAAAAAAGGACAACAATACAACAATTTTTCTGTCAGTTTACGAAAACGCTGTTTCTACAGACTCGATATTGTCGGCCTCTAAAGGTTGCTACTGCATTTAAGGAAATGCACGTGGCAATGTTTGACCGACTATCGTTTTTTCACCTGTGCAGCCATATCACGGTCTTCTTACTTCCCCCAAATGTAAGCTCAAAGAGAAATTGTTTAGTTACGGCAACAGCCTAACCTGAACTTTTTGTCTGACAGAATGACACAGTAGCGAAGTAAAAAGAGGTGACAAATACGCCCTAGGTAAATTGATACAATATCTTCATTTGCTTCACACGAAACCAGTCGATGAGACGATAAACCAAGGAGGAAAGGGCTATTGAAAGCACTACAGTACGATCAGATGAGCTGCGCTTGACCGGACTTTGACCGACCCGTTTCGACTGGGTCATACGGGATTCCATATAATTTATTACCATAACATGCATGCTTATTTGATTTAGGTAGACATTGTATATTACGATTAAGTTTCTGGCTGAGCTTAATGCAAGGCTCAAGGGTATTTTAAGGTTAACGTCCACTTGAACATTAGGGTTGGGGTTGAGGTTAGTGGTAGGGCCATGTTACCCAGGACAACCTGCTTCAACCACTAAATTTGAATTTTTGCCTGTTCCTTCCGTTTACGTGCCCCCAATTGGCATCTCATCAGAAGGATAGATCAAGCTTGGGTTAGAAATGCAGGTAGTCCCAATGCTCTTCGCAGACTCCGTTAATTATCTTACGCATCTGTCTTCCTGAAAAAAAGAACTAATAGCAGCGCCATTTTCGTTTTACGGAAGCCCTCTGTACCTATGCTACCAGTGAACTTAAATATCAGATCCTTCCCACCCCCAAATTTCATAATACTGATCTCAGTAAGCACTAATTACTAAGTAAACGGCCTGGTGGCAGAATTAAGCTAAAAGGCATAGTGAGAAACTCAGACTTACAACAACTTATAGTGATATTAAACAGCTGTTTGTTTTACTCAGTTAAATATGCTTTGAAATTACCTTTGCAAAACTTTGAATAAGGCACTGATGAAACACTTGCTTTTAACTACAAACAAATATGTTCTTATTTACTAGTTTTTTTTATCATTCGGATACTCCTATCCTAGATTCCTGGATAGACTACTTTGTATCGCACAAGAACTGATGGCAAAAAGTCAGCGGTTCTGTCGAAGACGATAGAAGACATACAATAAAAAGGTGAACTCACAGTTCCATCCTTCAGTCTAACGGTGACGTTGTCACCGCTTGTTTCCTCAACATCCGCCATCACGAAACCCTCCTTTTCATCTTCCACCCAGGCTACCTTCTTTGAATCGAAACTTCCAGCCTCAAACTCCTTCAGGAGGGCTTTGCGATCCACTCCAAGGTATACGAAATCCGGATCTGAGGGGTCCATGGTGTTTTCGTAGTTGACTTATTGATTGAAAAACAGAGTCTTCAAGTTAAACGTGAGGGAGATTGGAGGTAGGATAGACTCTAAAAGGAGAGCAAAACACAGGTGCACGGCGTGAGTGAGTATATTCTAGCCGTCATATTTCGCGTGTCTTTTGCTGCAAGCAAGCGTAACTCACGTTGCGAACGGGAGAGAGAGCGAGAGAGCAAGTGAGTGAGTGAAAAAAGTCGCGCGTACGCGTGTGTAGCCGGCCGTGCTGAGGGGCTGACTCCAGACAAAGGGTTTTATACTTCCTGCCGTGGACACTGCCAACCCAGCCAAACTCCATCTCCCATTGGCTACTCCCGTAGCTGGGTGCTGCTGGTCTATCCCACCCTGCGTGCGTGTCGCCTTAACTGGTTGGCTGGTCCAACGTCGAGGATCGGATCGCCGGGTAGCGCTGACACACGTAGGCTGGTTCGGCTACGCTTTAGGCTGGTTAGTCCTGGGTGTGTGCAGGTCGATCGATATGGTTATTGCTGCAGCAGCTGCAGCTGCTGTTACGCCGGCCGAGATGGTGCGTCCACATCAGCATGCCACACCAAACGCCTTTTCGCGACAACGCCACAGGTGGATCGATGACACGCGTAAACTTGCCCAGAACGCACCTCTCACCCCTCCCCCTCTCTCCCAGCATCCGCGCCTTCACGCCCCGGCCTGGTAGTCACGGTGGCGAAAGACCTCTCTCGGCATGTGCGTGTGTGTGCGTGCTTTATCATAGCCGGGACGTCCGCTAGATGAGCGACCCCCACAACCTCCACCACTAAGTCGCGTTGGCAATACATGACGAACAGTCGTCACGTCCTTGCATATTTCTCGTTTTCTTAACCTCTTATTAAGCAGTGAAGAGGAACAGGGGATATAGGGGATATTATAACAACAAAAGTCGTAAGAGCAAAGTGTGCAGGTGTCGAGACAATCCGAAGCACCCATTTTTAGAGGTGAGCAGCAGATGGGACGCACGAAAAAGGGTGTCTCTGGTCTAGGGGAAGAAGCATTAATAGACTTTGAATGGACAGTCAGAATAATCAGTAAAACTGACGTTTTCGACGGGGGAGAGGGGGGGGGTCCAACGTAGTCATTTATGGACAGTGTTTCGCTTTAAGGCAGAAAACGTATGCTTGACCTAGTTTGCATATCATTGACGTGCTCTACTGAACACAACTCAACGACGTTTATCTGTTTCGAAATGCAGTCTCAAAGGATGGTATCAAAATCGCGCTCAGGCTTTTTCGATGAATTCAAAGCGGAAAATGAATACAGTGGCCTTGACGCCATTTGCGGATTAGCAATCTTCACCAAGAGTCTATTATATGGACGACTATGGAAGACAGAATCTCAGAATTCTGCAAAAAAGCACCAGTGGTAATGTAGAGTTCTGCGGCTGACGCATTACGGGGGCACGAGAGAGAAGCTAAAAGTAATATAGCAAACAAAAAGGGGAAATAGAAGATATCATTATCATAAAAAGCTTGTAGATAGCCACAAAAAAGTGTGTGACAATTGAAAAATAAACTTAACTAGCAAGTACCGAATTCAATAAATAAAAAGACAGCGGTAGTTCAAGTAGTACACCTTATATACCCTTAGTTCCAACATTTTTTCTTATGGAAACGGTGGTTATAGGGGAATTGGGGGTGGGAACATATGATAGACAGTAAAAGGAATTTTCAGAAGTAGGTGTAAAGTGTAAAATTTGCTTCCCGCGGCCGCTGGGAGTAAGTTGTTGCGCATATACATTGAAGGTATGCGCGGCGCTTCGCGCCGCGGACTATACTAATCTACCTCCAGAACGGTAAGTTGGACCTCAGGTAAGTTGGAGTAGACGACTTCCTAACCACCATGTTTATTTCGAGAAACCTGTATTTTTGTAATCGAGTTTTTCTGTACTACGATGAATGATAATACAGATTGGGTAAAGCTGAGATATAAATCAACGACCTTTCTAAATACAATGAAATAAAACTGCATATAGCAGTTATTAAAGTATAGTCCACTGCCTACCCTAATTCCCTATAAACACCGTTTCCGTAGAATAAAATACTGGGAATAGGTGTATATGAGGTACACTACTTAAATTACTGTTGCAAAATAAATAAAATAATAAATTAAAGAATAAATAGCAACAAGTTTATGTGGGGCGGTAGATAATTCCCGCACCTTAAGTGTTCCTCCCTCGCTTTTTACGTTAGTAAAACTTTGATAATTCGGTTTGGCGCCGAACTTAAGCGAGGAAGACTCGTTTGGGCGACATGACACGATTGCGATGACTGGGGCTGCCAGTGGACGCCGAGGCCAACCTAAACTAAATTTCCCTTTCTCTCCTCCATCTACGAAGACCCTAGAATGTCTCGTCCCCGTCATATGACGGAACTCGGCTCAAACTAGGCGAATTCACTAGCGTTGATGTGATGAATCGACTAACCGTGGTCGGGTTTCGGCCACCAACCAAAGCGGTTACTGGGGGGAGGATAGAGAGAGCATCTCACGCACTCTCTGATATACGCTCACCTAACCGCTAACGGAACTCATCTGTCCTGCTCTGCCTTAGGCCTCGATAGAGGCCAAGTCAGCCGTAAAAGCTGGTATGAGTAGGCAGTATGCCCTGACCTTAACCAGCGAGTCAACGAGCTCGTGGCTCCAGTGGTTAGGTCACTTGACTCGGATCAAAAAGGTCGGAGTTCGATGCTCGGGTGGGATACCACTTGCATTTGAGCATAACTGGTGGACGAAGGCTAGTAAGCCAGAAATGGCCATTCCAGTCTCCCCTGTCTTCGCCGACAATAATACCTGTTATCTCACACACTGCTGTCCTGTGTATGAAAAGTCTGAAAACATTACTTGTAAACTGCTTATTGATGTCAACAACGCACTTCCCGAGAAGTTTTTGTAGGCTTTTTACGTTAGTACATCTTTCATCTCCTTCCTTCTCTACGATAATAATAATAATCATCATCATCATCATACACAGCAACAGCGTAGTCACTCCCTCCTCTTGCTTCTCCTCCTCTCCATTATTACCTATATCCTCCTTTTGAATTTGTTTGGTTCGCTGCCGCAGAGAGGCACGTCTATATAATAATCTCAAAGTTACCGAAACTGTGGTCAATAAAGCTCTTTGCCGAGCTCTTGGAGGTGACCTATGCGCCAGGCTTTGTGGCTTGCAGGTAGTGTGGCCGTCAACCCTCCTCAATAAAAATAACCAACATTACTTGTTAGACAGGCCCTGCAAAATGGGGCGTTCAAATGAATGGGGCGACCGAATCGAACCGCTGATTGGCGCCTGAAGCCAATTTTCAGCGAAATCAATAGGAATTATGCGATTTTTTGGTGTCTCTACAGCCCGACGCCCTGCGTGACGCCACAGACGAGGTTAGTCAGAGCAAAGGACCTCGCGCGAAGGCAGTTTTCGGCGTGCATCGAGCCAGGCGCAAACGTGTGCAATTTGCCTCCCCGTTTTGGCCTCAATCCACGGTGGCTTGACCTTACTCTGCCCAGTGAGCTTCCCGCATTAGTAGATTAGCCTCATTTTGTAGGTTAGCTTCAATGCGTCTAGACACAGACGTCAGCGTGATGACTGCGGCCAGAAATCACTTCGGACCTAGTCTCCCCTCCTCACGGCTGGAAATGCGCTCCGACAGTCGAACTTCCTCCCAACTGTTATACAGTCCTTCTGTACAGAATACACTCTGCCTACCAATCTGGCTTTCCCATGACTTCTCTCATCTTCTACGAAACCGGGCCTGGAAGATCGCATGTGTTAGGGTAATCCTTCTTAGCCTCCATACCTCTCGATAAATTAGCCTTCGTCCAGACTATCGTGCTTGGCCTATTTCAGTCTAAGCGACTGGTAGTGATAGGGACTACTTTGAGATCCAGGGCAGGTGCAAGGAAAAGAGAGCGAGATTGAGATCGGACAATTCTTCCCAACGCAACACGCTGGTGTAGTTTTCATCATGATAAAACTGATGCGCTTTGACATTATAACGATGCGCAAACATTCGTTACTTGAAAGCTTGCCACTTGACGGGATAGGTGGGCCTCATGTGTGTAAATGTGCGGCTGAGGGGCAGGCGCAGTTGATCCTTCTTTATTCAGATCGTGCATATGTTGTGAAAGCGCGGTACATGTCCGCAGGGAGGTCAGGTCGTGTGTTGTCCGTGCAGATGACCTGTGTTGCCGTGTCCGTGACTGGCTCTGAGTCCACCTAGAGCCACTTCTAGACATTGCGTGGCCACCAAAGGCTGAAAGGGGGGAGGGAGCGATGAAACTACAGCGTGGGTCTGTCCTACTCTAACCTTATTCAATCGCTATTTCTGGGTGCTGCGCTCACTCCCAGGGTGTTCGCAACGACAGAATTCACAACTGGACGTATCGACTACGGATTGGTTTTCCCGTCTGCCCAATCAGCTAAGAGCTAGCGCGCATCGGTGCGAATACCTTGAGCGCAATTATCATGTGACCTGAGAAGGCATTCTTGTTCGTTCTCTTTCTTTGCGGCTCGAAGAATAGTCGTGTATCTTCACCAGACAGAGATGGTTGGTGGGTGAGGAGGAGGAGAAGGCAATGTGCTGAGTGGCTGAAAAAGAATTCACAAGGTTTGAGTTGCTTGTCGGCTTTTTGTACTACCTGGGTCCCTCAAACGAGCAATCTAGACCTTGTCGAATGGATTGATCGTCGACGACGGTAGGTGTCCCCAGAGTCGGAAGTCAGGTATGCCCAATGAGTATGGACAAGCTATTGTAGAAAAGGATCGAACAGAAGGCTGTGCCGTAACAAACTGCTCAGTTGATGTGTGTATGCGTGCACCTGTGCGGATAGGATTAGAGGCAACCCGTGACATGTTCTGCAGCTAATCAGGAAATGGGTCACACTGATTGGTGGGTGGCATTTGCGACAGATCAAAGAAGAGCGTTCGGTGTAGATTGCGAGTACGCAGGACCACAAGGCTTCGTGGCGAAAACACGAGCGAGCTGGCCATGAATGCGCGCGGCAGCACGCAGCTTGGCAGCTAAGAAAAGGGTGTTTCAGTGATAGTAGAGGTTATCCGAAGGCTGCTACAACTCCAAGGCAACTGAAGAAATGCAGCAAGCCCGCATGCCCCTTTCTTGGAATAGAATGGGCTGGGAAGTAGGTCAGCACCCTAGCTGAGGTTCCTCGGCGCATACGATGAGTGAACTGTGGACTGCGCTGAACTAATCATAATGCTATTTAAGTATCGTACAAATTTTCTGGAAGGCGAAGCCTTTTTGCGTGATTTTAATCGTACAGTTCCGTAAACCCGTATAACTGGTCACTGTTTAAATAAAAACAGATATATTCGCCCCCTCCCCAAATTTTATATCCGAAAAGACAGGAAGTAACACGATTGCCCTAACAATTAAGCGATCCCAGGAGTCATTATGATAGATTTATTGAGAGCTAGTTGCTGTCTCAACACCAGAAGGTTCCCCAGATAACAAGTCTGGGAAGACTGCTTGAACTCGAACAACTTTACTGCTCAAAAAGCTGTACAGTGGCGCCGCGTACGATAGCCAGCCGTGCAGGTGCAAAAGTCGGGATGTGACAAGTTTGACCTGTGCAATGAGTAATCAATCGGCTGTCGCCAATCAAATGAAGCAGGATTATCGATTACCTACAAGCGTAAATGCGGTGAGTTTACATCATGCGTGCAAAAGGGATAATAGTAAGCAGCGAACGAAGCTCAGCACACGAAAGGCAGCATGAGTCAGCGCAGTTGCTCTGGGCGACGGATTCCTACTGATTCAAGATGATTGCTTGAGGAATCCTGGCTGGGCAGTCAGCTTGCTGTTCTGTAATGGTGGATTCCATAGGAGCAGTAAGTCGGACGAGTAAAATCGATAAAAGTGTGGATAAATTCACGGCTTACGGTGAGCCGCGTAGCTCAATGGTAGAGCAATGGCTGCGCAAAACGCCTTCCCTGCTGTGTACGGGTTTGACTCCCACCAACGCCGATAATTTTTCACAATTGTTTAAACTGCATTATGAAAATCTTTCAAATCCACCTAGCCAAGTCTGGCTAGTCTAAAATGCCATATCCCACAGGTCAGAACGTGAAATTCAAAACCAGCGCTCATGATCGCTTAGGTCACAGTCGTTTTAAAAACAAAAATGCATCAGCCTGGCTTCCAAAGATACATACTGGCACCCTACTATCCCGAAGAAATGACTTTTTAACTTTTTTCTCCGATTACCACAGGTTTCCGTGCGGTAGTACAGTGTGCTCAGAAAAAGTTGGCGGGTATGGAATTTCTGTAGAAACGATCAACGTGTCGCATGATATCTAAGCGAGTCAGGATGAGCAGCTGTGTGGCACATCGCTTAGACGATAGCCTTAGCCGATTACTGAGGGTTTCCGACTTGGGAGTGCAATTTACTTAAACTAATGAACCCCAGTAAAACGGTGAAGCAAAGTGCGGCTAGCGCCAACAATGGGATGCAATTAGATAAATCCAAATATGGGGCAATACGAAAGACATAAAATAAATAGATATAAACAAGCCTGCTAAAACGCGTATGGTAGCCATTTAATTATATTCAGCGTACGTGCGCGATAAAACCTACTCTTACCGAAAAGTTCTTGCCAACGCTACAGTCACCTACACTACACGGCTGATTGGTTGTCAAACTGTCCTTTGCGTTTGAAGAATGCATTTGAGCTGGTCCTTATAAAGAAAGCGGGGTCGGAGTGCCTACGAGGGGCTACAAAATATAATATACGCCTACTTGCGTCTATTTGGTAGCCCGATTTACACCTTCAATCAATTTATTTGTTGCCGGAGCCATGCAGTAGCCCAATTCACGAATTTTAGGTTAATTGTCACGCACAGGTAGCGTCGAATCACAAAACCTTTTTGACGACTACTGCCAATTTTCCATTATGCATCGCGCGAGTGGACGCAAATAGGCGTATGGGGTGAACCCTACTGGGCACCCTGACCGAAACCAGATACAGGGCGGAGAGGGCTGATTCGGCGGGAGGGAATTTGTCTTCAAAATATACTGTTCCAGTTGTGAGGCAGGCCGTTGTCGCTACACTGGGAAATCTGACCCAACTCGTATGCGTGAACACCAGCTAGCCGTAAGGAGGCAAAACCATATGAGCCAGGTGATGATGCGCCTGGCCAAAAGCAGAGAGCAATGTACTCAGACGCACACATGCCTGAGTAAATATACCAAATTACGTGCAGGGAGGGTGACGGATGTGTGAATTAATGGGGGGTCAGACTTGCGCTGCATCAATTACACACTTTTCTACCTAATCCACATGGACCTTGTGGCAAAACAGGATCATGATAAACGGAGGCGGGATCCGCAGCAGGTGGTATGCTCTGATCTGGTCACCGGGTTGTTTGAACGCAACTCGTGCGTGACTCGTTACAGGTTGCAGACCCAAGATGCACTATAAACCGCTCAGCTCTACATGGAGCCGGATGCAACCAATCCTTCCCCGAGTACGTACATCCATTTGACACCCACGGGCATGAACCTCAAGTAATCGCTGACTCTTTTGTCCAGCATTGTTAAACGTTACCTGCCTTTTGTAAAGCACCAATGCGGTCGAGGAAAAGTTTGAAGACCAGTTTTGCGGTGGTTCATTCCCAAGAGGGGACCTAAATCCCCTGACATCGGAGAGGCGACAAAGTTGAATGAATCAATACCAGCAAGAATGCCTCCACCCACGCTAATCTGAGGACACAATCCTGAGAGCTTCTGAAGCATCAATGTGCACGCATTAACGGTAAAGAGTAAGAACTGCTACTTCAACCTATCAACAGGCGTATGCAAAGATCAAATTTACGATCGAGCATGAGAAAATCGACATACTGGCTTTCTTAGACGTGCTTAAACACAGGCGCGCAGATGGTTCTATTCAGAGGTCAAGCTATCGGAAAACCGGATGGACAGGACAATACATGGACTTTCTTAGTTTCGTTCCAATTCAGAGGAAACGAAACTTGGTTTTGTGCCTTTTCAATACAGACGCTAAAATCTGTCCTTCGGACACTATGGATGAAGGGCTGAGGTTCCTCCGGAAAGTTTTCTTGGAAACAGCTATCCTGAGCAATTCATTGACAAGTATCGAAACCGCAGACAATAAATTACTCCTAAAATATTAGTTCCAAAAAACTGGTGAGCATTTTCCTCCCTTTCAAGGGCGATAATGTCTCCAACGTGATAAAACGAAGGCTTCAAAGCACAATTGAAAGAACTTACTCCGCCGCTAAATTACTGTACGTAAGCACAACAACAGCTACTCCAGTTCGGTTGACTAAAGACATTCTGCCTATGCAGGCCACATTAAACTGCGTCTACGAGTGTACATGTCGTTGCGGCTGCAATTACATCGGGCGCACGCACAGGAAGTTGGCAACGTGGTCAGCTGAACAGGGCGGAACATAAAGTACCTAAGAGTTCAATCACGAAGCACCTTTTAGACGCTGGCCATACGGTCGACCAAACGACTGCATTTAAGGTCGTACTGCGGGCTACGACCAGGTGCCTCGTACGCTTTGTAGAGACCGCTGTGATATGGAGAAGAAAACCAGAACTCTGTAAGCAGCTGGACCGTGTGATCAACCTCGCATTGCCGGGGTAACGATCGATAAACTCATTCCCGCTTACGCCTCCTCACCTCCCTTTGGACTGATTGCTACCCTGTCCCCTGTCCCATCCCCTTCCTTTAATCACATCCTACAGGCTTTCATGAACACGACTTGTAGTGGTCATTGCCTGCCCGACGCCTGGCCTTCCTGTCGTGACCTCAATCCGTCTAGACCTCAAGGTCGCGGCGGCCGCCAGACTTTCTGGCGCGCGTGACGTGGACCACCCACTTCGATGTCCAACCAAACGCTGTCCAGCCAATCACAGGCCAACTTAGCCAAGGAACGTTCCCTATCTCTGTCTACTGGACTGACTGCTCTCAAACTGGTACTTGGACCACGGCTGGCTCTCCTGCTGGTCGTGAGCTCTCCAAGTCAAATCTCTGTCCATCTATTCTCCTTTCCTCTGTATCCACAATATCCTCTTCCTTCTACTCTGGGCTTTAACGACTTCTCCTCCACTAAGTAACCATGGTCTGAAGATCGCAGTTGCTGGGCTTGACTCACTTAACACCCGCGATAGAACTGCCATGCTGTGGCAACTATAACTCACTCCTCCAATCCCTCACCATGTGCCCACATCTATTACTAATTGTTTCTACTCCCTTTACCTATCAAGTTTCACCCCTCTAGGCGGACACTGAATTGGACAGTTAATTCTCTTATTCATAGACAACGACAGTCTGCAGCTGAATAAGAGCTCACGAAATTTTATGACGTCAATAAATTCTGCCAATAGAAATTTTTTTCCTGGGAAAACAAAATTTCAATTTTCAATTTTATTTTTATTTATTTTTCGGGTGATGATGAATGGGATAAGCTGCCCGGACCTTGAAATTTTTATGCAAATTGTATACGTATATTTATGATTGATAGGCACTCACTGGTCGGTTACAGGACTCACAAGCCCAGCCGCACAGCAGGTAATTACAAATGCGGAATGGCATGGCGGACGGACAAAGACAAAGGATACTTTTTGGCCCATTAGCCGTTGCCTGCCAGCCAGCGATCCATACTCAATCCCGATCTGTCCAACATTTGGAAGCCCGTCCACACCATAATCTTTGGCATGTTTTGAGCAAAAACGAAGCCTGTAAAATTATTGAGCAATGATCATGTTGGTTCGAGCTTTACCTCCCATCCATCTCTTTCAGGCAACAACGTCTCTCTTCCCCACTCGGCCTAGGTGGTTGGGAGCATGCTGAAGCCAGTTCGAGGTTAATGTCAACGAAAGTATCCTCGAAACAGCTCACCCGAGACATTGGCAATTATTGGCCGAATAATTACTCCCACCACACGTTGTTTTCGAGGAATTTATGAGCAAGCGCCGGTCAACGGAAAGCCCAATTTCCCAGGATAACAAGTTTCTTGTCCATTGACTGAAACGCAATCCTATTCTTACAGACCCCACGTGGTATTCGCAGTTGCCGTAGTCCAGGCACCAGTTGGTAAAGTTGCGAGCAATGTCCAATTGTTTACTAGTTTGTTTGTCTACGCAGAAGTAACAAAAACGTCCTTTCTTTTCTAATTTAACTTAGTGTCGGATAATAAACAATACCACGAGTAACTCAAGCACATTAGTTGGATATAAAAGGGAGAGGAGTTTGTGTGGCTGCATCGTCAACCCCATCAAGTCATCAGAATGAAACTTCTTCTGACAGTGCTGCTCCTCGGACTCCTGCTGCAGGTAACCCTGGCGAAGGAGGTACCTGAAGAGAAGGAGGAGAAGGAGGATGAGACGAAGGAGGTGAGTGCGGCAAAGGAGGAGAAGGAGGGTGCAGTGTCTCCGGCCTTTGGCGGTTGGTGGGGAGGCTGTTGCCGCCGCCCATGTTGCTGGCGCCGATGCTGCTGGCGCCGCCGCTGTGGTTGTGGCTGGGGCGGGTGGTGGTAAACGCACTCATAAGCCACGATGCTTCCCCCCTGTTTCCCAATAAATGTTCTGCTGCCTAATTTCCCCCCCCCCCCGGCTTCTTCCTCTTACCCATCTTATAAAAACGACAGATAAGCTACATGGAAACATTCAGCAAGAACGGGATGACCCTGGGTGCCAGTAAAGTTGGGACAGAGGGAAGGATGCAAGACTTTGAACCTTCATTTTTGATGTTTGAGTGAAGAAAAATAGGCGGATAATGATCTCGCAGGTCCTCGTCATCGACACAGTTATTTTGTTGAGAGCGAGTGAGGGCGATTGAGGGGGTATTTTACTGCATTATCAAGCTTTTTTTTCAAAACTCGCGCACTGTCACTGGCTACTTAGGGTCTAGCATTTCTATTGCCAACGACATGGATGTTGGCTCCAGATATTTCATCGGACAACCATAAAATTTTTTAGGAGTTTTGGCAGATTTGCTTAATTTTGGTTGACCTAATTGTGAAAAAAACCCATGGCGTCGGCAGGAGTCAACCCACACAGGCCTTTACGCGGCCAACGCTCTACCGATTTGAGCTACGACTCCTCATTTACTTTTCGCCAATAGAGCCTTTATATTGCAAATACAAGCGAACATGCATGTCCCAGGAAACAATTGAGAAGAAGAAGTCTCGATCGCTTGTCCTGCATACACACTACACCGAGGCATAGTCAAACATGAAAAGATATCAGGCATATCCATTAGCTGCGTTTGGTAGTCGTGCTCATTCCCAGTGGTTTTACTTCCTACTCCCAAAGTACACCTAAATCGTAGTTCAGTAGGAAAATCCGATCAGGAAATATTCTACTAGGTACCACGCAGCAAACCTCTGTCCGAGGAGCTGCTCGTTGAGTTTTTTATTGGCTGGGAAACGATGAAGTCCGGCCGGATAATAGAAGATAGAACGTATCCCAATGATTATGAACTAGTAGATAAGATAGGACATGGAAGGCCAGAGTGTTATGGATAATTTAATGAATTGTTGAATGAGTAGAATACAAGTAATGAGTAAATGACTCCCAGACGAGTGAAATCCAGCTATGAGTTGGCCAGAGTCCAGAGTCGCATTCCGGTCGGTGTAGTCGCCGGTCTGGAGGTCTGCAACAGGCAGTAGGTGGCCTGCTCCCGGAGTGTCTGAGAATAAGCAGTCACCACCTTAAGGTCCTTTTCTGACTTGGCCTTGGGAATTCCGTGACCTTAATCGGAGGTTTGGCATCGTCTAGCGTGCACAGACTGGCAGGCACAAAAGCTAGACACTCGGATCATGCCCCACAGGCATGTGAGCAGAGCATGGCTTAGAATAAGAGGTCGCTACAATTGCATTTTGGATAAGCGAAGTAAGTTACACTCCGAGATGATATGATGAAAAGAAAGATCTTCAGAAAATCGATTTGAACTCGTGAATTTTCGAACAGGTATCACGTGTTCATCGTCAGACTAAATGACAAGTGAAGGCTGGGAATGTCGCACTAGAGGTTTTGGGGGCAGAGGTAACAACGAACGGGGGGAATTGGGTGGGAGGGTTATGGTGACGTGACTCCCGCGGCGATAGGTTGTGCTAGTGAGGGGAGGGGGGTGTTAGCGTTTGGACTATGGGCCGCGTGTTCGGGGGAGGAGGGACTGGTTCAGAGTCAGTGAAATTCTACTTGACGGAGCACGGACAGCCTGCTGTTGTTTCAGGCTGGGTCCAGATTAGTCGACCATGCACGAAAACCGGTAAAGTGTGAGTCAAGATCTACGTGCCTGTGTATACTAGCCGGATTCGAGTGCCAAGCTTGAGGAATTCTCTCACTTGTCGCGTATTAGCCATTGCGATCACGTCGGTGCCATCACAATTGAAACGGTGATCACACTCAAGGGAGTGCGCAAATACGAGTGATGAACGGTCCCGTAGGCGAACGGCTGACTTATGTTCCTTGATGCGAGTCGTAAGGTGTCGGCCTTTTTGGCCAATATAAACACAAGGGCAACCGGTGTACGGTATACGGTAAATAACGTTACTTATTTGTTCCACGGGTAGAGGGTCGTTTACTCTACATAGGCTTGGGCGCAGTGAGGATGCGGGCTTGTGGGCGACGGAGATGCCAAAGCGACTTAGTTGCCGAAAGATGGTTTCAGCTATTCCATTCATGTAGGGTAGAGAATAAAATTTCCGTGGCACTATACCTTAATTGGGAGGGAGGTTTTGTGCTTGACCCCGACGTCTAAGGGAATTCTTGACAAAGCTTGTCGGATATCCCTTGGCCCGGAAGAATTTGCACAAATACGTTAGTTCTCTCTTGAGCAAATCATCATTACTGCAATGACGGTGCGCCCATTGGAAAAGAGTACGAACTCAACTTCTTTTTAATAAAGAAACTACACTTGCGTTAAAAAACAACGATTTGACTTCAGGTTCACCAATTGGTTTATCCGTTGCATTTGGTGCACATTGATGTTCGCATCCACCCCAACCGCTGAAGTAGATTATAAACCAAGCTGCAACCTATATATTATACGTTAACAGATAAAAATAAGTCAAAAAACTCCATACAATGATATAATATCAAATAAATATGTGGATAAAAATGTCAGGCTTCTCGAAGAAGTAGCCAATCGGCGAACAGCATTTTATCGTACGTTCGATTGGTAGTTCATCCCGTTTTCGGTGTCTGTTACAGCCAATCACAGACCGACTCACACAGGCACTCATGTGACGACTGCCGGGCAGACCTCCCTTCAGCCGCCGTCTGCCTGCTTGCGGTTGTGCGATCGTCTGGTAGTCAATTTTCTGCTGCCTCTTCTCAAATTCATTCTGTAAATAAAATATTCTTCCTATCACTCTGGTCTCCCCAAGACTTCTCTCTCATCTTCTAAGGAACCGGGCCTGGAAGATCGCAGCTGTTAGGGTTAAACTCAAGTAGACTTAACATTCCTCGATAAAGGTACTAATGGACGATTTCCCTGATCCAGTGTTTGCTCTGAATTCGGTCTTCTGTAACGTAAAGAAGATTTTAAAACCTTATGTCACTGTGGTTGATGGATATATATAGTTATATGCATATATACGCAGGGATCGAAAGCTGGCAAAGATACGGGGCACTGGAATGACCATTAGTAACTTATCAACCTCTCATGCCCTAGTTCAATGCTGTACCATTGGGCCACGGGCCCATTAACCTGTCACTTATGATCGGGAATATTAACTCTACTTGGAAGACATTACCGATCAATTTATGGAACTTACTCCTTCCTTTGTACTTTAGGGTTCGATATAGAGCCCCGGAAGGAAGACCTGCTCTATAAGTAGTCGACATTGAGTGTATTATTTTGCTTCTAGAAACCCTCTGCTCTGCTTTGCTGCTGTTGTGGGTCATCGGCGTGCGTCTACGTGTTTGATTTCTGTCTTTTTCATGATTAAAGTTATCCACTCGTTTCTCCCCTTAGTTCCCACGTCATTAGGTGCCGAAGTAATGGTTTTTTTTATTAATAAGTAAGTGTGCCTGACAGTCATTCGTGTGGATTCTAGATTGATTGCTTAGGGAATCCTGATAGAGCTGTCAGCTCACTCTCTCGGAATTGGTGACCTCCATACCGTGCTGTAGGTTGCAGGAGTAGGCTAGCCGATGCACCCTCTCCTTTCAAGACTCCTTTAAGCTAGGCAGACCTTCGGTAATTGTTGAGGTCAGGCTGAGTTTTCCTACTGGAAGTTCATCCTGAGATACATGGTTACCTCAGTCAAACAGCCACCGGGCGATTCGTTTTCATTTTCGCTCCTTATATTTTGAACGCAGGCCGTCAAGCTAAAGAGATTGTGGTGACTTCTCTTATCGACCCCCACCCCCATTCTCACGACTCACTTGTCCGAAAAGACGAACACGTTTGAACTTGCACCCCGTTTCCACATGAATGTACAAGCCTGATGAGAATTTATTGAACGTATATGTACACTCGCCAAACTTGTCTTCTGAATTCTATGATGGGACGTTTTGCAACTCTAATAAGTGTGCCTGGTAGTAACCTGGTGGATTATAGATTGATTGCTCAGGGAATCCTGATTGAGCAGTCAGCTTAGTGTGTCAGAATTAATGGACCCCATACCGTGCTGTCGGCTGCAGGAGTAGGCTAGCCGATGCGCCCTCTCCTTTCACGACTCATTTAAACTGGGCGGATCTTTGGTAGTTCTGGAGGTCAGACTAATTTTTCCCCCTGGAAGCTCATCCTGAGATACATGGTTACCTCAGTCAAACAGCCACCGGGCGATTCGTTTTCATTTTCGCTCCTTATATTTAGAATGCTGGCTGTCAAGCTAAGGAGATTGCGGTGACTTACCCCGCGCAGACGATCATTCCGCGAAGGCTCACCGCTGGCCGCCTACGCTCGCCTGTCTAGCCAATCCTCTGTGAAGGCCGCTCCAAACGCTGTGGTGATTCCTGTGGTCACCTCACTTCAGACGCGCCCCTGTGGCGTGCGGCTGCTAGCTCGTCTGACAGTCCAGTTTCTGCTACCTATCTTCCATTCCTCCTGTACATAATAAACTGTCCCGTCTACTCTGACTTCCCATGACTTCTCTTCTGCCAAGGAACCGGGTCTGAAGATCACAGTTGCTAGGGTTTGACTAACTTAACACCCTGTGATGATATCAGGAACCACCGCACTGCTCATCAGTACCAACAAGACGACGAGCTTCACTACGCCAACGTGGATTTAAACGTGTAGGCAATTCGATCAACTCCTGCAAGCTGAGGCAGCCTGGAATGCACTGGAAGTCACGTACAACCCCGACCAGTCGCTATTGTTGTGCACAACCGGTGCTATTTGCAGGCACAGACCCTGGACAAAAAAGACAAATATATCCTTTGATGGGGCAGTTGTTTATCCGCGCTGGTGGATCGGAGCTGCGAGCTGGACTGTAGGCGGGAATTGGGGGGGGGGGGGGGGGGGGGGGGAACGGGGCCCAAACACCCCCGGGGGGGGGGGGGGGGGGGGAATCGGGGGGTGGGCCTGCTTGCGGCCATTACTTTCCAGCGAATTGCAGGCATCCGGCTGGATATGGGCCGCGTGTTTGAAACGTTTTCGGCAAACTGTCACTTTTTACAACAGTGTTCACGTTATTCTTTTTGTCGCCTTCATAACCTCCTGCATTGTACGACACACACACACACACACACACGACAGTTCCCCCGTCGATTTCGACGATGGGCACCACGCGCTCCAACAAGCCGCAGCAAGCGCTGAAGCAAGCCGCAACTAACACAAAGCGACAGCAAGCAGGAGCAACACAGAGAACTGGCGCGAGGGAAAACAGGAGTTTAGGCAGACTTGCGCAGAATCTACCCACTCGCACACCACTCCCACCTCCGTATCCGGTGTAAAGACAAAGTCAATAAGACCGGGGATGAGGGAGGGTGTAGATGGCTGGCGCGATAAACACTCAGCACGCGCACACTTGACACAGCCATCTCGCTAGGTATGCTCCCGACTGCGCGGGAGCACCATAAAGGCCACATTAAGAGGGAGCCATTGCAGCCTGACTCTCGGTCCTTCCTCTCCTCCCGTACGCACACACAGACAGCCGCGTACAGAAGGAGCAGCTACGTGGGAGCCCGAGTTTTCCCGTCAGTTGGCAGACCCTCCAAGCCACGGCTTTTAGCGCACCGTGATAGATTCAGACGCATTCAGATTTATTATAGTGAGGGAAGAATCGCGCCGAGGTCGACCTCACTCTCTCCCCCACCGCATAGTGACCGCCTAGCTTTTCGGGCACCCGCAGTGGGGCCTGAAACCCAGTGGGAGCGCGAGTACAGTCACCAACAGGGAATCAGAAGTGAGAGAAAGTGCCAGCGCCTTCCAGGCCGCAGGGATCGTGGTTGGCTGAAGACTGGCATTGCATGTGCATACAGACCATTGGATCTCAGAAGGGTGAGAGCAGCCCTGCATGAAGCCTGGGCCAACACCCTCCTGAGAGGGGTAACCAATCAGTCAACGACTGAAAGGCACTACCCATGCTCCGTTGCCGGTTGGCGGCCGTGGGCGAGGCTGAAATGAGAGCAAGAGACAATTGGTGAACTTTGCAATTGTGAGCGTGCAGAAGAAGAAGAAGAAGAAGAAGAAGAAGAAGAGGAGGAGGAGGAGGAGGAGGAGGAGGACGAGAAGAAGAAAAGAGGAAGGAGGAGGGGAAAGGACGAAGGGGAAAGGACGAAGGGGAAAGGACGAAGGGGAAAGGACGAAGGGGAAAAAATAGGGAGAGGGATAGAAAGAAGAAGAAATTGAAGGAGGGAAATAGGGAGAGACAAGCACACTGGTTAACACTTTGGTTTCCTTTTAGCTAAGCCTGGTGAGGGGGCATCTATCTGTTCTGTAAGGCAGAAACTGAAATCCGGATAGCTCAAGCATGAAAAGGCTATCCGCAGACTCATGGTGGCCATCTACCCCACCCCAGGGAAAAGTTGACCGGAGAAAGGGTCCACACAAGAGGCGGTACCTGTCGTGGGAGATGGTGGAAAATCAGGGTTTTTCTCCGATGGAACGGAGTTCTTAATCCCCGTATCCGGCATCATAAGACATCGCCCGCCTGTAAGCCTAACTGTGGCCCGCCCTGCGCAGTCGCAGATGGGAGAACAGCTTTCCACAAACGCTATCTGCAAAGTAGGGAGTCGATAGCCGTGCGATTGCGATGGTACTGCTTGGAGGGCCATAGATCTGTTGGGAGGATGGACATCCCGGTAAGTCTTGCCTACTGAACCCATTGCGAATGCACAAAGTAGGCCATGGTCTGGTCGGGTTTTAAGACAAGCGGACGCGTGGACCTGCTGACTCCAAGCGCAACATGTCACACATGAGGGCACGTGATTGCAGTCCTCGGCCCTTCTTCGGGAGCTGCAAACTGGCCAACGCTCAACCGCTTGCGGCTGCTAGCGAGTGCGCCAACGCACCGGTGTCTGCCTGCCCATATCCGGTTTGGCCAATCACCTCTCTGTGGCTGATCCTAAAAGGAACTCACTGTAACGACTGCCACGCTCTCCCACTTCGAATGCCGGCCCCCCTCACGGGTGGTCGTGTACTCATCCAAGTGTCAACTTCCTCCAACCTATTTTTCACCAACCCTGAATAAAATATGCTATTCCTCCCAACTGGCGCCCCCTTCATCTTTTCACGTACAGACCCGGGCTGGAAGGTCACAGCGCCAAGTGTCTGTAGCAGTTCTAAAGCCCACCTCCTTCAAACTCGAGACGCCACTGATGTGTTTTCCCAGGGTAAATCTTGGTCACCCAGTCGCGCCTTTCCCAGCGCGATGGCGCATGTCCGCACCGATGTGTGACCTTTGCCCTCGCACGACCAGGGCTCATAGACGCGCCCCAAACTGGTAGACCTATTGGCGTCCCGAAGCGCTCTAGGCTAATCAGCGCCCTGAAGCGCTCTGCAGTCCTCAGTCAATTCCTGCTACGACGGCCATCGGGGAATGCGCTCTGAGCGGGACGCCGGACCGATTGCCCACGTTCTCCTAACTGTTATGTACACAATACATTCTTCCTTCTACTCTGGCTTTCCCATCGTATTTTCCCATCTCCTAAGAAACCGGGCCTGGAAGATTGTAGATGTTAGGGTTAACCGTCTTAACCTTAACATGTATATGTCTATAGGAGTTAAGGCAAAGAAGATCAACCTTAACAGCTACAATCTTCCAGGGAGAAGTCTTGGGAAGGCCAGTGTAGAATGAATAGTTTATTGTGTAAACAAAGGAACGAAGAATAGATGGAAAGAGTTCTGACTTCAGAGCACACGTCATTCCGCTGGAGCGCCGTGGCCCTAAGTGATGTCTGGCGGTCGAGCGTGGGGAAAACAGGACAGGTTTAAGTGGTGCTTGGGCGGCTGCGAGAACCTAGACGCACATGTGTGTGCCCGAGTGGAAGTAAGTCAAGTCTCTGCAGGTCAGCGCGTCTGTTAGCGCTGACTGAGGTATTGGATGACCTTGAGGCAGCTGGTGTTGAAAAATGACGCCGGACAAAACAATGGGGGGCATTGGATGGCAGAGACCACTACATATTCGCGAACTATGTTGGTTTCATTAAGTTATGTAATACTTGCATGCTTTAAATTTGCACTAGGAAAAATGCTTCCAATTAGAGTTTGTTGCTTTGTGACTGACAGATAATCAGGAGAAGTATTCTAGGAGCCGATTTGATGTAAATTCAAGATCTGGTTGTGTGTATTCCGCAAAGCAATTCATTAGTTAGTAGTTAGTTCCCGTAGATGGCACATGG
>JAYGXS010000006.1:30807860-30823952 GCA_036362985.1 Ligula intestinalis
CCGAGGCCCCATCCCAATGTCAACATAACCAACCTCTGTAATAACACACCACCACTACCCCCAAAACTAGGAAATCCAATGGGGCAAATCCTACGACCTAAAAACACACAGTGTGAATCCATTTGCAACCTGCTCCCATATTTACCGCACTTGCTTATCGTGCATAGGCCTTGTCGGCTAGTTCAAAATCCGTCACGCAGAAATAGCGAATTAGCCCTTGCTCAGGCAAACCCCAATTTATCGGACTATTTACCCTTTCTGCCGCCTTCTGCTACACTCCTACCCCTCTCAGACTAAATAAAAACACCAAACGGGCGGAGAACAAATGCTTTATTTGATCCACAGATTAGACTTAAATATAGAAAATTTGTACAATTGTATACCTTTAGGTTATCATAACTCACAAGTATAAAGGGAGAAAATAGGCTTAAGATTAATGCAAGTACAATCAGCTTTGAAAACGTATCCTTAATTGGCTTGAGCACAGACAAACAAATAAGATCACCAAGTGGACTAAGAAAGTTAATCACTCATTTGTAGTCAAGTTTGTGGGTTGGTGGATCGTTGAGGAATGAGGTGATTAGTCAGCTGCCGTTTCGGCTCTACAGCAGTTCAGGCGACTAACAACTCACCGCTTAGCTCGACTTATTCGAATTCTGCACCCTTCTGAGCGTTACGAAGGACCCGGTAAATCTGCAAGAAAGGGAAACGGTGTCTTATGTTTTCCAATTGCTTAATTGGAGGAAAGAAATTCACAACAGAATATTTCCACGACGAACAAGTGATACCTGTTCGAAAATTTACGATTACAACTCAATTTTCCGAAGATCTTCTTTCTTTGCATTACCACTCTCTTCCGCCGTCTCAGTCATTTCTGTTTTGGCGGGTACTTGAACTTCTGAACAGAAAAATAACACGTTCAACTCCTGACCCTTTAAGAGAAGATTTTACAAATGTGCAGTATGCAAGAAATCATAATAAAAAGCCAACCTGGCTCGCATGTATCACCGTTTCCATCCGGTTTTTTAAATGAATGTCCGTTGGCTCATTCATTAGAACATCGGATTCGGTGTTGCGTGGAGCATCCCTACTGCAAAGACAAGATTCCACTTTTAACAAACTGTTCGACAAATAGGTCAGGTTTGATTATGTAACGCAAGTTTGACAAGCGACTTACGCTTCAGATATGCTCCTGTTAACAGTTAGTGCCGCTTTGTTTTCTCACGCTTTTTGATTAGGTTCCAATGGCTGGGAGGTGGAACTCTCGACTTCTTCCCCGACGGCGCCTTCTGACCTAAAAGAATGCACAAGTTCTGATGACATGGTACCTCAGCTATTCGGTATCTCATGTAGCACAGAAAATACTTGCGAAATGATACTTATCGCCTCCTGTTACTTTCCATTCAACAGAAATCCACTATTTTCACTATATACTTACGCCGATATAGATCGCATTGAAAGTATATAGTGCCCATTACCAAAAAAGAAGGAGGATAAGGTTAGTTTGACATAAGAAACAGATTCAAATTCTTTGAAGCGAAAACGAGCTCGAGCCACAAGAGTGTATACTCACTCGCAACGTACTGTCCGTTCTTTGTTTTCCTAGCGCAAAGTTCGACGCAATTGACTGCCAATTGCAATATCGCAATACAGATTACCAACCATGCTCAGTTTCTTTGTAGAATCGTAGCCAGAAACCTAATGGACTCAGTTCGTAGCATCGCGATTTCGATGTCAGTCATTGAAGAATTATCGATCGGATTGTTGATATTGTTTACCTAATAGGACTTTTGACCTAGAAGTCCTACCACTGTCTTGCTGCGTGATCAGTGTTTCACTTTTGATGAGCTCCCATTCATCTAAAAAAAATATAACGTTATTAGCTCGAGAGCCGTTCAGCAAACGTATTTTTAAAAGAGTATATGCACACCGTCATCATAGAAGACTAACCTATGATGCACAGATAAGTGTCTCCAGCCTCGGCAACCGGGTCCTCCTGCCAGTGGACATACATATTTGGGAACCCTTCGTTTTCTAAGCCCAAATCCGTGCTCAAAACGACATCACCGCTACACAAAACAGATTCTCCGTTACCGCTATGGCACCACAAACAGGTTATATGCAAATAATTTAACTTAAATTTGACGGGCGACATACGCTTAATTTATCCTCTTCTTGTGCGTGCTCCCAACCTCAACGTCAGACGCTGGCGTAGAGTTCGGAGATGAACCATCAGCTTCTCCCGAACTATCACATATCGTCCTGAAATCACGCGTAAAATTTGATGACTTGTGCCCGATCCATTAAACATCACGTGAAATAAAGTGTCAAGTTAAACTCACAGCCTCTCACTTAACTCCAGTGGGCCCTTATCCACTAGTTTCACGCTATACTTCTGCCTATATAGACGGAAGCGGTGGCATATACCGGCCAGTACTAAAAGATCATAAAAACTTACAGGAAACGTAGTATAGGAATATTGCTTTATATAGACCCCTGTATGCATTGTAATATTTTCGTCGAGCACCAAGGCAATTGCATTCGCATACATTCTCTGGACTTTTATGAGTGTAGCTGTATTTCTTTCTACAGGCACCAATGACAACCGCTTTCTTGAGTAATTGATTTTTTTCATGATTCTTGAAACGGTGGACTGTGATGTCGGCACCTGCAGGATCCCCAATTCCTGAACGATTTCTCTCTCGGTCATCTCGGTTTGAGCATTGAACATCTCAGCAAAAAAGCTGCTTAGTTCTTTTTGATGTTTGTTTCGGCCTCCCTCTGAAGATGATAGGCGAGACACTCAATTTGTCTTATTCGACAGTCAAAAGAATTGCAAAAAAACTGAACAAGAATGAAAATTACGAACGAGATTTCAAAACTGCTTATGAGAAGAGACGGCCGAAACAAACATCGAAAACAACTAAGCAGCTTGTTGCTGAGATTTTCAATGCTCAAAACGAGATGACCGTGAGAGAAATCGTCCAGAAATTGGAGATCCTGCAGGTGCCGACGTCACAGTCCACCGTTTCAAGAATCATGAAAAAGAATCAATTACTCGAGAAAGCGGTTGTCATTGGTGCCTGTAGAAAGAAATACACCCACACTCATAAACATCCAGAGAATGTATGCGAATGCAATTGCCTTGGTGCCCGACGAATATATTACAATGCATACAGGAGTCTATATTAATGCATACAGGGGTCTATATAAATCAATACCCCTGTCAACTAACCTACGTACGACTAAATGAAAATGAGATCTGGGATCAGGGAGGCTACATGAGATTACTGGACAACACATGTGGGTGCATGGAACATAAAATTGAGTGCCCTTTTCTTTAAAGGTTAAAAATCATATTATCCCGCCTAAGCGTACTTAACCCGATTTGAAAAAAACTTACAAAAAGAAAAGAAAAAAGTTTGAAACAACGTATACTCACGCGCAACATACTTAGCACACTTCGTTTTTTCAATGCACTGTTCCGTACAATAAGTGGCGAAGTGTAAAACCAGCATGTTCGTAACGAGCCATGTGAGGTTTCTTCCTAGGATCCTGGCCAGAATCCAAACAGTTTCCGTGCGTAGCATCGTCATTCAACGGACCAACCGTCAGTACTCTGGAATGTAGATCGATCGGGTTATCAGTTCAAACGTCACAGTCATATCGATCGTGCGCCCAGTCGCACGCGTCACCGGCAGACATGGCCCATACGTGGGCTACTTAGGTCAGTGGCGGGTGGTTTGCCAATTGCGATAACGCCACAGAGCTAAAGAGTCACGCAAAAATTCTTCGTAAATTTGTAGTCAGAAGTCACAGAGACTCGGTTCGTATCACTGCGTTTACGCACACCAACTTCATTGTCAGAGAAGAGTTATCGATCGGATTTTAATTTTAACAGCACAGTCGCATCGATCGTGCACCCAGTCGCACCCAGTCGCACGCGTCATCGGCAGGCATGGCCACATGTAGACTAATAAGATGAGTGGCGGGTGATCTTTGTCGGAATGTTTGTGCAAATAGGATAATGCCTTAGTTTTCGTTTATAAATTTAGACTCTATGGTAGTCCTTAGGCGAGTGTTGCTATCGAGATTCACCTAAACTTGACTACGAAAGTGAATAAAACACTTGGCGTTTGATACGCCCATTTCGAGGTCTTCCATTCGGTAAATCTCGCAATTCGAGATGGTAAATTCGGTTTAAGTTCTCATCACACGCCAAACCTTTTTATTTTATTTTATTGGAGTTAAAATCTTTTAGTCAGGAAGGATTACATTGGTAATTTATTAACATTTCAGGTGAGACGTGTACAAACTTGGAATATGCACGAAATGATCACGAGATGAACTTGTGCTGTAATAATTACCGTCAGACATCTCGATGTCAAAGTTTCTTGACCAAAGATACTTCGCACGGTAGCAATACCCACAGGAAGAAAAGGAAATAGCCAAACACAGGGTACAATGACTCGCAATATGTGAGTGTATACTCACTTGCAACATACTGTCCAGTCTTCGTTTTCGTAGCGCAAAGTTCTACGCAATTGATTGCCAATTGCAGAATCGCCATACAGCTCACTAGCCATGCTGCATTTCTTCGTAAAATAGTCGCCAGAAACTAAATGGACTCAGTTCGTAGCATCACGATTTCGCACATCAACTGTCAGTCAGAGAGGAGTTATCGATTGGATTTTAATTTCAAACGACTCAGTCATATCGATCGTGCGCGCAGTCGTACGCGCCATCGGCAGGCATAGCCCACATGTGGAATAATTCGGTGAGTGGCGAGTAATGTTTGTCGGGGTCTTTGTGCAAATAAGAAAATGCCTTAAAATTCGTTTATAAATTTAGACTCTATGATGGGCCAAACGCAAGTCTTGATATCGAGCATGTGCTAAGAATTATTATGTATGCAAATAAAGCACTCTGCTTGTAAAACTACCTATTTCGTAGCCTTCCGTTCAGTAAATCTTGCAATTTGAGATCGTAAACTCGGTTAAAGTTCTCATCCTAGGCCAAATCTTGTAAACTTATTTTATTGGAGTTCAAACCTTTTAGTCAGGAAGGATTAATTTGGTAATTTATGTACCTTTCAGGTGTGACCTGAATATGCACAAAGTGATCACGAGACGAACTTGTGCTGGAGTCACTACCGTCATCAATCTCAAAGACAGTTTCCTGACCGAAGGTACTTCACACGGTAGGAATACCCACAGGAAAGAAAGGAAATAGCCAAACACAGGGTACACTGACTCGCAAAATGTTGTGCTATCTTTGTCTTCTTCGTCGCGCAGTATTCAATTCAATTGAGAGCCAACTGGCAAACCACCACGCAACTTACGAAATTGCATAGCTTCCATTTCAGCTGTCTTTGTGCGCGTTCTGTATGTGATGGTCAGCCTTGGCAGTTGCTGTTCCGAACCCACAGCCACACCCGTCGACCTGAAATCACACTTATGTTCTGATGACGTCCAGCCTGAGGCAGTGTGAAACATGTACTGGGACAATTCTTGCAGAGTGAAACCTACCATCTCCCACCAGCATCCTCTTCGAAATCAACCATCAGTTTCACTCTATACGTTTGTCAGTGACTGTGTATATACGCATAGGCCATAAATTGAACATATGAGGCTTATGAACCGTCTGTGTTTAAACAGAAAATATTTCCTCTATCCGGTGCATGGCTTACATGCTAGTTCATGCCGACTGAATGTATTTTACGGACCCAAATGGGTAAAAGAAATCACGATGGGCGTTGACGAATAGAAGCTGGCGAAAGTCAGTATATACTCACTTGAAACATATTGTCCTTACTTCGTCTTCCTTGTGCAGTAATCAATGCAATTGACCACCAATTGCAAGAGCACCACGCATCTGCCTAACCACGCAAAAATCTTCCTGATGATAGTAGCCAGAAACCACAAAAGTCTACTCTGTATCATCGAGATGCCCAAGACCAATAGCCAATGCCAAGGAACTAAATTTCTTCCGGCTCCTCTATGTACGCCACTCATCAACCTGCAAAGAGGCGTAAAATCTGAGGCAGTAGGAATAATACAGGTAAGGAAGAGGCTTGCAAAGTGACTTATGGTTGTTTCCGAAGGCACATCTTCTTGGGCAAGGAAAATATTTTCTCTATTTATCCGAACCGAGGCTAGCAATACTCAGAAGAACAAGAAGAATAGAAAAAAGCCGAACGCAGTTAATACTCATTCGCAACATATTATCCAGACTTTGAGTTCGTTGCACAGTGCTCAATTCAAGTCATGGATACTTGCAAAAACCACCATGCTAATAACGATTCACGTCAATTTCCTTCTTGAAAAGTTAGCCGTAACTTTCATCTGATTATACTAGCCGGAATCCAAAAAGCGTTTGTCCATATCAGGCGGACGGATGATTTGGTGCAATTGACTGCCAATTGCAATACCGCCAGACAGCTTACGAGCCACGCTAAATTTCTTCGTAAAATGGTAGCCAGAAGCCAGATGTACTCAGTTCATATCATCGCGATTACGTATATCAACTGTCAGTGTCAGAGAAGAGTTATCGGACGGATTTTAATTGCAAACGGCACATTCATATCGGAAACCACCATGCAAGTAATGGGCCACTCCAAGTTTCTTCTGATAATACTAGCCAGCATCCAAAGGCAGTCTGACCGTATCGGGCGTGTGGCAGACGCCGCAGATGATAGTTGCAAATTGGGCATTTGCACAACATCAGCACAGACGACCGACCTATACTGTAGGCACTAGCGTCTCCAGAATAGGCAATCGTACCCTCCGGCCAATACACATGCTTGTCCTTTGAACTTTCGGTTTCAAAGCCCGACTCCGTGTTCAAAACGGCGTCACCGCTACCGAAATGGCGCCACAAACGGATAATATGCAAGTTATTATTTGGCTAAAGTTTGGCTGATGACATACGCTTCAGGTATCCTCTCGTTGCGCATGTTCAGGATATTGATCTCGGACTCTGTCGTGCAGTTTGAAAACAACCAGTCAGCTTCTCCCGACCTGTCACATATCAGCCTGAAATCATGCCTAAGTGTGGACGACATGATGCCCGAGACATTATAAATCCTGTAGAAGAAAATGTTTGGAAGGTGAAACTTACCGCCTCTCATTCACTTCGAGAACATACCTATGCACTATCTTCACGCTATACTTCCGACGATAGAGATGGAAGCGGAGATATATACCCGTCATTAGTAATAGAAGATAAGAGAATTCCTAGTCGTCTTCAGGAAACTGAACTCACCACTGCCTCTCTCCACGATCATTATTTCAATTTTGATGGGCTCACGATCTTCTGAACAGAAATTATAGCACAACCACCTCAAGGACTTTTCAGTAAAGCTATTTAGGAACATTAACTACTGATGTCTTCGGCACATGGGACTAACATGTATGGCATATTCCGCCGTTTCCAACTTCGAGCACGGTGCCCTCTTGATCTTCCATCGGTCGAGAAGCCAGGTAACGTTCTACGCCGTCGGGTGGTTGAGAGCAAAGGTGGTCAATCCACAGCTGAAAATACGACAGAAGCGACGCCGGCGAGCTCACCCAAGGCGAAGCCGTCTCTGTCTTTCCCGAAGGATGTGGGGATTCTGCAAGATACGAGAAGCGTGCCTTACGTTATCGATTAACATACTCTAACGTCAAGTTAGACATCATAATTGCACGCATCCATCTCTTCATTCATGAGGACTGCTTCCATTTTAATCGGATCACCGTCTTCTGAGCAGTAGTACAGGAGCCCTTTACGAGGACATGAAAAACTCTGAATAGGCTCAAAATCATCACAAGAGACCAACTGCTACTGTAAAAATTACTGCCAATAACTTCAAAAAGGCGGTTTTTCGGACACTACATGCCCCTCGGCAAGCTTCCTTTTTATTGGGTCTGTTTAATTATCCCCAACCATTGCGTACTCACTGCGAGCGCAAGATTTTATGACAGGTAAACGGTGCGACAGACGGGTGACGCGCGCTTCGGCTATCACTCTACGGATCACGGCTTACGGTTCACCTTCACGAACAATGTTGGCAATGTAGCAGCTTGAATTTGTCAGCCGTGAGATACCTTTGTTGCCTCTGTAATTATGCCTTTTCATATTAATCTAAGTTCTGCATTTGAATGACTTTTTTGTCTTGCGTTTACCACACGCTCGGTGACGATAGATATGACCGTATGATGCGCCAGAACTATTGACAATTTATCTAAATTTGGCTGGTTAGCAAAGCTGCTATTCGCTCCCCTGACGTGAGCTCATCTACGATTGTCAGTCTCAGTCGAATTTGAGAAGTTGCGCGTTTATTGTTTCTCCATTTTCTTTCCATAATGTGACCAAAGTCACAAAATCAGTGGGTTAACCGAGAACTTAGACCTTTTTTAGGGATTTATTGCCGTCTAATTAGCAAATTGTAGAACTCCAAAACCTGGTTTCTCCGGAACATTACAAAAAGGCAAATTTTAAAACAAATAATCATTAGATTGTGTAAATGGGTGGAGGAACGGCTTGGATTCACCTTAAGTATTGGTACGATGGAGGCCAAACACAGAAGGGGCCATTGCACAGGTGTAGTTGCCCTAGCAGCCACTTGGAACCCAAGATCGGACGGATGGCACCTTTGGCCTGTGCACCTAATGCCGCCTGCGGTCAGGTGCTGCGTGCCGGCACCCCGTGTCTGTTCTCGCTCAATGGTCTGAGCCACTTACGGACACACCCAGTCTCGCCTTGACAGCCTTGCGCTGTGGAACCAATCACAAGCCGACCTTGCCAATGAACGCGCTCTGTCTCTGTCTTCTGGCCTGATTCCTGCTAAGACCTGTACTCGGGGTTCCGCTCAGGTACGTCGCGGCTGGCGACGCCGCCCTGTCCTACGGGCCTCGCGGTCCTACGCCCTGCAAGACCTATTGGCAACCTTCCCCTTATCCCCTCTGTAAACAGTACACTGTTCCGTCTACTTTTCCTATCTCCTAAGGAACCAGGGCTTGAATGATTGTAGCTGTTAGGGTAACCGTCTTAACCTTAACTCCTATACAGGTACTAGGTGAATGCCCATAGTCATATCAAGTTTCGGAGTGAAACTGCACAAAAGTACGTTTCGAAATATTTGCCGCCGGGTTGCGCATCACAGAACACCCTTAACTGAGGGAGTGGGAAACAAGCTACGGCACTGGTGACATTGGCAAGACATCCCCAGTCGTATGGCAGCCTCGGGTTCATGATATAGCCAGTAACGCCCTAGTATAGCTAGGTCAGGTCAATGAGGTTTTTGCTTCTCGTTTTTCTATCCTGGCTGTCCGCTCGGATTAGGGTGAGCTCTTCTGGAACAGCGAAAAGAGTCTGTCTACCAGCCGAAGGCAGTTCGGTGTGTCGGTGCGTCGGCTGCCCCTGTGTTCCTGCTGTTAAACGCTTGCAGTGCCCTGAATGCCTTTTTAAAACGGAAGTTTAGATATGCAGGACGAATTTAGAGGTTTTGGTTGAGAGGGGCTGAGCGAGGGGTGTTTGACTGACCTAATAAAACAACGTAGCCGGTGGAATGAGGACGATTCTCAAGCGCTACGCCCAACGCCTCTGCGTTCTATGTTAAGAGTGTCGGCCCCTGGGAGCTGACGGGTGAAGTGGTTGCTTTTGTGTGAGACCTGTAGACTGTCCTGATAGGGCAAATAATATTTTGTTTTATTGTGGTCAGTGTATCCTTTTTATTTCCTACGCCCTACGATGCATTCAGGCGCCTTAGCCGTCAACTTGGCAACGAGTGAGGTTGAATAGTTTTAGGGACAGGCCTAACGATCAACTATTACGCTGTCTTGATTACTCATCCAGCAATACAAGCTGCATGCGGGATGAGACTGATCAAGCCGCCGGCCATGATGAGTGTTTTGCGTTATCACTCAGTTCAGCCCGATAGTCAGTCAGAATGTTACCCCTCAAGAGCACAATTTTATTGGTTCAATTTTGGATGCCTTGCTTGCTATAAGTACTCTGTACTAGGTGTACAAAAAGACTTCTTTTGGGCCTCTTCATGTCGTGTTCTTCCTTGGGGACGCACATAAGGTGTAGTTAGACAACGATAGGGCGGCTTTGGCTTCACTTACAACACGTAGAGTAGAGGCAAGTACACAGTTCCAGTGTTCGACCATATGTCTCCTTTACCAATTTCCATATATCTCATATATGGTGATCCGTACTACTGAAGACCATCATCAGGCTTAAATAAGTAGCGTAGAGTTTTAGCTTGTCATTTTTTATGAAATTATCGGGTGATGAAGATCATGCGAGGAGGGAGTCCCCAAAACAACCAAGCATTTTCTTCTCTGGGCAAGTGGTTCGGAAGTAGTACTCTCTTCCGCTAAGCACGTTTCATAGACACTCTTCTGGACTAATTGGCCAAGTAGCATTCGGGAGTAACCATCGCAGTGGCCATATTGATTGTTCCGTTAAACCCCCTAACTCCGTACGGTTTCAGCGAGTTTGCCATGACAAGGCGTAAAGAGGAACGCGTTCATGCTGGCTTATTTTTTATCCTCAAAGGAGTATTTAAGGTTGAATTTGTTCCTAATGACACGACAGTGTTCTAACTTTACAATCCGCAAGAAGCAAGTGTTTGTGTGAGACAGTGGATAGTAAAAGCCGACCTAAATTGTGGCGATTGGCTGACTGCGAGCTTCATCCTGACAAATTGCCTGCCCATCAAATTAACCAGTTTTGGCGAAAACAGCATAATAAAGGTTTGTCGGCCCTCTTACTCGTCCGATCTAGTCCCTTAGGACTTATTCTTATTTCCGAGAATAAAGAAAATATGAAATGAGATGGGTCTTCAGAAGATAGAAGTGGTTAGGAAAAATCGCGAACACAGCGATGGTTTTACTAAACCACCTCTAGACACTCGCTGTTTTCCGTGATAAAAAACTTTATGCTGCTGTAATGACCTCATATTCTAAGCAATCACATGCATGTGGGCCATGGCCCGCGTGTCTGACTCTCGTGTCCACCAGCCCATGCGCGTCAGACGCTGTTAAACCTCCGATCAAGGTCACGATCCTGTCTGTTCCTGATTGGCCAATTACGCTCCAAGGTCGGTTCACAAAGGACCTTACTGCGGGGGATTGCTGCTGGTAAGACACTCCCGGAGCCGGCGACCTTAAGGCGGTTGCAGACTTCCACACCCAGCGACTACACCCACCGGAATGCGACTCTGGACTCCGGCCCGCTTATGGCTGGAATGTACTCGTCTGGGAGTCAATTACCTATTACTCAAATTCTACTCCCTCTACAATCAAGTAACTTATCCATAACACGCTGGAAAGCCACACCTTATAGTATTTACTAGTTTATAACTATTGGGATACGTTCATCTTCTATTATCCGACTGGAATACTTCGTATCTCACGCTGCAACGCGCCTACATAAATTTCTGTTTGTCTGCTCAACAAAAACGTTAGCAGAAAGAGTCCTAGTGCTTGGGACAACTTGCGGGAAGGAATGTCTAAGCCAGGCAGGATATTTACAAGTGGTTTCCCCGCCTCAGCAATGACCAATTGCCACTTGAAGACTAAGCCGCGTTCCTGTCATTCCTCAGCATCAAGAAGAGACGGAGATTTTAAAAAAACTACAGGATATCAGCATCTTTGCTTGTCGCAGAACAACCGACGAATTATAAGCAATAAATTTTATTTCCCGGAGTTCATACCGAAGAGTCCAAACGAAAGATCTGAAGAAGGGACGTCTCGCGACAGCGTCTGTTCAACAATATTTTTTAAACGAACAGAAGCGTCTGAATGTGTGCGACTAGAAGTAAAAGGATGGACAAAAATGATTCTAAGGTTCTTTATGAAGTCAGCATAGGAGACTAATTTTTTGTGTTAGAGCTATGATATTGAAACGAGCGGACAGTCCAATCAGTGGAAGATGGCTAAGAACAAAGGAAGCACAGCAAGAGCAAGTAAAATTTAAGTCTATGTATTTCATGTCTTTAGAAATCAGCGAAGTCTTCCACACTAAATTCGCCCCTCCGGGCATCACAGGGAACCAGAATTCATATCTGCAAGCGTTGACGCGACCGCGTGAGGTAGCGAGAACACAAAAAATGACCTGAATTGTGGGGTAAGTGAACTAAGTTACATTCCGAGATGATATGATGAAAAGAAAGATCTTAGGAAAATTGATTTGTACTCGTGAATTTTCGAACAGATATCACGTGTTCGTCTTCAGACTCAATGAAAAGTGAGGGCTGGGAATGTCGCATTAGAGGTTTTGGGGGCAGAGGTTACAACGAACGTGGGGGGATTGGGTGGGAGGGTTATGGTGACGGGACTCCCGCGGTGATAGGTTGTACTGGTGAGGGGATGTTTTAACGTTTGGACTGTAAGCCACGTGTTCGGGGGAGGGGGGCTAGTTCAGAGTCAGCGAAATTCTTCTTGACCGAGCACGGACAGCCTGCTGTTGTTTCAGGCTGGGTCCAGATTAGTCGACCATGCACGAAAACCGGTAAAGTTTGAGTCAAGCTCTACGTGTCTGTTTATACTTACCGGGCTCGAGTGCCAAGCTTCGAGGAATTCTCTCGCTTGTCGCGTATTAGCCATTGCGATCACGTCGGTACCATCTCAAATGAAGCGGCAATCAAACGTAAGGGAGTACGCAAATACGAGTGATAAACGATCCCGTCCGTGAACGGCTGACTTATATTCTTTGATGCGAGTCTCAAGGCGTCGGCCTGTTTGGCCAATGTAAACAAAAGGGCAACCAGCGCACGATATACGCTAAATGACGTTACTTAAATGTTCCACAGGTAGGGGTCCTTTACTCGACATATGCTTGCGCGCAGTGTGGATGCCGGCTTGTCAGCGATGAAGATGCCAAAATGACTTAGTTACCTCCTCTTCCACGAACACGTGGCTTACAGTCCAAACGTCAACGCCTTCCTCCCCTCACCAGCAAAACCTATCGCCGCGGGAGTCACGCTACCATAACCCTCCCACCGAATCCCCCCCATTCGTTGTAATCTCTATCGCAGGGGGTTAAGTGAGTTAAACCGTGCAACTGCGATCTTCAGACCATGGTTACTTAGTGCAGAAGAGAAGTCGGTGAAAGCCAGAGTAGAAGGAAAAGTTTATTGTGTACACAAAGAAGAGGAGAATAGATGAGAGCAGATTTACTCAGGAGAGCCCGTACGCTCAGGAGATCGACCGGATCCCAAGTAACTCTTTGAGAGAACTCGGGGCAGTAGACAGAGAGAGGGAGAGCTTTCATTGGCTAGGTTGGCCTGGAGATTTTGGGCAGAGAGGCAACTTGCGTCGGGCACGCGTGCAAGCTCCTCATTCGTCGCCTCATAGATGCGGGAACTATGATTGGCTGATCGAGACCTTGAGAAACCGCATCGGTAAGCCTTTGAGAAAGTGCACTTCGACGCGAGCTAGTCATCCAGGCACGACCCGCTACAAGTACTACCCCCGGAAACCGTAGGAAGAAAACTAAAAGAATCCGAGTGGCGGAAGAATAGTTAAGTAAAGTGAGGGAGATACGTACCAAGATGAGGTTGCGAGAGGCGGGTTAGTGCCGCCAGTGCCGCTTGGGAGGAGGAAAATTCATCTCGCGTTCGCGTGGGCTACTGGGTCTGCGGTAGGAGGAAAGATCTCGACTACGCGTGCATCGGCATGTCGTAGGAGATTGGGCGACTTATCTACGTGGAAGGGAGCCTGGTTGGCCGGGTTGAACTTCAACGGCAAATCAGTATGCCGTATCAGTATGAGTTGAACGAGAAGAATCGTTGGCAGTACAAGGAAAGGTGAAGATTGAGAAGGAGATCTGGGTGGTGACACTCAAAAGGGGACATCTATGTTGGATTAGGAAGTAACCATGACCTGGGCTGAGTGGGCTATCGGCAGTAAGTCGCGAATGCCAATCACCAAGTACGTAGGGACAGGTCCATAAATAGCCAAATACGCAGGGAACTACGTTGGGACAGGTTGGGAAGTCAGCAACTACGCAGGGAAGGCAAGCCACACCAGAGGTTGAGTGGGTTGTGAGCGGTTGAAGATCTCGACCTCGCTTCACGAAAGGAGGTTGATGCAGAAAGTCTCCATATCGTGGTCACATCAGATGATGCAGGAGAAATTCAATTGAAGGCGAGGGAGGTTTGACGATGATTTAGTTCAGCCAGATCAGAGGTTGAGTGTTTAGCTCACGTCGGAATGTCACCAATATCGCAGGGGTTAAGTAAGTTAAACCGTGCAACTGCGATCTTCAGACCATGGTTACTTAGTGCAGAAGAGAAGTCGGTGAAGGCCAGAGTAGTAGGAAGAGTTTATTGTGTACACAAAGAAGACGAGAATAGATGCGAGTAGATTGACTCGGGAGAGCCCGTCCGCTCAGGAGATCGACCGGATCCCAAGAAACTGTTTGAGAGAACTCGGGGCAGTAGACAGAGAGAGAGAACTTTCATTGGCTAGGTTGGCCTGAAGATTTTGGGCTGAGAGGCAACTTGCGTCGGGCACGCGTGCAAGCTCCCATTCTTCACCTCATAGATGCGGGAAATATGATTGGCTGATCGAGACGTCGAGTAAGCACATCAGTGAGCGTTTGGGAAAGTGCACTTCGACGCGAGCTAGTCAGCCAGGCACGACCCGCTACACCTCGACCCCCAAAACCTCTAATGTGACATTCCCAGCCCCCACTTTTCATTTAGTCTGACGACGACCTGAATTGTGTCAGTCAGGGATCGGCTGCTTCCGCATGAAAACGTGTCTGCCCACATAGCAGTTCGCAAAAAGCCGCGGCCTCGAGGATTGCTAACTGACGGAATACCTCATAACACATGGTAGTTCCAGTGTGTGTCTCGTTGTGTGGAGTGGCTGACCAGTGGACTGGGATTGAAGCTGCAGTGTCTTCTTCGTACTGTTGCCCTTACGGCACTCCCAATCCGTGGAATCCCAGCCAGGTGGAGGAGGGGTGTGGCGCACCCTCCCGGCCACGCCAGCCACCTGCGCCCTCCTCCAGCTTCGATCTTCTTGGCTTGACGACTGATACAGGTGAAAGAAAGCGGAGAGAGTAGTTTAGATCCTGTACGAGTCCGTTTTTCAGTATTATCCAGTGCGAGCCACCGCATTTGCCTTAAGCTTCCGTGGGCTCGTGGTGGACAGAGTCAAAATCGATGGACAAACTGAGAGTGAAACAGAAACCGCACCTAAATTAAGTGACCCTGCGATAATTCTCAGGCAGAGTAAACAGTCCCGTGTCGTTGCACTAACATAAAAATAAACTGTAGCCTCAATATTAGCCCTCCCCTGCCCTTCAGTTAATACGAACCACAACGTTAATCCTTACCGCAATACTGACCTTAAGTTCAACTCTGATGGTAACCAACGTGCCGCCTCCCCTAGGATCCCTAGCCAAACCTTGCCTGCCTAAATTATTTAGACATGTTTTGTTATGGCTTGCCGGTAGCAGCTTGCGGAAGGCGTTATGCAGTAAGGGGCACATAACACCGAACGTAATATTTACGTTCAAAACACAGCGGGGATGGCGGGGAACCAACCGTTGAAGCAGATCTCTCGCAGCTCCGCCAAGCAGCGGCAGGCTATCGATGAAACAGGCGTGTCTGGACTGTTAGATAGTATCTCTGCTTTCGGTATAGTAAATAGTAACGAAAGGTATACTACTGTACACATATTGGCAAGTTGGGCATATTAAGTAATTAAACTGCAGTGGTTCGAGAACTTCGGCCGGAACATGAACATAAAACATTTTCTCTCTGCCTTTAGACCTTAAAAATACTGATCTCCTCCAACTTTAAAGGATTTTTTTGTTGATTTTATTTGTTTTTGGTTCCCGCTGGGTATGAGGTAGTTGGTGGGCATAGTGAAGGCTAGCATGCTTTTGTCATTCGCCCTTTTCACAATGTTTCTAAAAGACCGATTCGTAGCTAGTTACAAAGCAACATTCACATAGTTAGTAGCTCATGACTATAAGGCAAATTGGGAATATTTTCTTGGAATTAATGGTCACAGTAGGCCTGATGCTCTTACTGTTGATATATCGGCCAAGATCGGCAACTGGCCCCGAGAACACTTCGAACAGGAT
>JAYGXS010000006.1:30858715-30869059 GCA_036362985.1 Ligula intestinalis
ACGTGGCGATTAACTAGCTATAGCCGAATGCGGCACTTCTGTGAGGCAGGGCAACGCTTCCTACTGGATGTCCGTGCTGTTCGTTTGCTGGCTTCCTTTTTGAGAAGCTCATTCTTATTTTTAAATCTTGTTTTTATTATAATATTATTGTCAATTGTTTTTGTGTAACTTCATTTTCTTCACTGTTGTATGGTTTAGTTGATAATTTTTTTACTATAAGCCATTTCAGAAGACGATGCGATCACTGGAACAAGCGTTTGATTTTCCTGACGTTTCAGATTCTGTCGAGAATTATTAATCATAGATTATCGTAGGAGAGTCGGAGACATGCGCAGATAAGGCTGATACATGCGCGGGTTGCGCGGTTATATAGTTCGTAGCGGTCATCGGTTCCCGTAGCCACCGCTTGAGCTCTTAATTGGTGCGGTGATGGCTCATTAATGAATTAATTACTAATTACTATGCGTATTATTGCTTTGCTTATTGTTTATTTATGTTTTTATTGTGTAGTGGTGGTATAGTTTATATTTTTACATCCCTGTTTTGGGCACATTTTTATGCAGGACTATTTCAAATCATACGATGCATCAGAGGAGTCGATTGAGCATTTTAGTCATGCATAAAATTGGGCATGTATTGGGTTTTATAGTGGGCATTTCGCCTGAATGTCATGTCCTTTGGTACGTTTGTGTTTGCGCAATAAGTAAAACAATAAAAAAGCATAGGGAAAGCTGTAAAAGGATAGCAAAAAGTAATAGTAAAACATTAAAAAAGGATAGCATTGAATACACAATAACATCATAAAAAATAGCTAATAAACGAACAGCAGGGAGGCCCAACAGGAAATGTTGCGCTGTCTCACAGAAGGTCCGCGCTCGGCTATAGCTGGTTGATTGCAATCGCGCGTGTCCACCAACCGCCAACCACAACTACAAAGAACAAACCTCTCGCACAGATATGGCCACCGAAAGACTAACCGGAATGCTTGCCGAAAAGATGGCGTATGGTCCCGGGTTCGAATCCCGGGTGATTCACACCTGGGATTGGGTATGACTGGCTGATGACTGCTAACAAGCCAGAAAGTGCCATTCGGTCTCTCTTGTCTTTCTAGGCTTCACTCCATCATCATAGACTTCAAGTCGTAATGTTACTGACTACGAGGGCTCTAGATTGAGCTCCAAAGCACAAGAAGACGAGAGCACGATACCAAAACAAAACTCTGAGAAGGCCAGCTGAAAATTTACCGGAATGCCTGTGTGAAAAATGGCATCTGAGGCCGTGCTCTGCAGGGACAGCTGTCGCAGCAGGCTGTTGCCCCGAAAGCATTCTGTCGATCTGCTGGGCGGGAATCCACCGCCGCTGCCACTGGCCTCGCCGCTGAACGCAGCCGCCGCGGTGCCAGCGGATAAAGTGGCCAAAGTCACTGATTTACGCCGGATGGTTGCGGCGCTTGCTACCCGGCCACCGATTGGGGCACCCCTGAGGTACCAGAGGCCAAAGTAGTCCAGCTCTCGCAGACCCAAGGACTGGGCGACTAGGGAGAAGAGGTCTGCACCGGTGGCGCTTTTCTATTGAAGAAAGAGAAAAAGCGAAAAAATGAGTTTACTATCCGACCAGCTGCCCTACTTAATTTGTGGTAGAACATTTAATTCTGGGTCAGCGACTGCAACATAATATTTAAGTGTGTTGGAAGCGATCAAAAATAGTAAATTAAAGAAACTTATATTTTGAAAAGAAAGAAGATCTTAGGAAAATCGAGTTGTACTCGTGAACCTACGGAACCATTTATCCCTCGTATTAGCACACTCCATTGAGTTTGATCACCGCTTCAATTGGGATGCCACCGACGTGATCGCAATGGCTAATACGCGACAAGCAAGAGAATTCTTTGAAGCTTGTCACTCGAATCCGGCTAGGATAAACAGGCACGTAGAGCTTGACTCACACTATACCGGGTTTCATGCATGGTCTACTAATCTGGACACAGCCTGAAACAACAACTGGCTCTCCGTGCCCGGTCAAGTTGAATTTCTCTGACTCTTAACCAGCCCCATCCCTCCCGAACACGTGGCCCATAGTCCAAACGCTAACACCCCCCTCCCCTCACTAGCACAACTTATCGCCGCGGGTGTCACGTCACCATAGCCTTTCCACCCAATCCCCCCTTTTCCCTCCCCCGTCCGTTGTAACCTCTGCCTCGAAAACATCTAGTGCGGAATTCCCAGCCCTCACTTTTAATTAAGTCTGACGACGAACACGTGATACTTGTTTGAAAATTCACGAGTGCAACTCGATTTTCCAAAGATCTTCTTTCTTTTCATCATATCATCTCGGAATGCAACTTATTTCACTTATACAAACTTACGTTTGTTGAGGCGATAGTGGACATATGAAATGGTAGAATAATTGCAGAAACCGCGACAAGGTGGGCTTCACAAATGAAATAAAAATGGAGAGAACTATAACTGTTATGTTTAGTCTACTATCCGTGATTGTAGTAAAACAGCTCAGGGCGTTCTGTTCAACCGTGAAGTCGTGGCGGTTTAAACGTTCCGCTCCTGCATTTCCAATTATAAATTCTAATGACGGCAGAAAAACGTCGCATTGCGTAAGCACAGCGTTCATGCAACATGACAGTTTTGTCGCAGCGAACGAGACGAAATCCTTCGCGTGCTTCGCGGAGTAGGCGAATTAATTTACAATGAGGTGGACTGCCACAGTATCCGAACTCTCTCTCCTTTCCTACGTCTACTTTGGTGAGATGGCAAGACCGGAGATCGGCGACAGCGCAGTGGCTGAAAAGACCAAAAATTCTGTCTAGACGTACCAGACACTCACACCCCTTATAGTATTGCGCGCGTTAGCGTATTACGCGTGCTTGGTTGTCATCGACTGGGATAATTACGGAATCGATAGGTGATTGGCTTATTGATTTTGGCATACTCACGCGAGCCGCCGAGTCAGTCAACTTATATACTTTGTAGGAGCATCCCCCGCCAGCGCTGCTATGATCACTCATCTACCTGCTCGATCAACGTGGCCACCACATTGATTTTTGGCGCATCGTTGATTACTAGTTCACACTGGACTCGCCTCGTCAAATCAGTTAATCGATTTTGCGTACCGCTGATTGCTGATATGCCCCGGATTTTTGTCAGCGCTGGAAGAAACAAACATAACACTAAGCCCATTCACTCGGCCTTTCGCCCCGGTGCGCGGCGGACGCGAGGCTGCGGTGCTCTCCCTCCCGCTCCTCATGGTCAAATTCCACCCCAGGCTGAGTCAACCCTTCTGTTATCTCTTCTCTTACTTATTCTGTACAGAATAGAATCTCCTCCTACCTTGACTTCTACGACTTATATCTTCTTCTAAGGAACCGGGCCTGGAAGATCGCAGAAGTTAGGGATGAACCGGCCTAGCGTTAACTACTTCGCGATAACTTAACATCGTCACTCGCTGTTATCTTACGTTTCCCTACATACGTCTAAATTTTCTAATTTCCTCCTTTCAGACATATGACGCAATGATGAGGACAATGATGCACCAGGGCCGTACGGGCTCTCAGCACCGTCCATGAACTCCACAGTGCTGTGTTCGGGTAGCCAGGAATTCTGAAAAAAACGGCCAAAGAAACCTATTCTTTATCTTTTTTGTACCATAAAACTTTTAAGCCCATTTTTAATATTAATATATGCATTCTACTAAACAAACAGTTTTCAAAAAATTAATATTTCACTGCATTTCGAAAAAATGGGTGGGGGGGTTGGTAGGAGAGGAGGTGACCCCTGTCCGGATGATGAAATTCGATTTTTCAAACTACAAGCGCGATAACGCGAGCTCGCTTGGAGCTCCTTTGTCCGAGCTCGAACAAGCGGCCAAAACGAGCTCGATTTTTTGAATTAGTGAGTTCAAAACGAGGTCTTTTTGCTATGAGAGACGCGATCTGGTCCATAAATCCCAGAAAGACAGCGGTATAGTCGAACTGCATCCCTCACCAGAAGGCAACCCTGTGGATTAATGGCCATCTAGTTCAAGAAGTAGACAGCGTTAAATATCTCGGGACAAGATTGCGGCGGGATGGGCAAAGCAAAGACAACATTATTCATGTAAAGGCATCCTTTGGGAAATAAGTAGGTTTATTGAGTAAATTTTCGACACTGGATCCGCAGTTCGTCGTCAGACTTGAGAGAAATTTGCAAACAACAACATTGCCCCCCGTATCGATGCTGCTGGCTGGGTTTTCTAAATCCGTCAAAAGCGTCTATGGACCCGACACGACATCTCCATCGCCACAAAGATTCGCGCACCCATCCGGTCAGTCCTCCTCTATAGATTTGAATGCTGGGCTGTGCGCGCTGCAGCTAAGCGAAGACTGGAGGCCTTTGACCACCGATGCCTGAGAACCATTCTGCGTGTTAAGTATAGCGACTTCATCTCGAATGGGACAGTCCGCACCCGCTGCGATCGTATTGCGAAGATATCTCAGGCTATTCAGGAAAGGCGATTGAGGCGGTTTGGCCACGTTCTCCGACATCCGCCGCAGCCCACCTGGGGGTCGCGAAAAGGAGGGCAACTGGAGACTTGGCTCGACACCATCCGCCAAGACGCGGAATCAGTTCTTGGACCTTCTATATTCGGTTTCCGTCGCTGGAGAAGAGACTCGGTGGAGCTCTCGGGATCCAGTGCCGCCAATAGTCACGCATGAAGAGGTACCGCCCGTGAAATCATTGAGGCCGGCTAGATCAGGCATGATCACAGCCGTAGCAAGAAAAAGTAGACCTGCTCCCCACGCCGGATGCGCCGACCTTCTATAAGGTCGGCAGGGATTTTACACATCAATCAGAAAGCTAAAAGACCACACCAAGAAGGATTCATTGCAATGACTGCAGTATGCCTCCCCTCACCTACGATGGCAAGACTGTAGGAATCCATTGCCCAGAGCATTTGTACTGACTCAAGCTGCCTTTCGTGCGCTGAGATTCGCACACTGGGCGCTATTGCCCTTTTGCTCGCTTGATGTCAACTCAGCGCGTTTACACTCGTAGGTAATCGACACTCTTGCCTCATTTGATTGGTGGCAGCCGATTGATTACTCATAGCACAGGTCAAACTTGTCACATCCATACCTTTGCAGCTGCACGGCTGGCTATCGTTCGCGGCACCACTGTACAGCTTTTGAGCAGTAAAGCTGTTCGAGTTCAAGCAGTCCTCCTAGACTTGTCATCTGGGGAACCTTCTGTTGCTGAGACAGCAACTAGCTTTCAATAAGACAATATCGAACGCACCGGAGATGGGCGCGGGGGCGCAGTGGCTGACCACACTCGACCTGAGTGCCTCCAACATGTATCCGCCTACCATGCGGATGCAACTCGGATCTTACATCAGTTCGAGGGCCAAAAACGCCGCATTAAGCAAAAGAAGTCAATGCGGCCTAACTCTGAGTCCGCCACTTCTCCGCTACTAGACTGTTGGCAAGCCATGTCGTGTGTCGTGCCAGGTTCAGGCAGCGGTCGACCGAGTCAGCCAGATTTATGAAAGTATATGCATATAAAAGTCCGATGTAACGAAAATTTGCATAAACCTTCCCGAGCTGCGATTGTCTACCTTTCAGACTGAGATTATAATGCAGATGTAAACAAATGAAAGGAAGTATAACTACACTGTTTATTGTCCTGTAGGTGAAGGTGGCAAAGCACGTCAAACATAATAATTCAGCTGCTTAATTTTCTTAAAAATCAATTTACGTGTTCGGTACAGCTCAGGCTATACAAAGTCTGTAGGCGTAGACCCATTTGAAATAACGGAAATAAAAAATTACTTTAGTTCTTGCTCTCCGTGAATGGAGCCATTTTTTTGCTGAAAGTTTGATATTATCATCAAAATAAAGCTCTCATCATCAATTAATCGATATAAACGGCCTCTTTTACTGTTTATTGTTGTACATTGCTTTATTAAAAGTCGTTGCTGGCTTGAGAGACACGATGAGGGAGAAAAATCCAGTGCTGGGTCAGTCGGCTTCTCTGTCTTTCCCTCTTGTCTTGCAAATTTCACCCCACTGGGGCCGACGTACACTAGTTAATGCAGGATAACTGCATGCCAACTGTCATGGTTTCAGGATCACTCAAACATGTCAACGCATTGCCGAGAAAAATGAAGGTCCACAACTAAAGTTACCTCTTGAAAAATAGCTTAAGGTACATACTTTGGCGTCGAATGTCTGCGTACTTTATCTGCTTTTAAAGATTAAGTCAGGATCGGAATAGGAAATTTAGGCCACTTTATTGATTTCTCAAAAAAATATGGACACATCTTCTGTTATAAATTAAAGAGTTAAATTTTCCATTTAAATCGGAACAATTTTCAGTATAGTTGGCTACTCCTAAGCTCAGTTCTACAATAACTATTGCAGAGCAGAGTGGCAATAATATCAACGGCGATTTTGAGAAAACTGTTTCGCAATGTCCCGCGACAACTCATTCAAATGTGTGTTATGCTAACTGTGTTCAACTTTATATTGACTGCAAAATCGATTTAATTACTGGAGTCCGGTTAATGTGGACACCTCCGTTCCAGGCCAACTGTCCATATTAACCGGTTGTCCACATTAAGCGAACTGACCCCAAACCAGTCGTTTCTACTATGGAGAAATTCCGTTCCTGGCCAACTGTCCACATTAAGCGGTTGTCCACATTAACCATGTCCACATTAACCGGACTCCACTGTACTAATAAAGAGCATAAAAAGTTATTACTCAATTGTATGGCACAACACTTGGCAGAATTAAAAAATAGAATTTTTCAACTAATTTCACTCTTCTTGTCCTTAAAATAATGCGCTATCTCATAATTACGCTAACCTCAATTACATGAACACGAAAAAATTTTCCGTTTCGTGAACCGATACAATTAAAAAGTTCCTGCTCTTCATGAATGCTCATTTATTGTGCAAAATGCACACATAATAGGGTAGGAAATTCCTCGAATATCAACAAACGCTGGATTTCGCCCATTTCCGCTTCTATTTTCTCCCAGTATACTGATCTGAACGTAATTCAACTCTAGTAAACAGCATTTTGCTCCTTAACTCAACCCAATCAAGTAAATAAACAACCTCAAATGTGTGTTTAATCCCCCGATCTCCAACCTTTCATCAGATATGTAATTTACTGTAGCTGAAAGCATTTAGCTAGTACGTTAAATTACAACACACAGTTAAACATAACAATCTCATGACTTTCTGTTCAAAGCTCAGGAAGTAACGGGCATCTGAACGTTCCACCACCACCACTACCACCACCATCACCACCACCAGCACCACCACCACACCACCACCACCACACCACCACCACCAGCACCACCACCACCACAACACCACCACCACCACACCACCACCACACCACCACCACCACCACTTCCACCACCACCACCACCACCACTTCCACCACACCACCACCAGCACCACCACACCACCACCACCACACCACCACCACCACACCACCACCACCACTTCCACCACCACCACCACTTCCACCACACCACCACCACCACACCACCACCACACCACCACCACCAGCACCACCACCACCACACCACCACCAGCACCACCACACCACCATCACCACCACCAACACCACCACCATCACCACAACCACCACCACCACATTGCTAATTTAGGAGAACTAGGTTGCTAACCTGTTGCGTACAATAAACACAACAGGCATGAGAGTTCAAAGCACTAACCTCGGCGTTTGGGCCCTAAGCTGGTGCATTCAGAAACCCAACTGGTTCACTTCAAAAAATGGACGCAACTTTAGTGAGCATGGATTTTTCCACATAAGGCAGATGCCAGATGTGTTAAAATGCTGCCTTAACATGACAATTTGCCGTCAATCAACGAAAGAAAATGTCCTACTCAAAGACACACAGCTTGAAGTGGACTTAGAGATGCTTTTAAAAAATCCTGCAGATGAGTGAAGACAGTTAAACAAATCTGCCCATCCCCCCTACCAAGTAAGTGAGCCTAGTACTCATTCTGGTGGATTTTAGATAATTGCTTAGGAAACCCTGCCTGGACCGTCAGCTTGTGCTGTTCCGTAACGCTGAATTCCGTACGAACGGCAAAGTTGGGCGGGTAAAATCGATCCAAGTGTGATTAAATTAACGGCGCACGGTGAGCCTCGTAACTTAATGGCGGAGCGCTGGCTTCAGTATAGCCCTCCCCGCAGTGTAAGTTCGACTTCCAGCGAGGTTGCGAATTTTCGACAATTCGGTCAAGTGATGTATTCAAATCTGCCGAACCCCCTTTTCGATCATATCTGGCTCGCGAATGCTGCAACCTTCGGCCACTGCGATTGAAAGCTTCGGCAATGGACTTGGTCTCGCTGAACGTCCCGACTGGCCTGGTCCGATGGTTGGCGGCTTACATCCGTGGCCGTCACGAACGTGTCCTTTTCCGGGGCGCTCTCTCTAAGCCCCGTAAGCAGACCTGCAGCCTCCCTCAAGGCTCTGTGCTCAGCCCGACGCTCTTTAACATCTACATGCGAGAGCTCCCACTCCCCCGGGCACCTGTGCAAGTGGTATCCCATGCGGACGATGTTACGTTCTTTTGCCGGCACCATGAAATCGATCAGGCTGCACAGCTCCTCACGGAGTTCATGCCTGTTGTTGAAAACTTCCTCACCCAGCGCGGAATGACGATCTCGGCAGCCAGGTCGTCCGTAACTGTTTTAACGCTTGATCCGAAGGAGTTCAATCGTCACCCGGTCATCACAGTCAATGGGGCGTCCTTACCACTCGTCCGCAAGCCCAAACTCCTTGGTGTGCGTTTTGATCCGCTCTTCACGTTCACAGACCATGCCAGGGAGACCGCAAGCAAAGTAAGCCGCTGCACCAAGGTCCTCAAGGCTCTAGCAGGCACATCCTGGGGCTGCGCGAAAGAGACTCTGTCGACTGCTTTCAAGGCGCTGGCCAAGCTGCACCTTACTTATGCAGCATCAATCTGGTCTCCTACGATTAGCTCTTCCAGCCTCCGCTGCCTCCAGTCAGCCCAAAACGCTGCCCTCCGCACGATCACGGGTTGCTAGAAAATGTCGCCTATAGATAATCTTCATGCGGAGGCTTCTATTCTACCGGTCGCCCATCACAAAACTCTCCTTAGCCAGCAGTTCTGGTGGAGTTGTTCGCAACCCGGCCATCACAATCATCACCGTTGCACCACTCCCGAGCCCTGCCGCAACGTCCGGCCGTCTATTCGAGCACTCCACAAGGAAGCTGTGGCCTCGTCTCTCGCGGATCTACCTGTTGATAGCTCTGCCACCAAGACAGGCTTCCAGCGTCTCCACCAGAGAGTCGTTGTAGAGGAGAAACGAGGTTACCGTCCCCCGGTCCTTTTGGGTGGCTATCCACCTCCGATTGCGGCCTCGGAACGACACCTCCCGAGGGTCACTCGCTGTACCCTGGCGCAGCTACACAGTGGCTACTGTATGCTCCTTCGATAGTACCAACACCGGCTCAACCCATCCATACCCGACTGCTGTCCCGACTGCGGTGTCTCGCCACATGACTGCCGTCATCTGTTCGCCTGCAGTTCTCGGCCAGGCACCCACCTCACTGCCGCGGACCTGTGGCTCAAGCCGGTCGAGGTCGCAGCTTTTCTCCGTCTCCCAACTACTCATAGTTTGGATTCCGGCGGGGATTCCTGATCCAACTATGGGCTACGACACGCACACACACACGAATGCGAGAGAATACTCGTATTCCAGGAATTTCTATTGGTAAAGGAGACGTATGGTCGATCACTGGAACAACATTTATTTTTTCCTGAGCTTTCGAGCTCTTACAAGAGCCCATCGTCAGAGGTGGAGAAACAGCAACACACACACGGCTTGGCAGCCAGTGTGAGCGGGGCACATGCGGGTAAGGATTTCGCAGGAAACGGAAGTAACAACAGCTCGAAGCGGGAGTGCTATAGAAGAAAGAGCTTAACTCTGCATTCGCAGAGTACCGTTTGAGGAACATTTCACGCATTTCCCTATGTGTTTACAGGTGATGTGTCCACTTCGATAACGCAGTTTACCCAATTGTGAAAGATTCGCGGTCTCGGTGGGAGTGGAACCCACACAGAAGGGAAGGCTTTTGCGCAACCAAGGCTCTACCAGTGAGCTACGAGGTTCAAATCTACCAAATCCTTCCAATAATTAAGTGAGCCAAGTTGTCATTCTGGTGGGTTCTAGATGATTTCTTAGGAAATTCTACCTAAGCAGTCAGCTTACTGTATCCATAAGGCTGGATTCTATACGAGCAGTAGATTGGGCGGGTAAAATCGCTCCAAGTGTGATTAAATTCA
>JAYGXS010000006.1:30869159-30890079 GCA_036362985.1 Ligula intestinalis
GGCGCAACAGTGAGCTTCGTAGCTCAATGGTAGAGCGTTGGCTTCGCAAAAGCCCTCCCTGCGGTGAGGGTTCGACTCCCAGCGAGGCCGCGAATTTTTCCACAATTGGGTCAACTGAAGTATTAAAATATGCCAAACCTCTTTTTAGATCATATCTGGCCTGCGAATGCTGCAACATTTGGCCACTGCGATTGAAAGCTCCCGCTGTGGAGTCTTCGGCCTTTTTGATCGCAATCAGCGCGCGCCGGTCGCGTGCGTGCATGCCACAAAAAAGTTCGCAAACACAGGAAAGCACTTCGTTCGGTAAAGCAATAAGGACAGGCCGTTAGCAGAAGTCCCTAGTGGGCAACGCTGTGAGGAAATCCTACCAACCTCACGTAAAACGTGCACTGGAATTTCACATGGGACTCCGCAAAATTGTAGTCAAGGTTCATTTTTTAGCTACGAGGCTAAAAGTCGCCAAACCCTCCTGATAATTAAGTGAGCCTAGTAGTCATTCTGATGGACTCTAGATAATTGCTTAGGAAATCCTGTATGGGCAGTAAGCTTACTGTATTCGTAAAGGTTTATTCCATGCGAGCAGTAAATTTGGTGGGTAAATCGATCCAAGTGCGATCAAATTCACGGCGCACGATGAGCCTCATAGCCAGTGAGTTCTTCCACAATTGGGTCAACTGAAGTATCCGAATCTGCCAAACCCTTTCTCGATCATGTCCGGCTCGCGAATGCAGCAACCGGTGGCCATCACGATTGAAAGCTTCGGCAATGGAGACCTTTGCTTTTTGACCTCGATCAGCGCGCGCCGCTCGCGTGCGTGCGTGCATGCCACAAAAAGTTCACAAACACACGAAAGCACTTCACTGGGTAAAGCGAAAACGAGAGGCCGTTAGCAGAAGTCCCAAGTGCGCAACCCGGATGGATTCCGTGGGGAAATCCTGCCAAGCCCAATGATTTCAAATGGGAGGATTTTGAAAGATAGCAGTCGATATGTATTTGTTATTGATATTTTGAATGCACGCTGCAGACGAGATTTATAGTCGGCTGGGGTGCCTTTGTGCAGACCAAACTTCTATTGGATCAACAGAATGTATAGTTGAGAACCGGTTTGCCGCAGGGGCAATGCTTGAAAGACTGAAATTGCCTTGATACTAACTGGCATTTCTTCTTGACAGGTTTTGAGTAAACCGCTGCAATGGACCGAATGACCTCAATTTTCCCTCCCTCTTTCCAGCTATCAAAAACAAATAAGGAGAGAGTCCGAAAAGCATGCAGTCAGACAGTGGAGGACAGCACGGAGTCCAGATGTTAAGCCTCAGGAGGTATGCGCTGGGTGGAATGGTTGACCATTGTGGTCTGAGAGTCATGTTGTCAGGCTTCCTTCTTAAAGTTACCCCTGGCACTCACAGACATGTGAGATGTGAGCTGCTGAAACCCGCTGGTGCGAACTGGTTTACAGGGGTCAGGCTATGTACATGGTACGTATAGAGGAGGACACTAGGTATGTCGGTCACTTCCCCCAGTCCCCACAACAGAAAACTTCCGACTGGGACAATGGCTTGGGCCTGGGAATAAGAACATAGAATGAGGTCGACAGTGGAGTGTACTTTCCTCATTAGTACGCTAAGCACCATGGCTTGAAAGGTTACCAACTGACGGGAAAACTCGAATCACCAAAGCACTTAACTCAGTAAATGAGGAATGACAGGCCACTAGCAGAAGTTCCAAGTGCGCAAATTCGATGGATTCCCCGGGGAAATCTTACCAACCCCACTTAAAACCTATCCTGGGATTTTGTAACGCCGCGCTCTATGTTTTTTTTACATAATTCGAATGTATACTGCAGACAATATTTGTAGGCGGCTGGGATGCTTTTCCATGTAGATTAAACTTCTGTTGGATCAGCAGAATTTAAAGTCGAGAGGAGGTTGGTCGAATGACTGAAATCGCCTTGATACTTTATGGCGTTTTTCGTTGACAGGAGATGATGAATTGAGTCGGTTTTGGGTGAACAGCTACCTAGGACCGAAGGATCTCGTTTTACCCACTTTTCTGGCAATCAAAAGCGAATGGAGAGTGAGTGCGAAAATCACATTCATACCATGAAGGGTGTTACGGAGCCCAGATTTTAAGTCTCATGTGTGCGTTGGGTAGAGGGTTTGACTGGTGAGGTCTGAGAGTCAGGGTGTAATGGCTCCTTCTAACTGTGAGTTTTGGCAGCCTCACACACACAGATGAGCCTCCCAACCACCTTTGTTGGAAATTCTGGTGCTTGAGTTGGGAAGCTAACAGTTTTCAAGCAATTCGCACCTACTGATATTTGATTGGCTCGGTTCTTTGCCGCCAAACTCCTGCACAAGTCTGAAAGCCCATATAAATAAGGAAATGATTCCGCAATCGAACAACCTTGTTATCATTTCCTATTTTGAAAGCAGACATCCCAAAATTTAATTTGGAGGAAAAACACGGTAAAATTACAGAATAAAATAAACTTGTTTTTCCTAAGAGCTTCTTTTTTTTCAAACTTCCCCATTCATGGTAGAGTTAACTCGTATGGCCGTCTCAATAGGGCACAATACATGCGAATTTGTACCAACTTCATGGAAATTCGGTTTAGGATTGAACTGAGGGTTAGGTTTGAGGTTGCACTTCCTCTAGTCCCAACATTTTGTCCTACGGACACGATGGTTATAGGGGTGCAGAAATAGGACAGGCAGTGGAATATACGTGAATAACTTTTATATGCATTTTCGTTTTATTCTGTTCAAAAATGTTGTTGAGTTTTATCTGCAGATTTTCCTAATCCGTATTATCTTTTTAAGTGCTGCAGAAAAACCCAAATTGACAAAATGCAGGTTTCTGGAAATTCCAGAAAAAATAGAAATGGTGGTAAGGTCATCTGCTTCAACTTACTTGAGGTCTAAATTACCACTCTGGAGTTAGGTTAGTTAAGTCCGCGGCACGGAACACCGCGCACACCTGTAATTTACATGCAGAACAAATTAATCTCAGCGGCCGCGGGAAGCAAATTCAACTACATTTCCCCCATCCTATTATCCCACCCCCCAAACCCCTACAACATCCACTTCCGTAGGACAAATGCTTGACTAGGGGTATATGTGTGGGCCTACATAAGCTACTTTTGCCCCCCAGTCCTATACCAATCAAACGTTCGCAAAATTGAATGGATTTACCATATGGCGATTTGGTTTAAAATTTAAAGTGCAGCATCTGCCACCTTAAAATAAATGTGTTCAGCTACCGCCCATATTTAGATAAGATTGAGTTTACGAGTTTTCACTCGCAAAATATTTTCGCTTTCTGGGTCTAGTATTTCTTATACAGATGAATTTCAGTTAGCAGAAATTAAATTTCTTTGGGTAAGAAGACTCGAAGCTGCTATATGCTTTCTGTTTCGCGTTAACAATAGTCCTAATCTCCCACAAATTAACGCTCCTTACTCCGGTAAACCGACATTACGCCACTCGTAACTCCTCCATGATAATTTTAACACCCCGTAGCTCCACATCTAACCATTCTCGCTTTTTTACCTTCAAATATGCTTTTGTTTGGAAAAATCGTCCACTCAAAATTAGGTTGTCTTTTACATTATAGAGTTTCAAAGGCAAGTTACGCAAGCATTTAAATTTGGAGGAAATAAAGTCGTTACTGTCTGTGTCCTTTCCAAACACGCAATTTGTAGATTTCGAAAAGGGTCCTCCTGGCCTTTGAAGCTGTTCCCAGGATACGGTGACCTTGGAGGTTATTGCGTGGCCGCCAACTTATCGGTGGATTCTGGAGTCTGGTTAGTCACATCTGGGTGATGTTGCCTTGAATTCCACTGCCCTTTCCTGTTGTTCCGGATGAACTCTTATTAACTCACCGCTATATTATTTCTCCCATGAAAATAAGCGTCCCGAACCTTCAACAATAATATCCCATCTAAATGAACCATGCAACCTCTCAAGGCAGTTTTTTCGCTTATATTTTTTTGGAAATCGGTGGCTCGCTGAACTCATCCACCGATGTAGGAGTTTTTTTAAATGCCCAGCTAATTATTTTATAAGAGTTCGTTGTGAATCTGAAATATTTTTTTGTTTTTCTTATTCTTACGATAGCCTTGGGCCTTAAATATACAATTTATTGATTATTTAATTAGTATTCTAGCAAGCCTACATATAGAAATTTTAGACAATAGCCATTTTCAAAAAAAGTTTATACGAATTAATTGCACGTTGAAGTTGGTTGTAGCCTGACATAAGACCTCTGAATCGGATATCTGACAGATTTCCTGATGCAAATATAATGTTAAATACTCCTGACAACACACAACGCATACAAGTTATCATAATGTACCTCTGGCACATAGGGAGGACGGACACTTATGTTGCGGCAGCCTTCTGTTGCAGCAATGACATTTGTGTCATAGGGGTGTATGAGGTGCACTACCTGACCTACCTTCGGCTTCATTTTTTTGTTAGAATTAAGGTTAAGACACGAAAGTATTTACCTTTCCTGAAATTTAGTGGAAGGTCACTTATTTTACGTGAGTGAACTGTTCCTATTGCCGTGTCCAGTTTAGGCGTTCATTCGAGTCATTCCTGCTATATATGCACCTGGAATTCAAACATCCGCCTCAACTCACGACTTGAACGTCTCGTTTGCCCAAGAACAACTGATTCCACATTTGAATAACTGTATAAACACCACCGGCAATCAGATTTCGTTCTTTTAAAGTGGCGGCGTTTTACTAAACATTAAATCATCGAACATAACAATTTGTGCTCGAATCCTATGCGAGAGACGGTAATTGTCGAGGGGCATTTCTGTAGGTTCCTACTTTTGGAAACAGGGAGAGAGAAGACATGTGTGCCAGCCATCGCGTAAATTCGCTTCTAGTGCAGCAGACTTCCACCGTACCTAATTCACATTTTCTTGCCGCCTTCTCATTATGTATCCGCGACAAGCCCGACTGTAGATGAAGGTTCAGAGCAGCGGCTGATGCGATCCAAAGTCCCCATAGAGCGCATACTTGATTGGGCCTCACTGAATTCTGAAGTAATAGGTGCCCTGAACCGACACACAGAAAATAGGGGGCTCGTCCGACCGTAAGCATTAGGCGACACGGATAGTTCAAGGCTGTAAACCTGAACTCACCAAGGCGTGTTAGAGCATGACCATGCGTGCCTGCCATGTGATTGGCTGATGGACGCACGAGTGCGCGCGATTACGATGAGGACCATTGGGCCAATAGGCTAACGCGCGAGGCCGGCGACAAACACGCCATACTGCCCTGTAAGACATGACCTCATAAAGAAGACGCAGCGATTATAATGCAATTAGCTGTGTTAACCAAGAAGAATGCGAGTTTCGGGTGAGGACACGGCGGTGGCAGGACAGGTGCTCGCAGACCTTCACTTCATTCCATTCACCGCACCAGCGCGAAAGACTTTTTGGTACAGCATAAAAAAGAGGGCATGAGAACTTCTCTTGTTCCCACCAAGTCAGTAGGGTGAAGGGCTTTTTCAACACAGCCCATAAAAAGTGAGGGATGGAATTGCTAAAATGCACTCCTCCCTCTCCCCCGAGAGGACACGAGAATAGAAACGTCCCAACCCCCATGCAATACAAGTGGTATTGCGTTAAATTCTGAGAAAGTCAGAAATTTCGATGTCCTAGCCTTAACACTGACTTGAACGCAAACCTTAACCCTCACCCTACCTTTAAAATTCATATGAACACATAAATTAGCGCAAGATGACCCGTATTACGGCGGCTGCGTGTTTTCCTGGCCTGACACAACAGGTTGCGCAAATCATGAAACCTTCGCAGAAGTTTTGGAATATGATCCTGATTAATTACGGTACAGTACGCATGACTTGTATGGGCACGTAAATGGGATATGGGAATGGGGACACACCCTCCACTCAAAGTCGGCGGGTTTGCGATAGCTTTTTTTGCAGGGGCAATAGTCCTCTGTCTTTTGGAAAATTATGAAATTTATTGATAGGGATCCAGTGTCAAAATTTACTGAATAAATTTCATCATATTCCTCTGTCTCCATCTTAACACAACTCCAAACATAATATTAGGCTGTAACCCTATAGTTGACCCTAGTTCTGCCATCCAGAGGTTATCGCCCGATTTTGTCGCGTATACTTTAAAAACTGCTATATGCATTCCTATTTTATTGTATTTAGAGGTGTAGATTCATATCTGTAGATTTTCCTAATCTGTATTATCGTTGAACGTAATGCGGAAACACCTGTTTATAAAATTTCAGGTTCTGTGAAATTCCCAAAAAATCGAAATGGTGGTTAGGAGGTCATCTACTTCAACTTACCTGAAATTCAACTTACTGTTCTGGAGTAAGATTAGTATAGTCCATGCGGAACAACTTACTCCCAGCAGCCGCGGGAAACAAATTTAACTACATTTGTCCATGTTACACTGAATTCTACGAATTTCTTCGCCTCATCCTATTTTCCCACCCCCTGAAACCCTATAACCACCATTTTCGTAGTACAAGGGGGACTAAATAAGCTACTTTTGCCAATTTTATTAACGATGAAAGGAGGACGTTTTTGCCAAAAAATTTGGGAGGACATTCTCGAAATAGAGCGCTTCTCTCTCTCTCTGTCAAACAGTCTCGCCTAAAATTGAATTTCACTCCTCCCCCTCTCCCCACCTACACACAACCAGAACGAAAAGAAATTCAGGTCGGAGATGTGAATGAAGCAGTGGCGCAGACCCTGGGAAGTCATAGCGATCGCAGTGATGAAACGCCGGCGGCAGTTCTGCTGCCTGGCTGGCGGACTAAACAGCCAATCAGATAACACTTAGAGATCTACCTTCAACTACGTGAACATAAAAGCATCCGACGTGGCGAAACAGTGGACGACTGAAAACCCACAAGAGGCAAATCGTTTCATCGCCAAAATAATTGCAATCCTATGTTCAAAACCGCGAAATTGCTCGCATATAGACAAACGCAGAAACAAGGGTCATTCTTTCGAATTTGAGCCACCCATTTTTTTTGCTCTCCATTCACGCGAGAATTTATTATCCTATGCCACCGTTTCTAATCTTCTGCTTTGTTTGTCTGCATTTGTGATCATGAGGTCATATCTAGAGTACACTGCTACCTTTTTAAATGCACGAAAACAGGTTATTTTATCTACAACACATCAACATTCCAACATTTGTCAAATGAGGCCAATCTGTCGCATTTGCAATTCAATGTCTTCGACAATTCTCCGCACCACACGGAAAAGAACACACAGATCAGGTTGCAACAAGGAAACAAACGTTTCATGTCGACAAATTGCAGATCCCTGCTTAACAAAAGTGTCGAATTATCGGAACTCATGTTGAAAAGAGAACATAAGAACTCTGCAGTCATCTGCCTGCAAGAAACTTGGCTTAACAGCGACATTGAGTCGGAACTCATCACCCCACAATATTTTTACGCCTATCGTTCGGACAAAAGATCCTTAACCAGTGGCAGAGTTGGTGGAGTGGCTGTCTTTGTAAACCAGCAATGGTGCACAAATTTTAAGTCCTTATAATTCAGCGACATTTCAAATCGGTCAAGAATTTCGTGGACCGTAATCTTAGTGATGACACTCACCCTCTCCACTCCGAACTAATGGCTGCGAAGTCTTCTCGTACGACGCGCCGAAACTTCCGACCTATGACATGTCGTTCAGCAGCCTACCAGAACTCGATACTCCCATTCTTAGCACGCTTCCTTACGTGTGAAGAAACGGAAATGGAGAAGCTGAAGGCCGAACTGACTCCATAACTGATGTGGTAACCGTGTCAACTTCTTACTTTGAGATTTCTGTGATCTTTGACCATTTACTCTTGAGTTTTTGGACCCTTTAAATTACTTAAGTTCTTGCTCTCCGTGAATGGAGCCATTTTTTTCTGAAAGTTTTATATTATCATCAAAATAAAGTTCTCATCATCATCATTCTTACAGCGCGCATACCAGATTGCACCGGAGGATTGCGTAAGAAGCCAATCACAAAGCACGCTCCTAAACTGAATTAGAAGAAGGGGTGAGAAGATGCACATTGGCAGAGAGAGAGAGAGAGACCACAGGATCAGGATGCTTTCCGGAAAGATCTGGGTGTTTGCGTGCATATTGGCCGTAGAGGCAGTTGAGTGTATCTAACCGGATCGCTCCTACAGGCGAAAGCGGGTAAGTTCCCACAGGGGACGCTTCCCTCAGACAGTCGCTCGAACGGCTGAGCGCCAAGGGGAGCAAGGAATCAACCAAAGTGTCTTCATTGCCACGGGCACGCCACTCCTCCCTCCCACACACAGACATTTCTGTCGTTTGAAGCGGCCATACACATGGCCCGTAGATCTAATCGGAATAATGGGCGAGAGGGGGGACCACGGAATGAACTTTGTTCATGAGCTACGCTCTACGAATTTATTTGGTGAGCACTTAACCTGCAGGTTTTTTGAAGATGCCGAAAACCATCGACGCACAAGCATAGTTGATAGAAGGCTACTGGAACAGCCATAAAAGAGTACCACAGATAATGATTCCGATTGCGGCATTCAAGAGGCTCTGCCAAAACTAGTAAACTATACATGTTAGAGGTTGGAATCCGTAGCAGAAATCCCATTGAGCGCGGGCAGGTGAGTGGTATGTACTAACCACTTGAGTTCGTGTGCTTTCAGTTAGTGCCCTCCACCTACCCCCACAACAGTCTGGGCTGGACCAAAACTGGGGGAAGTCATAATGGATCACTGCGCGTGATGGCATTCAGTTCAGTTCATTTTATTGACGGTAGTAGTCATGAGTATTTAAGTGTCGTACTTATAACGCAATATTGAGTGTAGTTTACACAGAAACCAGTTGGGGCTTGTAGGACTTCAAATAATACTATAGAATATGCCAATTTATGCAAGAGTTTCAGGGGTGCAGTTAAATACCTCTTGGCTTCGACCTATTTTCGAATGCATGGCCGTCAGTGTTTCTTTTAAACTATTCCAGCGATAAGGATATCACAACATCTGGTAGGGGGGGGGGGGGCATTTAATGACTTGGCCAATCTCTGACAGCGGAGAAAACCACCTGAACATCTAGCTCTGCTTGTTGAAGGCGCAAAAACCAGCCCGCAACTGCCATGGATTTTTTACAAGTCCCTTAGAGTAAACCCATAGAGGTGAATTTTTACACTGCGTCAGCCTGAAAAAAGGGTGCGGACAGCCGACTGGTGTGTGGGAAAGGGTAAAAGAGAGATAGAGAGAGAGAGAAAGGTAGCAGACACGCCAATACTGACCATAAAGTTTTTACAGCACGCCGGCAAATATCACAATAAATATGACGCAGTGCCTAAAACGCACCTGAGATGCGAACCACCCTCGGGAAAGTCTGGCGCACGCTCCGGGGGACCAGATCGCGTGTGATACGCGTACATGACTTGTGGAACTCTACCTTAACTGTCCCAGAAACAAAATTGGATTATCTTAAAAAAAACCGTACAAGGTGAGTGGGTATGGCATGCAACAATAGTTGCAACACAATATTGAGTGCTAGTTCGAGAATCCGGTGGTCTTGATATGACTGGCTGACGATGGCTAATAAACCAGAAACGGCCATTCCAGTCTCGTTTGTTTCTGTCGGCAATACTATCTGCCTGAGACTATCAGCTTTAACGGCTTTGGTCAGTGGACATCAGATCAGGCGTGTAGTACGCGTAGAAGGGCTTTGTCAGCAACCACGCCTGAGAGGAGAAAAGTGCAGTAGGTACAGCGCAGGTCTGCCTCGAAACATGCCAGTTCACGCGCAAGCCCCCGGTGATGACGCCATAGCCGACACCAATTGGTCCTGGGAACCACAGCAGACGCGTCTTCGACCCCGTTCCCACCCTCCCTCACGGCGGCCAAGGTCTGCTACACCAAACCTCCCTATGGTGGATCCATCTCCCATCCTCTACATCTCTGTGTTTCTGATGACGGAGCAGCCCCTCTCGACCACGCTGCTCCGACTTCCCCTCCTCGCCGCCGTGATTGAGGCCAACCCAGCGGGGCTCCTGATCCAGCAAGGGCTACTAACCAGCTAGCCAATTGGCCCTCGGAACGACAACTCTCGGGGGTCACTCGCTGTGGCTTGGCCCAACTACGCAGTGGCTACTCAATGCTCCTTCGCCAGTACCAACATCGGCTCGACTCGTCCACTATGTACTAACAATTGTCCCGACTGCGGCGTCTCTCCGCATGACTGTGAGCATATTTCAGTCTGCAGTTCTCGGCCAGGCACTCACCTCACTCCCGCGGACCTGTGGCTCAAGCCGGTCGAGGTCGCGGCTTTTCTTCGTCTTCCAACTACTCCCAGTTTGGATTCTGGCGGGGATTCCTGATCCGACTATGAGCTACGACACACACACACACACATACACACACACAAAAACACACACACTGGAGGCTTTTAAGGCATGGGAGGTAAGCTAGTCGTATTGAAACTTTAGCCAATCTGGCGGTGTCCATTCAAACTAATGCGAACCAACCCTGAACGCTATTTAGTAACAGAAACATGCTGGCGCGGGCTGAATTTTCCTGATATTTACAACTTACTCCCGTAGCTCACCTTTGGCTCTAGCCAGTTGAGCTTGCGGCTTTTCTGCGACTTTCAACTACAACCAAACTTAGATTCCGGGGGGGGGGGGAGTTTTGAGTCAACAAGGGCTACGACCCACACGCAAACCCACACGATTCAACAAAAAACACGGCACCTCAGAGGGCTGAAAGCAACCTAGGCTGGCGAATGTCAGTCGTACCGGTCGTGAATTAGTTTTCCGGCGTGTGCAAACGGGTCCTAAAAACAGCAACAAGAGAAAGTGGCAGTGGCAGGCACGACAACTAGAGTTCCGGAAGAGGAGGAGGGTGAGCTGGCAGTCGTGGATGGGGGGGGGGGGGGGGGGGGGGGGGGGGAGAGAGGGAGACCTTTTACAGTTGCACCCCATCGCTGACAGACCCTGGCCGAGAAAGAAAGAAAGAAAGTGGACAGCCGACGGTCAGCGGCGGATTCTTACGAAACAACAAGGCTGAAAACCAACCCCAGACCTTTCATGGATTTCTTACAATTTGCAGCAAGTTTGACTAAGCATCCGACTAGCGCAACGTGCGGTGGACAAGAGGTGAACAAATTAGAAGCCACAACACAAACAGACCCCGGGTCAGCGGAGGATGGGTTGTGGCAACCAATCAGGTACTGTGGCATGCAATCCTCCAAAAACAAGGCCTCGGAGGATGAGGTGGGCTGATATGACCAAAAGGAGGAGGTTGATTAGGGGATGGGGGTAAAAATATGACTGACTTTGAGGCAGGCACAGGGACAGAACCAAAGCAATAAGGCCACCTTTAAATCTTAAACTGGCCCCAACAAAACTGAATGATCTGATCTGATGGGTGAAGCCGCTGTGAGGCAAGCTGTGAGCCAATAAGAAGTGGCAGGAGGAAAGGACCGAGACAGGAAAGAACGATGCCGCCAGCATTAGGTCTCCTCCTCTGTCCAAGTATAACCAAGGCACGCATTGGCCCTGTAGGACGCACTCGCATTTATCACAAAAGCATAAGCTGCGAAAAATGCAAAAGGTGGCCTATACACAAAATTCGAGAGTCACCGCCAGTAGTGACGGCCGGGAAAGGCCACACACAGTCCTAACTTTGTCTACATGCCCATGGAACCACTAGGTACCTGTCGGACCCATTCTAACGCTCTGGCTCGCAAATCTGACTGTGCGACCCCCGTTCACGAAGAGGAAATTCAGCAGTCTATCTGCAATTCTAACGCCAGTCGAAACATTACGGCTACCATGACAGTTTGCCACCGAACAACAAATCTGCATAAGTAGGTCAACGTAAGTGACTGACAATGTTCGCTAGCAAAGTACTCCGAACATACCATAAAGTTACCTGAAAAAAACGTCTTCCCCTCATCATCCAAAACAAAATTTTTTGAAGCCTCTCATCATCGAATACGGTGCAAAAACAAACCATTAGGTAGGCTAGTGAGGTCAAAACAGTCACGTATACAGCAGCTGGCCTACCTTGCAAACGTTAGCCTACATTCACACCAAATTGGTACACTCCAAGGATAGTATGCACTATTTAAACAAAAAAGAAGTTGTCTACAACATACCATGTGGATCTTGCGATGCCGTTTATTGTGGTCAGACGGGAAAATTCGCTGCAACGCGCATTCACGAACGTCAATTGGCGGTGAAAAGACGAGACCACCTGTCGCAAGCCGCCATGCATACCTTGCACATCCGGCACACCTCTGCGTGGGAAGATAACTTGCATTGTCACTGTCTGTCCGTTAGAGAAAGGCCGAGAATTCATCGAGGCTATGCATCGAAAGGCACATCGAGTTGGATTTTTCGTATAAAAACGGACGAGACGCGAGCCTATGGGAACAGGGTGAGACACACGGCGACGGCCTACTGGCGCAAGCGCCACGACATCATCGATTTTTCACATGCACTCATGATGTTAGCTGTTTTTGGCACTTTCATTGTCTGATGACGAGCTGGGGCTCCAGTCTCGAAAATTTATGCAATCAATTCTATTTCCCAAAGAACGCCTTCGACTTCAAATACATATACGTGTTTATAATTTAACAAAGGCATGAGTTGGCATATTTTATTCTTGTATTAATTTTGCAGCAAACGACGTGTCCTTTTACACTTGACAGTTAGACCGTCGATTTCGACTATGTCCACTGCATGCTCTATAACCCGGTGGTTGCATGGACGGTGAATTGTGGGTAAATAAGCTCTACGTGATAATAAACTTGGCCGTTTCTGTCGTACTCATTCCTCATTCGCCTGGGCATGGTATTAAGAAACTTTCCAGAAGATCGGATCGGGCACGATCGGGCGCAGGTAGCTGGTGCGGCGTAAAACTGTACCTGCGCGCGTCACCACACCCCTCTGCTTTGTTCGGTATTTTTTATGGGAACGCAGCCAGAATAACGGCTAATGCACCCTGATCTGGCCCACGTGTTGGCCCAAAGTACCTGCCCCGCCCCTCCCCCAACCCATTTGGGGGGCTGCATCTTTTGGTTTGCAAAAATGGGAGTCCTTAGGATCGTAAAATACCTGTTTATAGTTACTGCATTCATTGCAAAAAAGACATGAGTTAAATATGATGTCTTCTTATTAGCCTACAGGCATGTACGATTTTCGTACACGGAAAAGATGTGATTTGGATACCCTAAAGGCAAACACAACCACAGATAAGGGTTCCGAAGTGTGATCCGATCTGTCTTTTCTGTAAAAACGTGCGGAGGACAACCTATTGTGTGGTACACGTAGATCGGTTGTTTAGTTTTATCCGCTACTGTACGCGAGCGCTCCACCGCGTTTGCAATGGAAGCTGTGGGAGGGGGTGGGGCGAGAGTGCAGTAGATGCTTCGCAAGTCTGTCCTACTATAAGCTAAGCCCCTCAAATGCCACCGATGATGCGCCCAATCTACATGGGGCACACACTACGCGTCGTCACTCGCAACGGCCCAACGTTTCCCCTCGACCCCCCTCACTCGTTTAAATGGCATAAGTTGTTTCCAGGATGGTAGGCGGTGTAGGGGACAGTGCGATACCAAAGAGTGCGTGGTCATATAAACGACGGGCGAGCACATCAGGCACCAGGACAACCAGTAGAAGTTTCCAAACGACCATAATCTTGTAGACTAGATGATCACGCAATATAAATCCACAGTCGAGAAACTAATTAAGGGCCAGAGGCCTCAAAAAGGAAGTCTAAACATCCGTCTCACCTCACAGCCGGCTGGCTGGCCTTAATGGGCAAATTCCGTGGACATCGGATCTGTGTCATCTCTCAGAGTCGAATATCCCATCAGTCCTCCTACTCCTGCAAAGTGACTTCTCTCCTGCCCGCTGGCCCTTCGGCTCATCCGCGCGTGGCTTGTGTGTGGCAATTAGGATTTTATGATTGCCGCGTCTGCAACCGTCTTCCGGCACCGTTAGCGCGACCTCCGCGTGCTGGATTGCGTCGAAGTTTGCGGCAGGCCAACAACGACGCTCTTCACTGCTCGACCCTCACCCCCAGCACTCCCGCCCTGACCGACCGCCGGCAGCAGTTAACCACCCTCCCCCCCCCATCAAGTTGCAGAACCCATGACCTCTGTTGCCCCCCTGCTCGTGCGCCGACACTGTGACTCATCCCCCTGCACACGGTAGCAGCAGCAGAAGAGATGTTGGTGGCCGAAATCGGTAGTATCGCCGTCCACCGCGCAGGTGAGTGCCTCTTGTTGCCATCGGCAGTCTACATTCCGGCCAATATTTCTGCTGTGCCACACAACGCGTAGGCATCGTCCTCGGTGCTGAATGGAGTTACCTACTGAACCGGTAGTGTGTAGTTTCCTATTCAATGAAGGTCCACCGATCGGTCAGTGAACTCCCTCGTCGTGTTCAGCCTTGGAGCTGTTTTTCAAGTCCCGCCAGCAGTCGCATAACAAGTAGTAGGTAAGACAGATACCATTATCGGCTAGTACAAGAGAGACCGGACTAGCCATTTCTGGTTTATTAGCTGTCGTCAGCTAGTCATACACAACCCCAAATCGTGTACCATCCAAGGCACAGTAAGTTAGAGCGCTGGATTTTTGGGCAAAACACCGAAGCTCGGATTGTGCACCATTTCGGGTTGGTTATGGCTGGCTGATGAGGGCTATTCCAGTCTAGCTTGTCTTTGCCGGCCACGTTTACCTATCAAGCAGTATATCCCATCGCAGTAAAATGCCCAGCAGATGCGGATCGGGGCAAGCTGCTGCAGCCCATCGCAGAATCATCACCACGAGGTGCAATTACAGCTCCGCAGAGACCGGTTTTAGAGGCCAACTGCAAAAAAGCAAAGCAGTCCAGATGGCAAAGTTTTCGGAGTTGGACCAGTGTGGCGGATCAACCCGCGTGTTGCACTCGAATTACCACGTTTGAACTACTTGTCACCAAATTACAGTCTGTGTCAGCGGAGTTGAGTAGAAATATATTTTTGGGTTCGACGAGCAGAGCAGGTTGGTAAACTGTTATAACCCAAATCTGGTTCTTGTAATGAATACGAACCGTGGACTTACCCGACTGCTGTTCCCAAAGCCAGCACGCGAGACAGGAAGAGAAGGCAATCGATCAGGCAGAGAGAGTTGCATTACAATATGGCAAGTCGTGCTCACAAAAGGCTGTTTGTGTATTTATTCGGTTCGCTTGATGAGAAAGTGTCGGAGACACGGATCAATCAGATCCGATGAGAGATCGATAGCCATGGTTTAAATGCAGACCCACGTGGCAGCTCAAGCAGGCGCCTTTCTGCGCGATGACTGATCGCGGAAATGGAGGCATCCCCACTACAAATGCCACCCTCATAAAACATAAACCAAAATGCTAAAATAATATTTTTAGCTGGAAAGGAGTACTTACAGTAGATTTCCTTTCTTATAAAATGTGAACCGAAATTCTGCAACATGTTTTCATTATACCGACGTTACGTGCAGCCAACTTTAGTGTAGCAACTGAAATTGCCGCCACACCCGAGATTCGAACTCGCGCCTCACCGTCAGGGGCAGACGTCCTAACCATTGAGCCATCGAGTTCGATGTCTAGATCGGTGTACAAACCAATACAATCTGCAACATGTTTTCAAACTGGACCTACGGTGATCATATTGTGCAACCTAATCTCAAGATAGTTCAGTCACGACGGGAAAACGGCTTTTGAACGAGCTTCTTTCAGACTGCCTACAAAAAGGGGACAATGTAAAAAACGACTCTCTGCGTTGTAAGCATTTTTCACATTGATTTTCGATGCCCTGATCAATGCACATATAGTTTGTAGAAATCATGCACGAAAATATTCTTTCGTGAACCCTTTTTAGTAGCAAATTACATCTTATTCATAGTTTATACTTGGAGAGAGGATAGACAATGAAAAAGCAAAGTATCTGTTCACGAATGCGAGAGAATACTCGTATTCCAGGAATTTCTTGAGCTCAGGAAAAATAAAGTTCCGCTTTGCCAAGGAGCTTGCAACACAAACCCTCAAGACCGTCACATAGTAACTAAGTTGATATGATAAAGTGGATCCGACAAAACAAAGGAAAACCGGAATGACCATTTCTGGCTTAGTAGCCATCATCAACCAGTCATACCCAATCTTGAGGGTTGGCACCTACATTCATTCATTATATTTCCGATCACAACCGACAGAGCAGGGAACCCGTAGACTAGAGGTAGCGTCTTGACAAAATGACCGAAGGTCCCGGTTTCAAATCTCGGGGGTGCCAACCCTCGAGATTGGGTATGACTGGCTGATGATGGCTAATAAGCCAGAAATGGTCATTCCGGTTTTCCATTGCTTTGTCGGATCCACTTCATCATAAATTAGTATATTAGAATCCCATTCAAATAATTCCTACTGACCGAAATTACATTTCAGTAAGGAGACTGGGCGAGAACTAATGGAGTCCTGGCTATCTGACTCCAACTACATGAACAGATACGTTGATATATCATCCTCCGCTCCTATCACGACCGTCGTTTGCGCAGCTAAGAAACGCGACCCAGTTCTCAGCCGAGGACGTACATCGTGAGACGGCATAGCGTGGAATCAGGCCACCACGAATGCTACCTTCCATTTTTCTCGTAGCTCGAATACAAAAAGCACGTCAGCTCTAGCGGCACTCTCGTCGTCTCTGAAGATGGCCTTTTCTGCAAAGCCGAAAGCGTAGGCGTATATGAGTGCTTTCCCAGTGATCGTGCCTTCTTTGTAACATTTTAGAATTTCGGTATATGTGAGTCGCGAGGTACGCAACTTATGTATTTCAAGTAGGAACATACAGCTAGGAGCCCATTTACAGCTGCGTGCAAGTGGGCTGAGCTTATTGTTGTCACTTGGCCTGGGATGCTCCTTTCAGCCAATCGAATACCAGCAAATTTACGAAAACAATTTACAGCTCGCGTCGAGCAGAGAGAGCAGGAGTGCGTCTGTGTGTCTGAAACCGCACTCAACACAATCCCATCGGGGGGTGTTTCGTCGGCCGACCCAGTGAGGAAACCAAGTCGTATAACGGTTACGCATATTAGCATAGGAGGGTGGAAACCAGGGCAAGTATTGATGTGCTCCAAGCCTCCAACATATATTAAGTCGGAATGGCATAAATCCAAGTCCCCACTCCTGCTTGAGATTGAGGGAAAATGAGCCCTGCGTTGACTTTAATCAACATCATTTAGGACCAATTATTAGCGTCAGTAATAGTATCAGTAGTAAATACATATATATGTTTATTATGCCAGTTTGAAGGCAATTTTAAAGAGTTGGTAATGCGCCTCTTGGGCGCCTTCCAAAACCTCGAAGACAGGAAAAAACCCAAAACAAACTCCCTCTTTTGCAGCTAGTGTTGGTTTTATTTCCATTTTGTGTTTTGTCAATACTGGGCAAGATAGGGAGTTTGTTTAAAGTGAAAAAACCTGACTTCGAAGGTACGATACAAACGCAGTTACACTTCTAGTAAGCAGTATTATAAATAGTAGTACCCAGTAACAGCAATATCAGACTCGGTATCTTTGAGTCTTTCTGGGCACCTCCCGAAAGTAAGGGTAGGTAGTGCAGCAATACCAGCGCAAAAGGCTACAGTCACCCATGACTAAGTGAGGCGATGTTTCTGGTCTGCATTGAAAAAAGCGGCTTACACCAGATTCCCACTCGGTCACCTCGACTCTGTCCTCTCACCGGTTTAAGCGGGATGAGGGTTCAGAGTGTGGTAGGTGGCTGCATGTCTACTTTCACTATATCTGACTACAGTCACCATGCCCGCTATTTGGACATATGCCAGACTTCGTCAGAATCGATAGTCGAACTATCAACCAATCAACCCTAATTGGAATAATTCCTACTAACCGAAAATATACTTCAAAATGTCGGCATATGTGAGTCATGAGAAACGCAAATTGCGGAAATATATTTTATGCATGTATTTTAAGGAGGAAAATACAGCTAGGATATAATTCGCAAATGTATGCAAGTCGATTGAAGCTATTGTTCTCAGTAAAAAATCGGAGTTGGCTTTGGTTTCGATTGTCAGCTATTCGAATACCAACAGATTGGTGGAGTCCATACAAGCGGTAAAGTTGGCCGGGTCAAATCGATTCAAGTGTGATTAAATTCACGACGCAGGGTGTGGCGTCTGCAGTTCAAGTGGTAGACCGTTGGCTGCGTAAAGCCCTTTCTGCTATGTGGGTTCAACTCCCGCCAAACGCCGCGAGTTTTTTTACAATTAAGTAAAAAAGACTTTTAAAACATTTCACAGCGCGTTGAGGAGAGAGAGCAGGAGCGCGTCTGTGTGTCTGAAACCGCACTCAAAACAGTCCCATCGGGAGGAGAGATTTTTCGTCCGTCTCAGCGGGGAAGCCGAGTCCGTATAAGAAGGATGTAAGACCTCCCGGTCTGACAACCCGCGCAGACAGCCAAGGCGAACCGGTAGCAACGCTAGACGCGTATGCGTATGACAACCGAAGAAACACACACACACACAAGACAAAACGTTTATACGCTGGATACCCACACACGCACACACAAAAATCCAGACCAACACGACTGCGCAATTTGTTTGAAGGAAACGTCTTGTGTGTGTGTGGATTGGATGCATGCCGCCTGCACGCAAAAAAGGATGGCAAGCCTCTCCAAGACGGACAAAGACGGGACATTTTGTAACAATTTAAAAGTCGTTGATGAATGTTCACCCGACCGCTAATGGAACTTGTCTGTCCCGCTCTGCCTAGGGCCTGGACAGAAGTCCTAACAGACGTAGCAGGTGATGGTATAGGCAGATATTATTGCCGACAAAGACAGGGGAGACTGGACTAGCCGTTTCTGGCTTATCAGCCGTCGTCAGCCAGACATACCCAAACGGTGCATGATACGAGCCTCGAACTTGCGACTTCTTTCAACAGAGTTAAACGCGCTAACCATTGAGCCACGAGGTCGTTGTCTTGCCGGTTAAGGTTGAGGGATATTAACACGCACTGATGAAAGTTAACCCGACTGCTAACGGATTTCATCTGTCCCGCTCTACCTTGGGCCTCGCCGAAGGCCCTGACAGCCGTAACAGCTGGTAGTGAAGGTATATAGTGTTGCGGGCTAAGACTAGGTAGATGAATGTCAATATCTCCTCACCTAAACCGGCAAGACGACAGACTAGAATGGCCATTTCTGGCGCATTAGCCATCATCAGCCAATCGATCCCAACCCCAATTGGTGCACCATTCGTGGCTCGAACTCTAATAAATGAGTCACGAGTTCGCTGTGTTGCCAGATAGCCTTATCACCTAAATGTGCTTTTTTAGAAAAGATTACCTCAGTAAGGTTGCATAATCTCGAGGTCAGGCAGACGGCTTTCGAACGCTTTTTCGACTGTCTGCAAAAACCACCATTGGGAAAAAAATGACTACATAAATAGCATAGATTTTTTTAAATTTATTTTTGATGCCCTTGACAATTCAAATATATTCTATAGAAGACATGAAGGAAACTTTTCTTCTTGTGCTCACGTGGTAGAGACTAAAGCTTACAATTTTTCTTCCTCAAGCAATAATTTTGAAGCCGATCTGCCTTGCGATTTTCTGCCTTATTCATGAAATGTGAAGATCAAACTTAAGGGGGGGGGCAGTTTAACATACATTTGAGGTTGTCATTTTTGTTTATCGTGTTGTTTTAAGGCGCAAAAAACTTTGCAGCAAAAAAGAAATCACTTCAAATCAGTATATTAAAATGAAAGAATGGGCAAAATCAAACACTCCTTCATATCCAAGGCATTTCCTATGCTGGTAAACGCTGCGCAACTAAAAAATCTTGTTTGCGCGGGTTGTAATACTATCAAAGATTAATATAAGCCACGAAAGTGTTAACTACATCTTTACAGATAAGGGAAAAAATGTTTGTGTTGGTGAAAATCAGGTGTATGCAAGTATCAGATAGTGCATTGTCTTCGGGAAAAGAAGAGCGGCTTCAGTTTCGCAAATTTGTCACGTTTTGTGCAATACAATCAAGAAATACATATCTGCGGTTGTAGTTCATTTAACCACAGCGATAAGAGGAACTGTGAAAAGGCATACAGTAGTCGCCAAAGATCACGCAACATGTCAACATATGCGAAAAATTGCCAATCTTTCGCTAATTGGCATTGACTAAAGCTGCAATACTGATTATCGTGTAGTCTATTCTGAAGGCATTTCAGTCATGATAGGATGCGAGCTTTCTTACGAGCTTCGTTCTGATAACTAGCAAAACTTATCTATTTGAAAAACTGACTACTTAAGTAGCATGCCTTTTAAAATTTATTTTGACCGCCTTTATAAATTCTAATATATTTTATTGAAAACATGCATGAAAAAAGTTACTTCTTGTACTTGTTTGATAACAAATAACACCGAATAATTTTCTAACCTAGGGACTGCTGCACTCGAATTAAAGGTTTAAAAACTGCGCACTGTGTACGTCCTGTTTAAGGAAAAGTACGTTTTCGCCTACAGTTTGAGGAAGAAGTCACATAGGTGTCATCAAATATCAAAATAGATGTGGAACATATTTTATGCAGTAGAGGCAGCATAAATAAATTGCCGAATACGATGTATTATGAATAAATACCTCACAATTGTAAAAAAGCTCATAATCAGTAACTTTTTTTAAAACCCAAAGCAACCCTTTCTTTGAGTATAAAATTTAAAATAAGGCGTAATTTGCTATAAAACAAGTACAAGAAATATTTTTTCGTGCACATTTTCCATATAATTGAATTTATAAAGAAGGTCAAAATAAATTATAAAAAAAGCGTACTACTTAGGTAGTCAGTTTATACAACATATAAGTTTTGCTAGTGGTCATAACAAGGCTCG
>JAYGXS010000006.1:30902328-30916983 GCA_036362985.1 Ligula intestinalis
CACGTAGGTCGCTAGTATATGCTATAGATGGGAGCTTCTGGATAAGCATTTTACCGATATAACTAGCCACCTCTGGAAAAATCGGAAATCTACTCAAGTATCTGTGGGATTGTCAAACGTTAATTAAGAGAAAAAGCTACAATTTTCATCAGGTAGCGAGCGATCCGAATATACAGGTATCTGGACATCATCAAGATTACTGTTATTCGGAGACTGCAAATGACCAGTCAAAAGGCAGCGAACAGCTTGCTGTATATTAAAGTATTTTCACTGTTTTTCCTCATTAAATGCTCTTTCATAAGACCTTCGTTGTGTTCGTTTTACCATATTTTAAATATAGCAAACAAGCACGGATGCCTTGGTTGAGGAAAGACAGAGATACCAAACAGCAGGGCTAGGCAGCACATAATAAAATTCGAACGGTACTCATTTCAACACAACTGAAGTGCAACCTGCATCCAAAATTCTGCATCATCTGCCTTTATTTTAAACCTGAAGCTTTTTTGAGTTTTCAGAGTCTAGGCAAATACGTGGTAATCCACACAATCTTAAAATCAAATTAAGATAGGCAACAAGCCTTCGTCTCAGTCTGACGACGAACACGTGATACTTGTTCGAAAATTAACGAGTACAACTCGATTTTCCGAAGATCTTCTTTCTTTTTATCATATCATCTCGGAATGCAACTTACTTCACTCATCCAGTTACTTGAGCATTTTTCTGAGGAGATCCCTTTAGATGGTGACGAAACCCCGTCTTATTGCAAACACCACCTGTGTCGTGCGTTTAGCTGTCTAAAGACACTGTAAAGATGGTTTAAATGAGAAGTTTACTAGAACAACGAAGTCCTTGTGCTCGTCTGTATTCAATAATAATAATAAGATTAATTTGTAAAGCACATATTCGGCGCCGTCAAAGACCCCGGAATTCAGGAAAAAACCTAACCCAAAGCCCTTCTTTCGCAGAGACTATTGTAGTTGTTTTGGTCTTTTGCTAGGTCAATAAGGAGTTTGTTTTAAGTGAAAAAAAAACCGGACTTCTAAGGTAAAATACTAGCAAAACACTAAATAAAGTAGCCATACATTGTGCGTGTTACTGTTTCACAGTAAGAATATTTTGAGTCTGGAAAAACTGTCATGTCCTTTAACTAAGGTGGAGTTAGCCGTGAACAGTTTGAAGGCGAACTAATCGCCTGAGGACATCGCATCTTCTGTATGTATGGGGCTGCTCGATACGGAGATTACAATCTTGGTCCATCGGCAAGATTTTTATAAATAGATTGGACGTTGCAGATGTCTGAGGTGGGTCGAGGTAACTGGAAGCTGGTTGCGAAGCACCATCGTCATCCAAGTGCGACGGCAGAAGACACTTGGCCTTTCGTTCGTCGAATATTCCATCGAAGTGAGATTGACATTTTCGCTAAAAATGATTAATATTTATGCTACTGATACTTTATAAGAGGAAGCAATATATGTTTCAGTATAGCTGTAGAGAAAATTATTTTCCTGTATAATACTTTTTTATAAACGTCGAGATTTTCATCGTAGAATATTGCGAAAGATAATTTGTTCTGAGTTTTTTTTTTTTAAGAACTAGAAAAAAAAGGCAAGGCACAATTTTGCTTAGTACGTACATTATGGTGTACGTGTACCGAGCTTCATCGCGTTTACACAGAACTCTGGCTAGCCTCTCGATTTTTTCTAGTTTCTTTCTGTTATCTGATGACATGGTACTGAAAAATATTAAGCGGTAGCCTAGAATGAGTAAAACATACATTTTGTAAAGTTTAGTCTTAAGTGTTCTCGATGTTAAATTTTTACTGATGAAGCCACATAAACGATTGGCTTTTGGTGCGATTGCCCACAGAAGAGCTATTGGAAGGAATCATCCTACTCATTGTTACTTCTAGTACGGAGTCTTAAAACCACACACATACATCCGTTTAACTTTAAGAGCCAACGAACAGACAAGCTGCAATGTTGCTTGAGACTCTCTTCGAATGCTGGCCTATCGGCGTCACACCTGTTGGTTCTCCAGAGTTTGACTTCGTCACCGAACATGATGGCGCTGCAACTCTGGTTGTCTACACAGTCGTTAGCATAGATTAGGAAGAGCAGTGGCCTTGGGGGACACCATCTAGAGCAGATGTGGGGTCGGCTTCGAGTCACCTATGCACACAGTTTGCGATCGCCCTGTGAGAAAATATGTGATTCCTGTCAGCAGGCTTCCTCTTATTCCAATTCCGATCATTAATACATTAGATGTTCACGTGGGAGGCTGCCGAACGCCTTCTTGAAATCCGTATAGGTGACATCAACCTTACCATCTTCATACAGTGCGCGAGTTCACTGTTCATTCGAGAGCAATAGGCTGAAATGACAAGCATGGTTCTCATTGAAACCGTGTCGGAGCCCTGACAGTAAGTTGTTCTCCTCCGGGATCTTAGTTTTCACCTTCTACATTATCGTCTCCATCACCTTACTGCAAATGCAAATTAGTCTGACAGGCCGATAATTGTTGACCCTCGTTCGGGTGCCCCGGATAAACATTTGCTGTTCTTCCAATCATCTGGCAGTCTTCTAAATGCGAATGAAGAAAAAAACGTGTGATAGAGGCTTTGAAATTTTGCTTGCTAATTCTTTTAAGAATTGAGCCAGAATATTGTCTGGATCGGACGATTTTGCTTCTGTGAAGGATTCTATAGACATTGTGTTGATAGCATTTTCATCCAATTTACGGTTTTCCCTTTCGTCTAATTTAACTCCCGATTCGTCAGAAGTTCTACGGTGAATGCTTTCATCTGTTGTAGCTGCTGAAGTATTAGCAATAATGGCATTTCTGGATTCGACAATTGGCTAAGATTTTTCGAGGATATTCTTAGGTTTTATAGCTAGCAGAGACGTTGTTGTCTTAGAAGGAAAACAGCATGGCGTTGCCACAATTTCACTCGAATCAGGAGAAAGGTGAATGAGCGAAGACGCAGGGGAAATTTCAGTCGAACCAGAGGTACGCTGGCCTAAATCACCTAAATGTCCAACCACAGAGACCATGTTTGCTTTGGTTGATGCAGACCTTCTGTTATTTTCTAATGTGGGTAAAACACGACGTACATTGGCGTTTTATCTCCGCACATGAAAATATGGCTCTCCTTTAAGTGTGGAGCTAAGAGCTCACGCTGAGAGAAGATATGCTCTTCTTCTACCGCCCCAAAACAATTTGACGAGGTCGGTGGGTTTTTATTCCGCGATGAAAATCTTTAAGCTTCTGCGACCATGATTGACTGAGGACTGGCATTACATGTGCATGCAGACCATTGGATCTCAGAAGGGTGAGAGCAGCCCTGCATGAAGCCTGGGCCAACACCCTCCTGAGAAGGGTAACCAATCAGTCATCGACTGAAAGGCGCTACCCATGCTTCGTTATCAGTTGGCGTCCGTGGGCGGGGCTGAAAGGAGAGAGAGAGACAAGCTGGTAAACCTTGCAAATGTGGATGGGCAGAAGAAGAAGGGTAAGAAGAGAAGGAGGGAGAGAAAGAGTGCAAGGTGCGAAGGGCGACAGAGAAAGATAACAAAGATAAGCAGATGAGGGGTAAGAAGAAAGAGAGGGAGGCTTGTGGGAAAGCGAGAAGAGCGGACGGAGCAAGACGAACAAAAGGAGAAGAGAGAGATAGCAGAACAGACCAGGAACAAGGACGCAGCTTACCTTTAATCGGAGGATTGTCGTGGAGTGCCTACTGCGACAGCAGTGACTATGGTGTTGGCTAGTCGTGTTGGTTATGCTAATAACAGAGGGACTAACAATGCTGCAGAGGAAAGGAAATCACATTTCGCGTGGCTAAAGGTGCCTTAGAGCTGGTATTGGTTAGAATTGATAAGAAGGAACGCTGAGGATAAGGCTGGAACCTGTATTTAGTAGTGGCGTCTCACGATACAGCGTGACAATCCCAGTTTGTTTGGGTTGAGTCGCTAGCGTTTACTAGCCGGTTATTGCCGGCTGGCTCTACCATTCTTTGGATTGCTGTGAACCACTAACTCACGCGTGCGCAGAAGTCTCGAACTCCCCTTGCGACTCTGGCAGCAGAAACTGCTGTTGCCCCCGGCACTTTAGGCCGTGCAGTCTCGAGCCGTGCATGCTATTTAAGTTAAATTAGCGTGAAAAACCACTTTTGTCCATGCACTGCTTCCCGGTCATTCCCATGATAAGCATGGGTATCGATCACAACTTAGCACCTACATCGGTCAGTCCTCCCCCCTAGGAGTCTCGTTGACAGAGTAAACCTAAACTGGCGAGAGCGAAGATCATTCTCCCCTGCCCTCCGCGCATCCAGGGCCACCCCGACATTTTAGGCGTAAATTAGCAAGAGAGCGACGTTATAGGCACAAATTGAGAAAAGGGTGATGGCTAACAAATTAATCCACCACAATGATGATTGATAAGCGTGATGCGACTGCAATGCTATAATTAAGGCTTAAGGTCACACCCTAAATTGCCGCTGAAAACATAAATGTTTGGGGGAGGGCTGAAGGTGTATATGAATGCACTGCTGGTCTTAGAGAAGACTGCGAGTAAGGACGAGTAAACCTGATTGCTGAGAAGCTGAGATCGAGTAGCTAGTGACATTAAATGATTCTAGTGCTGTGGGACTCTAAGAAAAAACCATTCTTAATCATAGAAGCAGTGGTAATAATAGCAGCGGTGCGAAAGGCATCTTACATAAGGCAGTGAGGCAGAAATAAGAGGAAAGTTTGGCTTACCGGGGTTTCTCGACAAACTCAACGACGCATTTATGTGCTGAGGTGGTTAGTGAGTAGGGTTAGGGCTGGTGGTGGGGGCGTGTGAAGTGCTGGGTGTGTCGAAATCACGGTCAATGCAGTTGTCGTGAATGCGCATGTGACCTAGTAGGCTTATGCGATGAGCGAATGAGCGGGGGCAGTGTGGGCAGTGAAGGCGACGGTGTCGTCTGTGTGTTGGTGCTCCAGGCACTAGTTCACCAGTCTTTGTACGATGGATTCACAAGTGACCAACTAGGTCAATGCGTAAGGTGAATGTGCGATTGCAGTGAGGGCATATCAGGCCCTCAGAGCTGGTGGAGGATGGAGATCACAGTCGATATTTCCCCTCGCTCCTCCTAGGACATTTCTACATCGATATCCCCCATAAATTGCGATCTAGGATATTGTGGCTGCCACCGTACGTATAGAATTTTTTCCTGCGTCTCCGGAATTATTTTTCTTGCGATGACGATCGTTTAAAGTCAGAATTTAAGAAGATTTTGTTTTCCAAGCAATTCTACCGAGACGCAACCTCTTTAAACCGAACGCAACCTCTTCAAACCAGCAAATTCATGGCCTAGTAACAGAAATCGTCCAGATCCGAATATTCTCGAGACCTTCAAAGGCTGAGTCATTTCCCAATATTGAATACACTTTTTCAAATAAATTTAAAGTGCTTATTAAAAAAAGCTACAGTTTTTGTTAAGTTCCCTCTAATTATTTGTCGTAAGTCATAATCTGAAAATCATATCAACTGTTTTTTTTCTGAACGTAATAACTAATGCAGTTTGTTGAGAAATTTTAAGAGATTTTAACAACCAGCTGCGGTAAAATCATAGCGGCTGAATTTTTCTAAATCATCTCACATTTAAAGCAGATTTTATCAAAATTATGAGAACGAAAATTATAGCTCATCGTAATATATCTGCTCCCAGGCCCAAGCGGTGCCTGACCACGCCTATTAGTCAATGCCTTGATATCAACATGCAGCCCATTGTCAAGGCTAAGCAAATTGATTTATCTGCATTACAGAATTGTAATGACTTCATGATGAAGTTTGGTTCTGTTTTATCAATACTAGGCAATCTGTTTGATGGTAAGTTATCAGATGCGCCCTCGCAAGTTTGTAAAAAGTTAGACTCCTTTGTTCATCTTATAACCATGAAAGCTTTTGATAGACAAAAGCGAAGCTTTAATTTTATACTAAAAATGCCTCCATATTAAGTCGCCCTTTGAATATTGCAAAAGCTTTTCTATGTTCGGGTGGTTTCAACTACAAAATTGCAGAAGCCAAACGCCTTCAATCGCGTAGCAAAAACCCGCCCATCCTAGTTAAATTGTTTTCACCGATCGAAGTGGGCTCAATCTTTGCTCAACGAGGTCGCATTTCACGATATTTAGAAATGACTAAAATTTTCCTCTGTCGAGATCTTACACCAATGGAGCGAAGAAATACGGCTCTCCAGTCCAATAGACCAATTACTTCTCAGCCTACTATTCCTTAATCTGTTCGTAGTCCCGATAGGGTAAATGCACTCGCTAATCCTCCCCCGCATACCTGGCCATACACCCACTAACGTCAGTGCACTCGTTATCCCTGCCTCCAAGATGTCTAATTAGACCCATAAACATCAGTGCACCAGTAAGCCCATCCCTCTTGATGTTGGGACCGTCAAGGCCCACCGCTCCGTCATCTACTACGATTAATAATAATCTAAATATATTCGCTGTCCAACGATCGATAAATTCCGCTGCCTCTAACTCGGCACCAAGTTCATCAAAAATGTCGTCAACACCGTCGAAAGCGTTTAGGCCGAGCGCTTTCCCACCACAACCTAGCTCCTTCCTTGACCGTGTGAGTCATATTATTCCCCCGTATAATGCGTTATTGAACACGCCGGGCCCGAAACACGAAAAATTTAATTTACACGGCAGTAACCCAAATTGGTATAGTTTTAAATCTAATCGGAGTTGCCATAGAGGACATTCACTGATTGAGACCACAAGTCCTTACGCGAGCAGCCCCAACACTAATTTTATGTCACCGTCCCTCCTATCAGTTCCTTTACCCATTCTCTACCACCCAAACCTGCAAACTTCTACATGCCTTCTCACCTCCCCCCATTCCTCCCAAACGCCCCAGAAGCTTATTTGGATTTATCCTCTTCTCATTTTTCCCTGCCAGAAAGTGAGGCCCCTAGATATCTCAGACCTTATCAGCCATCCATTATTGGCTACCCGTATGCTAACAGCTCCATACCCGTCAGTACTAATTCCACAAATAATAACGGCCTACAGTTTGCCTACCCACCGTCACATTCTTTTTTATGAATAACGATAGCCATAGTCCTGTCACTCGAAACACACTAGATGTCGTAGTGCTTAATGCCAGGTCCATTATAAATAAAATGGCTCAACTTCGAGCTATCGCTTTAGAGATGATGCCCGATGTTATATCCATAACAGAATCTTGGACCCATCCAATAATTTCTGACTCCTCCCTTATCATAGACGCGTATGATTTCTATCGTCACGATCGCATTAATAAGCGTGGTGATGGTTGTCTTCTCTAAAAGTTATTTTAGAAACTGAAGCACAAGCGAAACTCTTGCTAGAGAGAAAACCATCCTTAAGGAGTCTGCATTCACAAGTTTTTTTTTCAGCCGGATTACGAGTTGAAAGAGCGGAGAAAGATGAGACAGCTAATAATAGAGCTGAAGAAACGGAGAACCAATGGCGAGACAAATCTCAAAATAAGAGAGGGACAAAAAGTTTAGGTCAAAAGGACATCGCTCTGGCCAAAGCCGGTAACAGTGACTGCCTAGCTGTCCCGCCACCGAAACCTCAGACATTTCTCTTAAATTGGTCGTTTTAAATGCCATATCACTGATTAATAAAATTCCTCTGCTCCAGACTATGGTTTTCGTCAACCGCCCGACATTGTTATGGTAACTGATACATGGGCATCGGCCTGTGTAGCTGACTCAGAACTCTCTGTTCTAGGCTATGCATGCGTTCGGAACGATCGAAACAATGGCCGTGGCGGAGGAAGCTGCATCTATATAAAGCAGCCACTTGAATTTCTTCCGTTGGACTATCCACAATTCACAGCGGTGGAGGAGAGCTGCTGGCTACGAGTTGTTCTAAAAAACAAATACTCCTTACTTGTTGGCTGTGTTTATCGCCCACCTAATGCCAATGCGGACTACGATCTTTGTCTCTCGCAGGCATTTCATGCCGCAGCTGACTTGAATCTGAAATATTGCTTGATTGCAGGCGATTTTAACCTTCCTGACGTGCAATGATTTCCACCATGCGGTCCTTCAAAGTTCAAGAACTTACTTGAGGCAATAGATTTCGGCATGTGGGATCAGGTAGTCGATTTTATCACTCGAGGAGCAAACATACTCGACCGAATTTTTTGTAGGGGATGCGAACCACTTTCAGTGTCATCCTTAGACACACTTGGGAGTTCAGACCATCTTACAGTTGATAGCGAACTAGAACTGGAGGCGGATAAAACATTTTCCCAAAAGTATAGTCTTTATCATGACTTCCGATCAGCAAACACGGTGGACCTACTGGCACATCTAAACGCTCTCGACTGGTCTGAATTTTTCTAATGTTTGGATGTAAATGTTTGTACCGATGCACTGTACAAAGTATTGGATCCACTCATCCCCTAATTTTTCCCCCGTAAGAAAGTAATACATGTCAAGGATGAAGTGTACCTTCCTCTGTCTTTCCGTCGTAGGCTGTGTAAACTCCTCGTCGTTTGCATCGTCAAAACGACACTTCCGTTCTGCCCTTGATCACACTGATCTTTGAGCAGGCTAAGAAGCTCTCCGAAGAAAAGCAGAAAGCCGATGAGGCTCACTTCGCTGAAAATCCTTCCCTTAATGTTGCGAAGCTCTTTTCGCGTACAGTAAAAGCGCAGAGGAAAACGCAACACCCCATACTTCGAGATGATTTAGGAAACCCCATAACTGACGCTAAGTTGACCGCCGATAGCTTCAATGCGTTCCTATCCAAAACGTTTAGTAAAAGATCGTTCACTGCACCTCCGGCTATCCGGGCTTGGACGGGTGCCGTACTTGAAACTATAAGTTTTACCCTCTGAGACGTGACTGTAGCCATTCGTCGTTATCGTCAATCTTATAGTCCAGGACCAGATGGCGTCCCAGTTAGCCTTCTAAAAGCTGAAGCGAATGATATCTTTCCGTCTATTCTGTGTACGGTATTTAATCTTGCTCTTGAGAGCGAAACCTTTCCTTCGTTGTGGAAGGAATCGCACATAATGCCTATTCGCAAGCATGGCCGATCGACGTCATTCGACAACTTTAGGCCAATAAATACACTTCCCGCAGCCTCGAAGATCTTGGAGACCTTAACCAAAGAAAAGATGATGCGTCACTTGACAGAGAACAACCTGATCAATACAGCTTAACATGGTTTTCTTGAGAAACGATCTTGTGACACCTGTCAGCTCTCTTTCTTTGATTATGTGCTGCAAGCTAGAGACAGTGGTTCTGCCACTTATAACATCTATTTTGATTTTACTAAGGCCTTCGATCGGGTCGATCATAACCTCCTCCTTCTGAAACTGGCCTCCTTCGAAATAGGCAGCAAGCCACTGAACTTCATACCTTCCTATTTGGATGCTCGACACATCGAGTAAAATTTCCAATGTTATCTCCAACCCCACGCATGTGAGGAGTGGAGTTATACAGGGTAGTGTACTCGGTCCGCTCCTATTTTGCCTGTTTGTCAACGACGTTTCAGATTGTTTTCATTATGGCAGACCCTTTATGTACGCTGATGATTTAAAAGTCGCTTATCGATATAAACCGGCAGATCACAACATCGTGCTCGAGCTGATAAAACAGGATCTTCAGGGCTTCGCCCAGTGGTGTTGCACATGGCGCCTCACCCTGTCATGGCACAAATGTTCCGTTATGGTTGTTGGTGACGATCATCAACCGGAATTAAGCATTGACGGCCACGATCTAAATGTCCCAGGAGTTATCAGGGATTTGGGCATATCCTACTCTAATAGTCTCAATTTGTCAGAGCACTGTGCCCTGATAGTCTCGAAAGCACGCCGAACCACCGGATTTATCCTTCGAAATTTTAAGACTATCAAGCTTAGAACTAGCCTTTATAATATGTACGTGAGACCTAGTCTTGAATACTGCTCACCCCTATTCAGTCTTCTGCGTACTAGTGAACGGAAGAAAATAGAATCGGTGCAGCACTTCTTCACTAGAAGATTTTTACTACAGAATACCGTAACTTAACCTACCAACAAAGGTGCGAAATTATAAAGCTGGATCCCCTATGGCTTCGTCGATTGCAGAAGGGTCTTTTTTTTACTGTTTAAACTTTTGAATGGTCAAACCTTTAATCCTCTTAGTACAAAAAGGCAGCTTGAGCACTCTCGACGCGCCAGTCATCGAGACGTATTTTTATTTCTTCCTATGGCACGTACAGTTAAGTACCGGCAATTCTTTTCAGTAAATGCCATATCAATCTGGAATAAGCTGCCAAGAAGTATTAAAACCCAGTAAAACTACTCTATGTTTAAGAGAGCTATAATCAGTTTTCTACATTCAGGACAACTTTCACGAATTTTGGGTGCTGACTCGGTGGAATCTCTCTTTCACTCTGAGGGCGTTCGTGGACTTTGAACCCTGTTAGGCTTCATGCTGAAGATAATGCTGCTGAAGCAGCAGCCCGCAGTCTGCTAGCCCTTCAGCCGATAGCGCGCAACTTTTGCCGACAACCATTGAAGGAAGACTGAGAACACTGTGTTCTTGTGCCAACCCTCTCCGTCTGGAACTTATGTTTTTAAACGATATGAAACAGTTCTCCTGCTGATGAGTCAACTCAGCTTACAACTGTACATTTATTCCGTTTGTATCATACCTTTGAAGGCAGGTTTTGTTCACTTGAAACAAACTCCCTATCTTGCCCAGTATTGACAAAACAAAAGACCTGAAACAAAACCAATACTGGCTGCAACATAGGGAGTTTGTTTGAGGTTTTTCCGGTTTTCGAGGTTTTGGAAGGCGCCCAAGAGGTGCATTACCAACTCTTTACAATTGCCTGTAAACTGGCATAATAAACATATTATTATATTAAAACGTCATTCAGGCACTTTCCATTTTATCTAAATAGCACGTCCTTCTCTGGAAATTACTGTTTTGCTTCTATTATCCTGTCACCCCGGCAAAAGGCGATTATCGGACGTGTATATAATCCTCCTAGCTCTTCATCTGAAGAATATGCAAATCTGTGTGAGATATTCAAGTTTATTTCAGAATCCACGTTTGAAGTTGAAATTGTAGCTGGTGATTTTAATTTTCCTGAAATCGACTGGCTTCCAAACTATTGTCCACCTAGATTTCAGCCTTTCCGTGATACAATTAATTTTTCTAACTTGTCTCAACTGGTTTGTTCCCCAACAAGACAGAATCATATCCTAGATCTGATTTTTACAAATGGTATTGTCCCTCTCTTCGTTGATTTTAAGCAGGACGTCTTCCAAAGTGATCCCACATTAATTCACTGTTGCCTTCCGCTTCCTTCTACGGAAAAGGCTAGTGCTAGTCGTACCTATCATGCGTATGACGTCGCAGATATTAGCTCAATCAACAACTTTCTTGACTTATTAGATTGGCAGAGCCTCTCCTCCATTAACGACGCTGAATACCTTGCTGAACTCATGTCGGTCATTTCTAATAAAATGCTGGAATTTGTGCCCACTAAAATTGCGAACCATACACACCAGAATCGACCGTCCCTCATTTTCTTTTGATAATAATAAGTTGTATATTTCAGGCCCAATGGGCCTCATCAATAAACCAAAAATTCGATAACACGAAGTACTAGAAATAATTGGTTTAACAAACAGTATCCGTAGTCTCAGTCAGTCAGTCAGTATATTTGAGGGAAAAATAGGCTTGCGCCTTTGAACTCCCTATTTGTCACATCAAAATCTCAAGAATTATAAACAATGCTAACAAGTTTTCAGTCAGGAAAATATAGACAGTCACATGGCGCAGTGGTGTTTCAAGGTTAATTTGTCACATAGTTCACGTTGTGTTGTAGCATGTGTATATCAAGTCGGTGTTTGAATATTTCCACAGATTGGGACATAACAATGGCCTCGGGAAGGTTATTCCACGGGTCCACGACACGATTAGAGAAAAAATTCTTCCGTACATCCAATCGTCCTTGGGGCACATAGAGTTTGAAGGGATGCCCCCGGAGATTAGTTGTAGTGGCGAGTTGGAAGAAGTCGTCACACATGAGAGCGCAGTCAAAGCCACGCACGATATGGAAGGTTTGTATCAAATCTCCGCGTAACTGCCTATAGCTCAAAGGATAGAGATTAAGGTTATTTAGGCGGATCTCATATGGTAGTGAACCTTGGCCTCTTACTAATTTTGTTGCTCGCCGCTGCACCCTCTCAAGTACGTTATAATCCTGCCACATCCACGGTCTCTAGGCTTGAATCGCATATTCAAGATGTGGCCTTATGAAGGTACCGAAGATTTTCGAGAAACAGTCTTCATCAAAAACCGTGAATGCCCGCTTGATGGCGTACAACATTGAAGTTGCAGTTTTAGCCGCCTTACAACATTGTGTAGAAGGTTTGAGATTGTCTGTCATCAAGATGCCGAGATCCTTCTGTATTTCTGTTTCTTGCAGAGAGATTCCGTTCAGATGGTATGGTCGCGCATAAGGCACCGCATTTCGATTTCCCAGGCGCAGCAGAGTGCATTTGTTAGAATTGAAGGACAGCAGCCATCTATGCGACCACTCGTTTAATCGAAAAAGATTTTCCTGGAAGTTATCTTCATCGGCAGCACACCTGATGACCCTCCATATTTTTACATCATCTGCAAACATGGCGCACTCGCAGTCCAATTCCTGTACACAATCATTAACGAACAAGAGAAAGAGGGTGGGTCCAAGTACTGAACCTTGAGGGACTCCACATTCGATGACTGTCGGCCTTGATTGCTGTCGTCCTACACACACCGTTTGGGAACGACCAGATAGGAAATTCTCAATCCACGTAAGAAGTCTGCCTCCGATACCCATCAGTCTCAACTTATGCAGGAGACGTTGGTGTGGAACACTGTCAAAGGCCTTCCGGAAATCAATGTAGGCTGCATGTACAGTTTCTTTTGCATCAATTGCCCTTGTCCAGCTTTGCATCGTATAAAGCAAGTTTGTTACACATGACCTTCCCCTACGGAATCCAAATTGCGCATTCGACAATATATTGTGAGTTTCACAATATATCATCAATTGCTTCTTGATGATCTTCTCCATTACTTTGCAGCATATGGAGGTCAGACTCACGGGTCTGTAGTTATTCGCAGATGCACGACCACCGCTTTTGTAAAGCGGTGTAATATGCGCTAATTTTCAGTCCGGAGGAAGTATTCCAGTATAAAACGATTTCTGGCACACTAGTGAAAGGGGTTTAGCTAGCTCTCTAGCAAGTTCCTTGAGCAATTTGGCAGGAATTTCATCAGGACCCAGAGATTTACATTCCTTCAAGCTTTTTAGTTCTTGAAAAATCACCTCTTCTTCAAACAAAATATCCCAAATATTTGGTGCTTCCACGACCTCGTCAACAGTTGCGACGAAGGGAGGTTCTATGGTGAAGACAGACTGAAAGAACTCAGCAAAATGTTCTGCTTTGTTTTTACAGTCGGAGATTTCGTGACCATCATCAGTTTGCATAACAGGAATCGGGTTACTGTTACGTGTGCTTTTCCGTAAATAACTGTATAGCAACTTTGGATTATTGACAGCTCGACGCAGTAGATCGCTCTCAAAGTCCCGTCGTGCTTTGAAAACCATTTTTTTACCTTGTTCCGCTGGATTTTGTACTGTTCAAAATCTCCGTTGCAGCTTGTGTTGCAAAACTTCTTCCAAAGCTTTCTTTTTTTATTGATCTCTCTTTTGATAGCTCTGTTCAGCCATGGAGGTCGGCTAGATACCTTGGGCACTGAAAGTGGACAATGACTGCGCATTAGCTGCAACAACCACTCCTTAAATGTATTCCAGTCCTCAGTGACATCCCCAGAGAAAAAAAAGACCCCAGTCTATTTGTGATGCCTCTACTCTCATTTGTGAGAAGTCACCTCGCCATATATTCGACCTTGGTTCGTCTACTGTAGGGGGTAACGAGTAAAGACCATAATCCCATAAAAGTACGGCATGATCACTTCGACCTAGTGGAGTTAGGCAGCATACCTAGTCTATAGTGTCGGGATGCTTCGTGAAGACTAGATCTAAACAACTTGCTTGTTGCCCTCCACGTGCTCTAGTTGAAACTAGGACGTGTTGTGTGAAAAGGGCCTCAAGTGTTGTTTTTAGCAGATGGTGACCAAAGGTGTTTTTAGAACAATTGGCCCGCAAATTGTTCCAACATATGCTGGGCGCATTTAAGTCACCCATGAGTACAACACCAGGTCGACTTCCTATCTCCTTTATGCACACCAGTAAACGCGCATCTGCATCACTGTTTGTCCGCGGTGGTCGGTAGACAGTCACGGCTTCCAGGGGCTGCGTCCCCCGTGCCTTAATTGTCAGCCAAATAGCCTCTATACCATGAGTAATCCTTTCAGGCTTCTCGCACACACTTAATTCGTTCTTTACATACATAGCAACTCCTCCACCCTGGCGTTCCACTCGGTCTCGTCTAAATAGTTGGTATCCGCATAGCGCCACTTCTGAATCACTGATGCTTTGTGACAGCCAGGTTTCTGTAATTGCTATAACATCAGGGGACCCATCGGCTACCTGTATTTGAAGTTCATCAAACTTCGAGAATAAACTCTGGGCGTTAGTATATAGAAAT
>JAYGXS010000006.1:30925920-30970678 GCA_036362985.1 Ligula intestinalis
GGGCCTCCATGTTCAAAAAGTGTGCAAGAGAAAAAAACTGCTTAGGAAGATAGTAGTAGAGCAGAAATAGGTGTGGGTGGTCTGATGAAGGTGAGTATTCAACGAAACTACAGCATTTTAGACTGAGTACTTCCACGTGGCTTCGTTTGATTCAGCGGTGGTTAATGGAAACATCTAGGTTCTCGGGGGACACGAGGCAGAGAGAATAGTTTCAAGCGGATCTTCTAAATTCCCAATGGTCCTTTCTCGGGGTCATGGAGAAAGCTGCTCGGAAAAGATGAGGAGAATAGAAGGTTAATAGAGTCAGTGTTAAGATAAATGTGCAGTCTCTATTTGAAAGTAGACAATCTAGTTAACGACCTTATTTCGATTGGCAAGTTATTCCAAAGAAAGCTATATCTGGAAGCAAAAAAACAAAGAGCGTTTATATGAGGAAGATGCAGGAGGGGGTATAACAAGTGCCGAGTTTCTTAGGATGTAGGGACGGCTGACGGGGGTAATGACAGAAGTCCTGGGTAAATTTGTGCAATTATTAAGCCGAAAAAGGAGACAAAAGCCTGCTTCCAATCTCCTGACCCAAAGGAACCTTAGTTTTGTCAATTGACACCTATTTGAGTAGCAAGTATTAGAAGCTGTCGGATACAGCAGTTTTCGTGTGAAATTTTTTTGAATTTGTTCAATTTTTGAACGGCTACCTTCATTCATGAGACCGAAAAAGGGGCAACAGTATTCTAAGATGGGGAGAACGAACATACGATAAAGTCTTTATTTCATTTCAGGAAGATAGAAATTATAAGAGATAAAGCCGCAGATCTGTGCGGCTTTGGCTATAATTCTATCGGCGTGAGGAGAAAGGTCTAATTTATTGGTGTAGCTTAATCCTAGGTCCTTGATACTGGAACATTCAGTCATTGGGTAACCTTGAAAAATAACAGGTTGTGGCAGCCTTTCAGGCCCAAAGCACATATATCGGCACTTAGAAGGTGAGAACTCCATCTGCCATGTTGAGCTCCACGTCGAAAGAGCGTGCAGATCAGAATGAATTTGTTCTAAGCATCTCGCGGCCGTAGATTTAGAGAAGGAGTAAACACACTTGAGATCATCTGCATAAATATAAGATTGGGAGTGTTTAACACTCACCTTCCACGAATCAACGCTCTCATTCCCGCAGATAGACCTTATGCCACTCGTAATTCCTCCAGGATTATTGCACCCCCCTTAAGCTTCACTTCGAACCATTCTCACTTCTTTGCCTCCAAATATGCCTTCCTCTGGCATAATATTGCCCGCGAAATTATACTGTCGTCTAACTTAGCAGTTTTTAAAGTCAAATTACGTAAACACTTAACTTCGGAAGATATAAAGTCTTTGTTATCTGTCTCCTTCCCAAACACACAACTTTTGGACTTTGAAAAGAGTCCCCTGGTATCTAAAGGTGGTTATGTTAACATCAAATTTTTCTCCATACATGTCGATTTCTTCCTCCTTTGAGTGATATTTGAAACGATGTTTCGTCCACTTCTCTGTCCACTAATCATTGCCGTTTTCTCCATTTTCCGTTTTACAACCCTGACGATAGGCTTCATTGTCTTTAGTCATGCTCGTGGTGGTTCTGCTATTTTCGCCAGCTCGTCACTAAACTCCACAGTCTACAAGGTCACATCTCCGGCGTTCCGTTGATGATCAGGTGACCTCTGCCGTTCACTCTCTTGTCGACCCTGCTGTCCGCGATGGCCTTCTCCGGTCTCAGCTCCCTGATGGTTGATCATGAAGCCAGTCGGGCGGTATGACAATGGTGAATGACAGCCTCTGCTGTTGTATGATTTCTCCAATTACAAGAAGCGTTTCCAACCCTCATTCGTTCTCATCAACAGTCCTGTCTCATTTGCATACAATCAATCCTCTCAACCAACCCCCTTTATTTTGTTGAAGCAGTTTTTTTCTCCTACGTTTTGTTTTTTTAAGCGGGGGTTCGCTGAACTCCGCCCCAGCTTAAATGGTAGGAGTTTTTTCACTGCTTCCTCCTTAGTTCACCATGCGTTGACTTCTATTGTAAAACGACGATATGTTGGTGAATATGAATTAATCTACCAACACTACTAAACGTCCCCACTGTCTATGTGGTTGTTTCATGGAGAGCAGCATATCAACTTTGTATTTATTTTTCCACAGCACTAAGTTTGCAATGACGAGGCCTTCCGGGCCTAAAATATATAATTTATTTATTTATTTAGGTGGAGTAAGGTATCTTGCACTTCATGGAGTTAAAATATGAGCTGTTGGGTTTGGAGCTGATCTAAAATGCAAAGGTTTAAATAAGTTGTCTTGAAATTGAGATGAGGGCGGATTTGTATCATGAACAGGCAATCTTTGCAACGTGCTTCAAGAGATTTCGCAGGAAGGCCTCTAGAACTACGTTTTACTTGAAGAGCCGTCAATCTATGCGCTCTAGACGGGTTGCAGACATTATAAGTAAGTTTAGCAGTCGTAATGCAGAGGGCATTAAATATTATTAGGTAAGGAAGTAGGAGGAGAAATAAAAGGGTTTTTTTGAACCGGAGATCTAAGGAGACAGGAGAACCGGTACAATGAGGTTGGTGGAACTTTGATCAGACTTGTAAATTGTAGGCTTAAAAGTAGATGACCTATTTGACACTTCATTTGTGTGAGATCTTGACAAAGGAAACATCTTCTTATTTTCATTCAACGAGAAATGTGCTCTCGTTGAAAGATGATTGAGTCCACCTGGATTAGCGAAGGAATTTAACAGAGATAGGAGGAATCATGCTACGCCGAAAAAAGCATTTTACTCCCGTTGTTCGTTAGTTGAACCAACAAGAGCATGGAAAGTGAACCAACTGGTCGCCTTTGCCTGAAAATATTTTATTTAAAGAAAATTATAGTTTCTTTTTTGTCTGACAAATGCCTCATTGGCGATAAAGGGAACCAGTTAATCGAGACGCTTGCATTTCTGGAAAGGAGAATCAGAGATGCTACCATTAACCCGGTTCTCAAGTATATATAATACTGATCCACATTTCAGCATGAAATTATTGCAATTATGTTAAGCGGACATATCTAACTGCTTAGCCCTAACTATAGGTTGCATATCTACTTCAATGCCGCGTACAGTATGCATACTCAAGCAGCAATTGGGTCTAGTGGCAGATAGCTTACGACGAGTTGGTGGGACTGTATTCCCATAAGAATGTAACAGTGTTAACTAACACATACCAGGAAAAGCCTAAAAAATTCAAACGAAATATGAACTGTAGAATGCAACGAGCAGTCAGCAGGTAAGAAACTATTAAAACACAAAAGAGGATGACAACACCAAGTGGTCAAAGTTTACGTCTGTACTTATGAATATTTTACAAAATAGAAAAAGACACAAATTCTGTTGTTATCTTGGATAAATTGTTTTCAATAAAACCGTTCATTTATCTTCAAGTCGTAAACCAACTGCTTTTGAACTTCACCTTGATTGCAGTGCCTAGACTATAGGTACATTAGGGTGAATCCCATCCAACCAGCACCCTAGAATGTCCGCTCCCTTTTCGACAACCCGAAGAGCAACCGGCCGGAACAGAGAAAGGTGTTACTCACTGTGGAAGTGGCGCGCTTCAAGGTCCACATTATCACACTCAGTAAAACCCACTTTTCCTACCAAGGCCATTTGGAGGAGGTGGTGCTGATTATACCTTTCTCTGGTGTGGTCGCCCGCAGGCAGAGCTACGCTAGGCCGCGGTCACCATTTTCGTTCGGACCGAAATCGTGGGAAGTCTTCCTTGTATGCTGCAGGGCATCAAATATTGCCTCTCGATGACCAGCGCCAATGAAACGGGACGAACTTGTGCTAAAGACAATGCCGGGTGTCGACGGACGGACCGAAGAAATTTTTCGTCATCTCAAATATAAGGATCCGCCTTCATCCAAGCAGGATTCCTCAAGGTTAGCGACCCCAGATAAATGGAATACTGTTTAGTTAGATTATTTTGCTTACCATCTGCATTTCACTATCTCCGATGCCACCACCATCCATCTGCCTCCGGTCGAAATCAACGCTGACCTCGACCTCCCACTCACCTCTCAAGGAAATACTTAGGCTGTGCAGCAATTCTTTAGCATGAAAGCACCCGGATATTTAAAAATTCGTCGACATCTGCATTTCACTATCTCGATGCCACCACCATCCATCTGCCTCCGGTCAAAATCAACGCTGACCTCGACCTCCCAATCACCTCTCAAGAAAATAATAAGGCTGTGCAGCAACTCTTTAGCATGAAAGCACCCGGATATTTAAATCTTCGTCGACCACCAACGTATATCTAACCTCACCACACTCTTCCAGGGAATGTGATAATAGGGCCAAGTCTGTCAGGACTTTAAGGTCGCCATAATTGTTCACCTCTACAAGTGAAAGTGGAACCATCAACTTTGTGACCATCATCATGGAATTTTGCTAGTCAATATTACCGAAACACCTTTGACTCGAGTTCTCCTAAATCGCCTCAACAACCACCTGAAACAAGGACTCCTGCCAGAAAACCGTTGTGGCTTTCATCGCCATCGTTTAAAGCCTTACAGTGACCGACGGAGTGAAGCAGGGGGTGAGTGCTGCGGCCTTAGATCGCATTTTCTCTGTCATACTGATGGAGGCCTATAGTGACGAGCGTTCTGGAATTCACTAGAGCTACAGAAGGGCTGAACCTCTGCTCAACATCCAACGAATGCAGATCCCCACGCACGTCCGCATGGCCATAGTTCATGACATTCTCTTCGCGGACAACTGTGTTATTAATGTCATAACAGAAGAGGACATACAAAGGTTTCAGAAACTCTCCACCGCTGGATGCGCAAAATTCTGTCGTAACCTTAACAAAGATAAAACTGTGGACATGCAGCAACCACTACCCGATGCTGCTTATAATATTCTACGTATCAACGTCAATGGCGCCGAAGTCAAAAACGTGGACAACTTAGCCTATCTTGGCAGAACGCTGTCCCGCAATACCAGAATCGACGAAGAGATTGCTCGCCTGATATTCAAAGCCAGCCAAGCCATCGGCCAGCTTGAAGTCTCCTTGTGGATCAGTCATGGCGTCCGACATACATTCGTGGCACTCGCCTTCACTGTCCGCTATACCCACGCACATTCGCTTATTGAATGGGTCAACTAGGCCAAACTTTGATTCAAAAAAACTTGCGATAAAAATGCCGTCAGCTACACTACACTAGTATGCCACTCCTCAACAGCACCTTCACCCTTACAGTCTCGCTAACATAAATCCACATCACATACAGCGTGCAATCAATACAGATACTGAGAACCATTTGCTCATGCTGACGATTGGTCACATACGCTCTCACCAACTTAAGCCGATCCACAGATGGACTAATCATCAAACCACCATCTCCAAGATAAAGATCCGCCTTCGAGTACGCAGGTGGCGTCGAGGTGATTGATCCCTAGGTAAGTTGGATATTGCTCCGTCGAATTTGCCTGTTAAGCATCTACATTATTACATATATATGTACTACGATGTCCTAGGTACTGGTACTGCTAAATATGATCATTAGTATCACCACCAATAGAATAAGGATCTTACTGATAACAGCAGTAACCTAGTCTTAGACCTTTAACAATGTCAGCCTGATTTTGTGCTACTTGTTGACACTTTGAGTACTATTGACTGATTAGCATAAGTACTACCATGACTGCCAGCTGCAGCCTTAATTTCTACACCTGCCCCTCCAGCTTAGCCTTTGGCATCAACACAAACACATCCACCGAAAGCTTTTAGCACTCACAAAAGAAACTCCGCTGACAAGTGAGCTGTGATCTGGTTTCCTCGTTTTTTTGTTACACAACCTGCTTAACAACGCTCATCTTGAGCTTTTTATGTAACCTTTTCTAGCATCGCCAACTGAAGTCCTTACCGGACACATCATGCGCTCAGTGTATGTTGTGTGAAGTGACTGAGAGGTGAACTAGAATTCAGACGATTTAGGCTGGTTTACACGCCAGGCCACAGACCGATAATCGATATTTGGAATTTATATTTGATAGCACCAGGAAGGCACTATCAATGCAAAATTAGTTTCAGAATAAACTTTATGAAAACGTGCGCAGATAAAATGTACAGCTTTATAAAAATGTAAATAGAAATTGTCCTATGAGGACAATATTAAGCAATAAAATAAGGTGTGAAAAAGTCCTATGCTGAAAATAGACACCAAGTTTAACGGGCCTCCATTTTTAAAAAGAGTAAAATGCTTAGAAGAATACAATAGACGGGTAGAGTAAGCTAATACTAAGAAAGCCATTCAGAATGGGATAATAAATGTCTGCATAGTTCGCTCGTGGTCGCTAATGCGCATGACATACAATCTCGCGAAAAGCGTCAGTTGACGTGGGGCCTCAACATCTTAGGTGCCAAAATGGGAATGTGGTCATTGTCAGTAGCCACTGAAGCGGGAGCAGTTTAGACTGGGTACGTCCATATGACGTCCATCGTTTGAAAGACTGCTGATTTATGGATACATCTTGGTTCCTGGGGACACGATGTAGAGAAGAAGAGTCTCAAGAGAATCTCCTTATTTCCCCATGGTCATTTCTTGGAGTCATGAAGAAAGCTGTTCGGAAAAGCTGAGGAGAATAAAATGTAAGCTAAAGACAAACTACGCCAAATTTGCAGTGTGCACGAACTTCTTTTCTATCAGTAATTTAAGGAATGGAACAAAATTCCTACTAATATTGTTTTTGTTGAAAGCGTTGAGACATTAATCGAAGACTAGATTAAACTTCACTTCATGATTGTATACAGTATGGGCCAAAAATCGTGCTGAGGATGAAATCCAAAATCAGTAAAAAAGTGTAAAACATCTTCCTTTCAGAACCGGAAAATTTTGTCCCAAATTGTTCCGATGGAAAGGAGTTCAGGTTTAAGGGATCGCATTTTTTTGCGGAAACAAGGGGCAATTTCAGGTTTAAAACTCATTTTTTTGCTATGCTGTGAAGTTTTATGCCCCAAAATGAGATAATACATTTGTATGACAAAATTTGTTTTACTGCACCGATAACTCTGAGGGGAATTTTATAAATAAACGAGAATGCATGACGTTCTTTCATTTTTCGGTGTTCGGCCGTGCTATGAAGATGTCAAATTATATCCTATCTGAAACTGATTTTGTCCGCTTATGAAAGTTATCAGCCGAAGGGCTGCCGCGCTATTCATCAGCTCATATGTCCGCTATAAGCAAAGCTACAGTATTATGAATTAATAACTATCAAACAGTGCCCAAAAGGAAGAATACTCGACGAAGAAGGGTTCATAATAACATACGATGACGATTTATCTATCAAACACTAAGAAAACACCATAATGTACCCGTTAGGGGTATTCACACCGAGCATTTGTCAATAAATAAATTGTATATCTAAGGCCCAAGGGACCCTTTCATTACAAACTTAGTGCTATCGTGAACATAAGAAAATAAAAATAGTTCCGATTAACAACGAACTCTTATAAAATAATTATCGGGGCATTAAAAAACTCCTACATCGGTGGGTGTCAATGTCCTCTCGGATCCTATTTAAAAACAGAATGCGGGAATTTGGCCTTTATCGTCAGGTGGCTACGGTTAAGCCATTTTAAGTAGAAGACTTATCAAAGAACGTTTCTCATTTCTTCGGGAATACGTTAGGCACATACATTAATTTTGGAAAAATATTTTTTAATTGTGATAAAGTTCTCTTTTTAGACACGTCTCCAAAATCGGCAGATGCGGTCATATATGGGAAGAACTTCCACAAAGAACGCATGGCTTTGACATCAAGATTCAAGAACTATCGACGCTTAATGGTTTGGATAACGATCAATTTCGGTGAGCGACCAATCTGGCGGTCGAAAAAAGATACGATTAAAAGCCAAGTACACGTAGACATTATCAGAGATGTCCTTGGTTATAATGGCATTCACGGCCGTCAAATGGACATTGCCATGTTACAAGACAATGCCCCTGCTCACCAACCACCCTTTTAGCCCGCGGCCTGAGAAGTATTTTTTTTCCTCCAAACAGACCGGACCTCAGTCCCATTGAAAATTCCTTTGTCTTCATCAAATTAAACTGGTATAAATCACCGAAACATCTTTCAGTGGAAGAGAACTAGAAGATCGTCTCTTATAATTGTATAGACAAAACCAAAACTGACAATATAGTTGTCTCTATGCTCTCCCGAATTACTGTTTTTATAAACGTTAAAGGACACTCAACAAAATATAAGAATGTTACATATTTATTACTTTTCCTTACTTCGTCCTTTTATCGTATTTTCTTCTACTTTTGTGACCTATATAAACAACTGTTTTTCATTGGCCTGCCGTACAGCCGTTTTGTAGATTTGACAGCTTCTGGTCAAACAAATTAGTTCTTAGATTATAGATGATACTTTATGCATCAAAAGATGCCTCCTTTTAAAGATTTATTTCTTCTTTCACACAGTATACCTTGCGGGTCATTTAGGTTAACGCTTTGGCAGCTGCAAGGGTTTACATGCAGACCTGACGCTGGTACGCCAATGTTGGCCCATGTTCATGGTAGACGTCAATATTTTACTAATAATTACACGCAGCAATCTGCGAAACATGCATGCTTTGGTAGATTTTGTCTGTTAATTCGATCCCAAGGGCTTTGTGTATCCTCCTAACACATTTGGGCCCTGAACTTAGATTATGGCTCTGGTTTTGCCAATAAGCACTGATGCGTTCATGTGCTTATCTTCTGTACTATAACCACTTTTTGAGATTTTAAATTATGTCTGATTTCACGTAAATCACGTAAAATATGATCAAGTGAAGAGGAAAGTGGAAAGGAAAGTGCGAGAAATACAGAGAAAAGTTGGCTAAAACCTGATCACAGGCGAAACTCAGAGACACATTTCGGAGGAGTAGTATTCTTGAAAGACATTTGTTTGCTGATACGGGTCAGATGCTATGTCCCATTGGAAGTTTATTCCAGCAAAAATGTTGTTTCCCATAAATTATTGTACAGAAAATAAGTTTTACTTACATCTTATAAACAACTTGACCACAATTTGTGGATTTAATTCGCCTGCATGAATGAATCTAGCCGTTCAAAAAATTGAAAGTGTCCAAAGACGATTTACTAAAAAGTCCTCTTTCCGGCATTTTCAGATACTTCCTAGTCAAATAGATGCCAGATAACGAAACTGAAATTTCTTTGGGTCAAGAGACTGAGAGCAGGGTTTTTTCTCCTGTTTCGCCTTAATAATAGTTCAAATCACCCCAAGATTTCCGCCCTTACTCCCGCTACACGCCCCAACAATCTAAGAAATTCAACGTTGATTATACCTCCTCCTGCTTCTTCCACTTCCAAACGATCTCTATTTTTTGATTCTAGGTAAAGCTATCTTTGGAATAATTTGCCAATTGATATTCGGTCGTTAACTAGTCTATGTGCATTCAAGCGAAGACTGCAAATTTATATTAATGCTTAATCTATAAACCTTTTGTTTCCCTCATCTTTTCCAGGCAGCTTTCTTCACGATCCCGAGAAAGGACCATCGGGAATTTAGGATTCCTTATTGAAATAACCTTTCCCTGACTCCTGTCCCCTGGAATCAGGAAGTCTTCCTATACCATCTGTCATTCAAATGATGGAAGTCATATTGACTTAGGCAGTCTTGACAGCTCTCGTTTCGTCGACCATCAACCATCATCAGGGCATTATATTTGGTCGCATCTCAGGCATCCCTTGCGATGGTCCTGAAGATTGAACAGACTTTTGGATCTCATACGGTGGTGCCCATCAAGATCATAAACTGGTGGGTTCCCTATGTTCTGCTATGCCGCACCGGTCTGAGAATCCGAGTTTAGTGACAGGAACCTGTCTATACCAGTAAAGTTTCGTTAACACCAATTGTTCTGTCCCACGCTCAACCTCGGCTGAGTTTTCTTCCGAACTTTCATAGTAACAGAGGCAGTGGGTATCAGAAAACATAGTCAAAATATGGATAAAGATGTGGCCCGTCTGTGTGTGCCCTTGAATGTCACTTTCCGCATGACATTGTCATATTCAGTTTTTTCGAATCTACCAAATTCGCTCCCAAACAGTTACACTTTTGTCATAGCAAAGGACTACCGATACTGTTTGTTAAACCAATTATTCCTAGAACTTCCTGGTATCGAATTTTCGGTTTATTGATGAGGCCCATTGGGCCTGAAATATACAACTTATTATTATTATTATTTAAGCTTCTGCGGCCATGTAATTAAGACCAACGGAATATAGGAAAGCGATTTCTAGAGGTGGGCTATTATTTGAAATGTTTTAAAATAAAGATTTAACGTTATTTTTAGCTGAAACAGGCCCCACGAGAAACAGAGTGAATGAAGCGTATGAGTTTGTCATACGGAGAAATACCTGTTGACATTTCCCATTCAAAAGTACACCAAAACCCTCTGTGAGTACTGGTATGCAAATCCATCTTCCACTTAAAAAATTTTATAGATGTAAAAACACTGACGTATCCACCGAAAGCATTTATTGCTTTCACAAAGCCCTTTGATAGGACAAAGTACGTCGTTTCCATCCAGGTCCTAATCGTACGTGTTTAAGACGGCTGACCTCAAAGTTTCATCATAGGTGCTAGCTGAAGACAACCCTTGTACGAGAGAGCAATTCAGCCTGCGATAATTTAGTTTTAGGTATTTTTTCTGTTTTCCAAAGTGTTTGGAGGTGCCAAAGTGGGGCCTTACCAAAAAAGGCTATTATAATAAAGTAAATCTTTAAGATTTCAAAAATATTACCCGTTCCAATGCTCGTCAACTACGAAATAGTTTTCACACAATAATAATAAATCCGAGAGCAGAAACACTTTCTACAGTGTTATCGAAAATGAATTGTTAGCTTGTTTTAAAGTCGAGTTAAATCACCTGTTTACACTCTTATGTAATCCATGAACCATATTCAACTTGAGGAGTAGTGAAATCCGTTTATGACATGCTAAAAAGTATTGGACCGAAGCTGTCCACTAGCTACAAAGAACGCCTCATTAACTGGAAAATATATAACAGCCCAAGCCAGTACTTGGAGTCCAACCAACCACTGTTAAGTTTTCATAAAGCTGACAGTTATCGTATTAGTTCCATCATTGAACGAAGTTGAAATTCTACATGGATTGTTGACAACTACGATAAGTAACTTAAGCTCTATCTTAATAGACTGTCCGAGTGAGCGCTATTCTTTGGTTGATTAATAAGTTGAACACCCCGTTAATGAAAGAAGACTGCAGAAGAACGAAAGCGACGTAGCATTTTATCTGCTAATATTCTCCTTCGCAATTGCCACTTTTCTTGAATTTTTATGTAGCCAAATTCACCAGCAGGCCATAAATATAGCTGCATTCAGGCAGTAGTCATTGCTAGTAATAATCTCATCTGCATTAAGAAGGACCAAGTATCTGTGTATGCGTCTGAATAAGCTTGCGTTAGTTGAATAATGTACGCTGTCAAGGCAATATTTTAAACTGCAATGCCCCGTAATTAATATAATTAACATCACAGGTATCTCTGCTTTATCGATAGCGTAGGCTGAATGCTCAGGGGATTTTTCAGACGGAACGACCTAAACAAATTCAAGTCGAAGAGCATATGACCATCAAAACGTGTACTGCGAATACTTTTTGGCCTTAACGTAGTTGAGGAGATTTGGGTAGTCATTAAGTTACGCCGACAAAAGGTTGATGAATATCGAGAAATATATATTAAGCATAAGATTTATGAAGCATGAAAATTAGGCATACAAAGTCAGGTGATCTTAAAGGTCAATAGAGCCATTTATAAAAATGATATTGATTGTCACCATGTCCGGGAAGTTTTGTTTAATCCAATGGTATTAGTGGAAATCGGACAAGCGCTGCTTTCGAAGCATATGAAACGGACGGTTTGAGTGTATACTATTTTAGTGGTGCCCGTTCCGTTGCAAAATTGCTTTAAATCTATTCAGTCCGTTTCCATCGATGTATTTTTTTAAACACTAACTCTAATGTGTGCATAATGCGGAATGGCCTCTGCAACTTCGGATTCCGACTTAGTTAGCCCTGGACACGTTATAAAAGACAGGTGGCGGGTGTTGAAAAAGATTGGCGGTGGGGGATTTGGGGAAATTTATGAAGCTCAAGAAACAGCAAGCCATGAGAAGGTTGCCCTCAAGCTGGAGTCTGCGCGGCAGTCGAAACAGGTTCTCAAAATGGAGGTCGCAGTTCTTCGAAAGCTTCAAGGAAAAGAGCATTTCTGTAAATTCTTTGGCTGTGGAAGAACGGATCGTTACAATTACGTAGTCATGTCTCTCCAAGTACGTACTTCTATCATTTATTTTCAACCATCTTAAAACCTGCATTTTCACGCTTGGCAATACGGGATCTCAAATTCTCTAGTAAAAACATACAGTCATAGAATCAACTGTGCAAAGTTTCGGGGCATGTTTAATATTATTTAAAAAGTTAATGTGCGTTTTATGATAGATTATCATCTATATTACCTGCGAGATTTTTCGGTCACTGAAGTACAATGTTGTAAATGAGTTTCTATAATTTTGCATTTTTTAAATTTTTACCTTGGAACTCTATCCCACTATATTTAATACAAATGATTGATGTTTACTGCACACGCTTAATTATAGACAAGCAAAGCAGTCCTATATCTTTTCTACGAAGCAATTTTGAATCGAGCATTGACCGTTTAGCTTACTGCAGCGAGAAACCCGGATATCAAGACACAAATAGTAGTGATTCGTGCCACCACAAAATAACGGACGTTTTTAATCACGGAGGTCTTTGAAAGCACACAGGCCTAAAAGGGAGAGGGGACACTCGAATTTCGCGAAATCTCCGGTTACTAGTGTTTAGAATAGCTCTCCACTTCCCTGGTTTCCTCTAATACTGGTGAAATTTTGCGACATCGTATCTAGCTAGTAATACGTAAATATCCGCTGTATGGGATAACTTAACATCATCTTTATCATTCGACGACAGTTCCCCCGTCGATTTCGACGATGGGCACTACGCGCTCCAACAAGCCGCAGCAAACGCTAAAAGCAAGCCGCAACAGACACTAAGGCAAGCTGGGCAAGCAACACAAAAGCGACAGCAAGCGGGAGCAACGCAGAGAACTGGCACGAAAGAAAACAGGAGTGAAGGCAGACTCGCGCAGTATCTACCCACTGGCTCGCCACTCCCACCTCCGTATCCGGTGTAAAGACGAAGTCAATAAGACCGGGGATGAGAGAGGGTGTAGATGGCTGGCGCGATAAACACTCAGCACGCGCACACTTGACACAGCCATCTCGCTAGGTATTCTCCCGACTGCGCGGGAGCGCCATAAAGGCCACATTTAGAGGGAGCCATTGCAGCCTGACTCTCAGTCCTCCCTCTCCTCCCGTACGCACACACAGACACACGCGTACAGAAGGAGCAGCTACGTGGGGGGCCGAGTTTTCCCGTCAGTTGACAGACCCTCCAAACCACGGCTTTTAGCGCACCGTGAGAGATTCAGACGCATTCAGATTTATTATAGTGAGGAGAGAAACGCACCGAGGTCGACCTCACTCTCTCCCCCACCGCATAGTGACCGCCTAGCTTTCCCGAAACCTGAGGTGGGGTCTGAAAACCAATGGGAGCGCCGATGCAATCACCAGCAGGGAATCAGAAGTTAGAAAGTACCAGCGCCTTTCAGACCGCATGGACCGTGGTTGGCTGAGGACTGGCGTTGCATGTGCATACAGACCATTGGATCTCAGGAGGGTGAGAGCAGCCCTGCATGAAGCCTGAGCCAACGCCCTCCAGCCAGTCGACGACTGAAAGGCGCTACCCATGCTCCGTTGTTGGTTGGCGTCCGTGGGTGCGGCTGAAAGGAAAGAGAAAGACAGCTAGTGAACTTTGCAACGTGGATGGGCAGAAAAGGAAACGAGAGAAAAGGGAAAAGGAGGAGGGAGAGAGAGAAGTGCAAAAAACGAGAGGAAAATCGAAAATATAACAAAGATAGGCCGATGAGGGGTGAGGAAGAAGGCGAGGGAAGAATGAAAAAGTGAGAAGATAGGGCAGAGCGAAATGAACAAAGGAGAAGAGAGAGAACAGAAACAAGTAGAACAGATAGGACAGGAACAATAGCGCAGCTTACCTTTGATCGGAGGATTGTCGCAGAGTGACCGATGTGACTGCAACGACTGTGGTGTTGGCTAATGGTGTTTGTTTTGCTAATAACAGAAGGACAAGTAGTGCTGCATAGGAAAGGGGATCACATTTCGCAGGAATAAGGTTGCTTGAGAGCTGGTGGAGGTTAGGTTTGGTAGGGAGTATCAGTGAGGGTAAGGCCATACCCCATACTTGTTCTTGGGAGTTCACGATACAGCCCGACAAGGCAGCTTAGTTAGTTGAAACCCCTGCGTTGATTAGCCGGTTGCTGCCAGCTGGCTCTTGCAGTCTTCGGATTACTGTGGGCCTCCCCTTGACCCAGACAGCAAAAGTTGCACCCTCGAGTTAAGTTGGCGTGAGAACAGCGATTGGCATGTACTATTACCTGGACAATCTCACGACGAGCGCAGCATGGAAATCGATCAGTTCTCCCCCTAAGAATTACGTTATTGGAGTAAGCCTGACTGGCGAGAGCGACGATCAACCCCCCCTGCCCTCTGCGCACCCAGGGCCGTGCCGGCTTTTTAGGCGTAGATTAGCAAGATAGCGACATTAGAGGCGCGAATTGGGAGGAGGGAGATTACTGACAAATTAATGCACCGCAGTAGTGACTGTAATAGGCGTGATGCGAGTGCAATGATATGAACGAGGCAGGGCTGAAGGTGCAAATGAATGCACTGCAGGTCCCAGAGAAGACTGCGAGTAAGGACGAATAAACCTGAGCGGAGCTGGGACTAAGCTGCTACTGATGTTAAAAGCTTCTAATGCTAGTGAGGCTGGTATAAGAAACCGTGCTTAATGGTAGTTCTAGCAAGTACTAGTTGCAGTGGTGCAAAAGACATCGTACATAAGTACAGTAAGGCAAATTAAGAGGCAAGTTCGGCTTGTCTGAGGGCAACTTACCTTGGTGTCCAGGCAAACTGGACGCTGCAATCATGAAGTGAAGCGACTAGTGAGTTGGGTTAGGGCTTGTGGTGGGGGTGTTTGAAGTGCCGGATGTGTCGACATCACGATCAATGCCGCTGTCGTGAATGTGCATGTGACCTAGTAGGCCTATGCGATGAGCGAATGATCGGGGGCAGTGTGGGCAGAGAAGGCGGCGGTCTCGTCTGTGTGTTGGTGCTCCAGGCGCTAGTTCACCAGTCTCTGTGCGATGGATTCGCAAGTGACCGACTAGGCCGATGCGTGAGGTGAATATGCGATTGCAGTGAGGGCATATCAGGCCCTCAAAACTGGTGGAGGGATCAAGTGTGGGAATGCGAGTTGTGGCGGGCGGTGATGTGAAGGAAGTTGCGGGTGGGTTGGAGTTGATGGATGAGGGCACAGAGCCATCTCTCGCGTCGATTATTGCCGTCTTCGCACACCAACATATGTAAAATGTAAATCGACCCCCTACACTTGATATGAGCTAATACTTGATGTATCCATAATATCCCTAAACCACTTTCCAATACAAGTCCTACCGGTCTCAGCCGTTTTCTGGTCCATCTTAGCCACGGCGACCGTCGCCCATGAGGTCAGAATAACATAGAGCTGTCAAAAACTGAAAATACTAGATTTGTTTCCCATACAGACTTGTTTAGTTGACAACAGTAAACAGCAAAATTTAATGGAGCAATTCATTTTGTGAGTGCTCTTAATCTGCTGATTATCGCTGCATAACACGAATAACGTATGAAATAATACAAAAATTAAATTCGTGCATAAAAATCGATGCGGACAGCAAGGTCATTGAAGATGGCAACGAAGATAAATCAATAACTTAAACAAATTATAACACTGAGAAGAAAAAGTGAGCAAAACACGTTTAAGGCAAAAAAGTTGGGCAACAGAAGTTGTAAATCAGGGAGCCGAATTTTAACACGGCAAAGTTAGGTTCAACACGTGGTCGAAGTATTTACATAGGCTGGGTTTAAACCGCCGTATATAGGCAGCCTCCAGGTAGCGCAAGGTACGGCTTGTTCGTACCCGAACAAGTGCTCGGAAGGACGTTTCGGGGTCAGCAAACTGACCCGCAAGTTTTCAGTAATATATGAACGTGAAATGCTATTTTCTTGTTTTAATAGCCTTATAGGCAAGTGCTCTTTGAATCTAGCCGTCAGTTGCCGTTGCGTTCACCATATGCACTTGTATCCGCAAGTGCATGCAAATTCATAGACACAATTTGAAGTGGCATGCACTGGCAAGGTAAGGAACTGGTAGGGGCTTTGTGGGATTGCAAAATGAGATCGGCCTTTCGATGATCCCAAGAAGAAGGCAGAGCACCGGTTATTTGCTACGCTTATTTTCGAAAGCGCGATCGTCTTCGACGTGTTAGCAAATACGTAGCCACTTTTTCCTTCGTGTACCGTTCGCCAGTTTGGATCGAAGGCTGCATTTTTACATAGTTTCAATAGTTAAAACGAAACTTGCCTTTTGCCCTCGAAACGCACTTTTTTCAATGTATGTTAATCTCACCCCACATACTGCATTTGCCGATTGTCGGATTCTCATTTTGCCATCGAATTTCCTGCGACTTTTTATTTTACTCAAAATTTGAAAATTTGTTCACATTTGATTAATAGCTAAAACATAAATAATATTTTGGCAGCGTTTACGTTATCAATACCCAGTGCATATGTCTTAGTACCGGACAAATGCCTACAATCGTCTCCTCACAGTAAAGTGCAAAGCGCTTTTTTCACCATTCGAGCTGTCAGGTCCGATTTGCGAGGTCGTGTTGGCGATCCTGAATGGCCTTTTTAAACTGGCGGAACCATTTGACATTAGTGAAGAAAAAGCAGTTAGAATAATAATAACTTACTTTCTGAATCAACAAGTAGTTGGATTGAGGGTGAAAACGTGCTTCCTTCCAATAGGTCCAACTTTGCAGTTTAGTGAGCAGCAAAAAACATACCATCTGTCCGCAATCACAGTTTCATCATATAACCCTACATGCACGGCCCGGAATAATCACGTCAATGATAACGAACTAACTGATGTTTATTTTACAACTGCCGGCAAATTATTGTTCTCCGTAATCCGCATCGGTCGATTGCTGTTTAACACATGCTCAAAAACCGGTTCTTACGTCCAGTCCTATTAATCAATGTCCGTTATGACGTAAAGGGAACGCAACTTGATAGAAAAGCATAGCATTTACATTTTATGACCAGGGTTTTCTAAGTTCACCTCCCGACTCTGGCAGTTAAATGTCTTCCTATAAATTGACTAAATTTGTTGCAGGGTGTTGCCTTGATTAATATGACTATTTATTGACCTCGTGTATTATAGAAAATTCCACGAATTGCCTGTTAGCCAATCGTTTCCCGTTTTCGTTACCCCTGTTTAATCCGTCACTGGCACTTGGCCAATTGATCATTGCTCTCTGCCACGCCTGGAGACTTGCATTGGTGGCGGTGATTTAGGCGACATATTTATTCCTCTAGCTCGCATTGACGTTGAGGAATTTAAATCACTCGGCAGAATTATCCAAAAGCAGTCACCCGATGTTTTTTAGATGAATGTTCCAACCACTTACACTGAAAAAGCATGACCTAGATAACCGTGCGCCAATTCCATGATTTACTGTGATACATAACTTGGCAGTGTACATATGCTCAGAAGAGCTTTTCCATCAGATTTCATATTGTCGGTCAAATTAATGCCAATGATAGCGTTATTGCGAATCTAAAATGAATAATACTAACATCTCAAAAATACCGAAACAGATGAGCCATGCTGATGACTGTTGTCAGGAGAGTTAATTAGCGCTTATCAACAAGTGTTTCTTTTCACGTGTTCTTAACAATGTCTTCGTAAGCACACGTCTCTCACGGGCTGACTTTTCACCATTCAAGCAAAATTACCTCTTTCCGCGATGATAGGTATGTGGTCTAAATGCTTAATCGTAAAACGACCACCCGCATTTATTACTTGGCCGCACACCTCGGTATAAGTGTGGCCTAGTTAGAAGTACAATTGAGGAGGTTAGTAGTTCTGGTGGAGAGCTTGACACCTCAGTCACCTCTTGATCACGTTCATTTGCATTACTCCAAAGTTGACATTGCGATGGCATAACCCTTGATTAGAAAATGTACTCCCCGCCCCCGGCTTTGACGCAAAAAAAATCATGTAAGAACTTTATTCACAACATCAAACTGCTCTTCTCGTAATTTTAAAGGCAAATGCTCATCTCTGGGTTTTTGTTGTACCTCACTTCACTTTGGTGGAGTGAGAAAGAGACTAAATCAAGGTCAGTTGTGTTTGAGTTCCACGCCTCCTGAAGCGCACAATTCCTGAATTATTATTAGGGAAATTTGGCAGATTTAAATAATTCGGTTGACCCAACTGTGAAAAATTCGCGACCTCGTTGGGATTCGAACCCACACAACAAAGAAGGCTTCTCTACGGCTCTATTACTGAGTTACGAAGGCTACTGAATTATTAAAATCTGCCAACCCCCACCCCCTTCATAATTAAGAGAGCCTAGTAGGCATTCCGGTGGATTCTAGGTGATTGCTTAGCAAATCCTGCCCGTTCTGTCGGCTTACTGTGTCCCTGATGGTGAATTGCATACACGAGCAGGAGGCTGGGCGCGTAAATCTACCAAAGTGGGATTAAATTCAAAGCCTCGACGTGCCTTCATAGCTTACTGGTAGAGTATTGATGTGTAATTTCGACTACCACCGAAGCCGCGAAGTTTTCACAATTTGGTCAACTGAATTCCTGAATTGTTGCGTCCACCGGAAACATGATCCATGCAAATGTTTAAGCCATCAATGGCGCTTGGTTGCAACGTATCCTTGAAGTACTTTATAATAATAGCCTAACAGGACTTCTTCCTTGGCTGGACTGCTTTCACGGTTTCCCTCTCGCTTGCACTGTGATTTTCCAATCGCTTAGTCAACGTATTCCCAAGTAGAAACCCCCTCTTGAACCGCAGGCTAAATAGGTCTTTTTAATACCCATTTGATTGCTGCTGCAGCGTACAGTCTCCTGTAAAGTCTCAATTAGAGAAAATCGTTCATTTTCTGCTATGGGCGTTTCTGCGCTTGTGCACTAAAGTGATTTAATGTGGTCGAATAGAACTACCTTCTGCTGTACTGATCGTGATGCTGGCATGTTGGTGTCATCAACCCGCTGATGTGTCAGATGGAGAAACAGTCATTAAAGTCTAACTCCTTGGTAACGCGCTAACCATGCCTTCAAAAGAGAACTTGAGTAAAACTGAGCGATAAGAACGGTCTACTAAATTTTTACAAGACTCTCTAGTATATATCTTTCGGGAACACAAGAGTACTCCGACTAAAGTAAGGTAAGCACGAGTTTCCGTCTACAGAATAAGCCTGCACGCATTTTAAAATTCGAATAACTCAGTGGTTCAAGTTTTTATGTGACAGTTTGATCAGTTTTAAGGCAGAATCAGTAAGACCAGTGACAGGATCGGGCGCAGGTGCCTGGCGCGACGTGATTTCGCACCTAGGCCTGTCACCGCACCCCTGGTCTACATACCAAAACCAGAATTTTACACGACTGAATGAGGGTGCAATCAAGCTGCATCAGGAAGGAGCCATTACAGGCTGACTTTCCGTCCTGAGAAATCGGAGCTCCGAATTATCATGTCAGCTGGTTTGTGGTGAGCAGTATGCACTGAGTCATCATCATAGCGCTGCCGGAGAACTCCATCGGTGCCACGTGTATCAGATCTTAACCTGAAATATTCGCTAGGCTGTTGCTGCCGGCAGGAGGAAGCGTCTGCATATCCATCAGTCTGTTTCATTTGCATTAAGCACCGAAAGTTCGACCATCGATTTCGATGATGTCCACCATATGCCCCAAGAGCAGGAATGGTGACTGGAAACAGAGACGAGATTTAAGTGAACTAGATGCGCAACTGTCTACCTCACTCTAAACCCCTACCCATTTGAACCGGTTACAAGGCAGAGTCAAGATGACCGAACGGGATCTGGCGTAGGCCGATTTCTCCGATGCAAGCCAGAACACCGCCTAACTTTGTCTTCTCTGACTGTATTCTTTTGCGCTGGTACTACCGCACTATATACCCTCACTCACCTTCAGTAGGTGTCAAGACAGACTCAAGGAAACAGAAGTTGGTACTGCTAATTCTACTAACTAGGAGTGTAGTCGAATGTTAGGAATACGGGCCCTATTCCTGCCGTTAATATTTGTCAGAGTTGACGCTGGAGCTCATATCCATCAATCTCAACGAGGAGGGTAAATCTGCGTTTAAGCTATTCCGACTAAATACATGTCTGATGCAGGGAGCACATTAGAGCTTGCCCTGATTTCCGTCGTTGCGTGCACCGTTGCAATTTTTCCTCCTCCCCCTCCTCCTCCTCCTTCTCCTCCTCCTCAAGTCTTTAAATGTAAATTTCGAATCATTGTCCAATCCACCAGACAGCGCTTAACGAAAATAATCACTCTGGGCCCGTGCATGATTCCTATCATAGCAATACCTGCCGGAGAACTCCGCCGGTGCCACTTGTATCAGCTCTTAACCTGAACGATCCGCTAGGGTATTGTTGCCGGCACAAAGAAGCGTCTGCCTACTCACCAGCCTGTTTAATTTGCATAAAGCACTGTGAATAGAGGTCGTTACACACACACGTATGCATCCTGCAGCTCTGCTAACAGACATCGTCCTTACTTCAGAGTCGCTTTTCAGGACATAGGCAGTTGTGTGTGGGTTGTCCCAGGAGTACCTCTCTTTCGCTGTGTCAGCGTCGTTACCACAGTTGTGGTTAAGGCTTGCATTAGAAACCCAGGTCTTAGGAGATGTACGTACTGTGAGAAGCAAAGTAGCGATAGCAACGTTACAAAAAGTGCGGAGAAATCATCTGAAATAACTATTTAGCAGGGGGGTTTGGGCTGACTCAATTGTTCAGTACTCGGCGGTGGGATTCGAACGCACGCCAACAGGCCGAAGGCCTTAGTACAGCCAACGCTGTAGCCACCTGATATACAAAGCCCCCCACTGGGAGCCGTGAGTTTAATCACGCTTGCTGCGTAATCATGCACGGGTGAGTGTAGATCAGCTCTATATAATTCAGCAGCAGTTTTTACCTGGTTAATGATTCACGAACGCCAAGGTTTATTGGGTCTAGCTAGCATCCTCTTCAAGTCCTTGGTAACCATGGCAGGTCAACAAAATATGCGAGCACATACTCTAGAGCAGTGGCCTTTTACTTTATCAAGTGCGATTATGTAGTCGAGACATGTGCGGGCTCGCTGCAGTCTCCGAAAGATCGCAACTGTCAACCGCTTCAGGTCTTCAGCGCATACAGCTGAAGTCCGGCAGCCATAGGGACGGACGCCTTTGACCAGCAAGCCTCCGAGGGAAATCACCGGGTGTATTACGCTTAAGTCACTACCTGATCTCATAGAGTATTAACCGAAATTCTGAAATGCCTTTTCGATGATTAAAAGTGAGGGGAGGGGATTTATTCGACTCTATTGGGAAAAATTTAGTACAGTTAGGAAATCCTGCTTGGGCGGTCAGCTAACTGTATCAGAATCGGCAGATCCCCTGCGTTGGAATAGGTTGCATCGGCAAATTGACCAAACTGTGATTCAACACCATTCTCCTACTAGTTCTGTAGCCTATAGTGAAGGTTGTGATTAGAGCATTTAAATCCTTAGACCGAATCCCACATTGTTTGGAAAGACAGCATTCACCAGAATGCAAGCACAGAACCATAGTATGCTGCCTCAGACAGCACTGACCACTGGCAAAGCCAGGGGATAGTCTTCACTGCGTCCAGTCATGCCTGAAAGCTTGTGCGGTGAAAGAACGGAGACAGTGGTGGCAGTTGGCGTGTTGCATTGCCCGATAAGGGAGGCGTGCATGCTGGCTCCTGCTCTATCAATCGGGGACTGGTGTGTTCCTGTGGTCCTTTGGCAGTCGTGACTATCTGGATGCGCGTGTGTACACGCGGGGAGGTCGCTCAAGGGTCGCCAGGCCAGCGTAAGTCGGAAAGCGCTCCCCCTGCGAATTTGCCTGAACTTGAGGCAGTAGATAAGGAAGTTGGAACGCATTGTTGACTGTCTGCCACAGTCCACATAGCTCTACAACTACAACATTGGCTGCTAGCGCGGGTTCGAATCCCACCGAGGGTTTCACAATGTGAGAAGAGACAAATAGAAGAAGAAGACGACGAATTGATCGCTGGGACAATACTTTTAGTCACCTGACGTTTCGAGGTCCGTCGCGGATACTTCCTCAGAGACATAGTCAGACAGCAGTAGCAGAGTGTAAGGGAAAAATAGTTGCGACTTCTTCTGCTCATCTACCGCTACAAGAATTCACGCCGATTTCCGCAGTTTGCTCTCCGCCTCAGTTTTGCCCCACGGTTAGTAGGCCTTATACCAAACTGCGAGCCCTCGCCTTAGGCGCTTCAGATGGCCCTACCGATCGCATTCCCGCTGACCTTGCAGCCACGAGTATGTGCATCTGTGTGTGTGTGTTTGTGTGTACGTTCCGCTTTTTTTTACCCTCGTCGAACATGTCCTGCAAAGTCCAACGGCGTCGCGAGCGCCCGGGCCACTGTGTACTTGCCTGCGCGTAGACGTTCGCCCGCGCACCGCGCCCGCGCGTCACGCCAGTCTACGCGTGCGCGAAGGCCGACTGATGCGTGCGCGCCAGCCATTGGCCGAGACCGCGTGCGCACGTGCACCCTGACTGGCTGGCCGGATGACTGGATGATCGTTGTTCGACGACGAGGCTGTATGCACACGCGTGGCGCCTTGCGTTCGCGGCGTTGTCGTCGTTGGCCCACGCGCTGCTGACAGGCGATGTTATCCTCATCGTTTTCAGATATGCGAGTCACCGATGCCGAGCCACCTTTGGCTCGGACTATTCGGCGAGACAAACTTTCTCGCTCTCTTCCTACATATGCCTTTGGGGGGGGGGGGGGCAGTTGTCTACCCCCGTCTCAATCGTGTACTACGGTTCAGGCGCGTTGGCCTTCGGAAGGATGACTACTCAGTCGTGAACAGCTCTAACACAGTGCACGTTATTAGCGACATTTCACGAGCAGAGGACTGCCAGCTTGCAGTCCGCGTACGCCGAGTCATTTTGTGAGGAGGACAACTTTGCTGGACTGCCACTACTGCTGCTGTTGTTGTTTTTTACCCACTATTTATTCGCTGTGCCTAAGTCTAGTTGCTTCACAGCCAGCCTTTACTAGAGACCGCATCTCTAGCTCTGTGACCGGTGGACACGCAAACATCGTTTTTGGGAGGTTTCTGTCTTCTGTTCTGTCTGCGACGGTAGGATCATGTAATCCCCAAAATCCGTGATATGCAAACAGCATTAATGTAGAAAACATTTCGTTTGCTTGTAGCAATAGCAAGTAATCTAACTATTTATTCTGTTGTGATTTATTCTTTACAACTCTTGAAAAGAAACTTAAATGAAACTACCTACTTAGTAGCTATGTAAATACAATGGAAACGAAGTATCAATGAAGGAACTTTTTATTAGTTGTAACGTTTGGTTTCTGTTTAAATTCTTTATTTATTACTATCTCTAGATGCAAAAGAAAAGCTTTCGTTATATGACCGATCCCATGAAGCATAATTTTTGGGTTTAGGATTACTGTCTTGTGGAGCCGCCTAAAATAAATTCTGCCTGTCTCACGAGAAAGGTTTGCCCTTTGCTGGTACCTATATCCTATCCTCACCCGCCAGACTATCAGGAATGTTTTCGTCCAAGACAGCTATCACTATCCTCACCCGGAGAACGGTGACGGCCACACCATTCATCACACTTTCTCCTTATAATTATATTGTGATCCACTGGCAAGAGAAAGCCACTGGGCCTTAGCACAGTAGCTAAAATCTTGTAAAGCCGTGTCCAAAAGGTGGGAGGAACGGGCCGAAGTGAAGAAGCTGTGGGGCGAAGCGTTGATAAGCAAAAGTACGATTTATTTAAATTTTCGGGGGGGGGGGGGGGGGGGGGAGCTGACTCCGACGAACGTTTTTGAGATGACAGAGGGCAGTGGGCTTTTTGAGTATCTTCCATCAACCGCTAACTAGGAACCCTCCGTACTTGATGGTCATAAGAACTATCGAACAACAATATGCATATATTTTTGTGAGCCCTTTCACATTGTGATTTTGGCGGGAATTTACTTCTGCGTCTCATTCAGCTGCCTATGCAAGTGACATTACCTAGTAGAAAAAAAGATTGAATTACCAGAAGGAGAACCTCTAGCGAATATAATCTTTCCATGGGGTTCACTGGTTAGTTTGAATGGCAGGCTCGCTTCATTGCATTTTGCGGTGCACTCTATAGTCTCCTCACAGACAGTTGCTTAACGATCTGTAAAAGATAGGGCTATCTGAAAAGGACATGCTAGGCTGTTACGGTCATTCCTAACTCATTTTATCTTACCGGTTTACCTTATCAAAACCTAATTTTTGGATATCCAGAAATTGGAACCCGAAATCGTTGGTCATTGAGCATTGTGGAGGACAATTTAGTCGCCGATTCAGACGAGATCCACCTTGCGTTCCACATCCTCGTGGCGCGAAAATGGTTGTTTTGCAAGTGAATTAGATTATATAGTGACAACAAATTTGTGTTGAATCTAGCGCAATCCCCCTCCCAACCTGCCCTCAGTGTTATGACTAAATTAATCAGACCGGGGGGCGGGAGATGACTCAGATGGCTACCGTGACAACCGGACACACTTCTAAGTGTGTCCTTACACCTGGTGCGTATCTCACGAATTGGGAGTCTCATAGAGCCATTGCAGCCTGAAGCTCAGTCTACTAGTTGGCCGGTCCTTACAAACACGCACTGGGTGGACTGCGCGTTCCGAGTTATCCAGTCAGTCGGTAACCTTCCAAGCCTTTGTTTTTAACTTCGCAGTGATATCTTTAAGTGCGTCAGGTTGTTTATAGAGAGCGAAGAAAATGAGCCGAGGGTTCCTCTTTCACCCTCTATTCCCAGGCCCCAGCCACTGCTCGGGCCGGTCAGTTGACTGTTGCGAGGTATCGGCGCGAACTTTAGGTAGTCTTATGCTCCACCAATGGGCCACGACCTGTTTTTCTATTGGATGCAGTGGTGAATATTCATTGCCTTTGTGAGGGCATTCACTGCTGCTCGTCCACAGCGAACAACAAAAGTGTTTTTAATGAGGGACTTGTGTCGGAATGTTTTGCTGACGTATTCCATAAATTGAGTCTACAGTGTCTCTCGTCTTTCGCTTTAGCAGATTCAAAGAGGGTACAGTGGACATCCTCGAAAGCGATGGCCGAGCTGTCGGTGTACAGAGTAGTCGTGTGAATGAGTATTGAAAGATGAAACCTACTTGCTTGCGTAATGACTGGGTAGCTGGCGCCTTTACGGGTTTAAATGGTTGAAAGGCCTTAAGCGAAGATTTACTGAGGGTCACGTCTGACGAATAACCACTGGCGGCGTAAGTGAGAACGTTCGGTTTCACAGAACCAATTCCCTACGTAGAGTACTGTGAAATGGCGAACTTGAGTTGCGGTTTTTTGGGTTCTCTATTTCCTCGTTGTGATGCCTGTCTTGGAGCCACATCCAAGGGACAGATAGAACCTCCTGACTCTCATTCATGCACACTGGAGTTTTTTTGTTGCGAATATCACCGCCCCCTCATAGTACGGGCTGAGGTAATTGTGAGCGGAACAATAATTATGCAACTTGGTTTTCTTAGAAGTGACAAAAAACTGCGCATCATATGCTGGGATTCGAGTACTCTTTTTGCCCTGGCAACAAAAAACTTCACCATATGTGCCTTGGCACAGTACCACGCAAAACTTTAAAATGAGCTTCAATAAGTATCTTTATCTGGTAATTCTGGTCGCCATGAACGCACACTTGATCAGGTGGAAGTTTTGTTTACTCGCTGGGTATTGGTGACACTAGGCTTTGTGTTTGTCCGTCTCCCTCTTCCGGCACGATGGTGGGGTAGCATGTGACCCAGCTCATGTACCTGGTAGGTTCAGTGCAAATATTATTTCGTCTGCAACCCCCACCTACCGAAGAGCTCCGTGAGACGATAAGAAAACTACATGAACAACATGACGTCTGTGAAGTGCTGCGCTCTAATGGCAGCCCGCTAGTACTATTTGACAGCAATAGCTCCTTACTCAGACTAGAGATGTAGAAGCACTGCCAACAGGTCACTTCATGTACTTTGTGCCTGCATTCTTTCCATCCGAGTTTTCTCTCGTTACCGTGTGTCATGACCTGTCGCCGAAGTTACCAGACTAAATTCAAGACCAACATCAGAGAAAGAAAAACCTAGGTCCATGTAAATGAAGAGAAGATGTAGTGAATAACATGAGTAAACAAAGACAGGGTAGCTTCCTAGAATGGCAAATTTCGGCTTATTAGCAATCATTAGTCAGTCATATTCAATCCTAGATTCTGAAGCCCACTAACAGTCGTAAAGGGGCGTTCACCGATACCCGTCGCGTGGTACTCTGGGGCTCAATCGTTTGTGGTGTCACGCCAGGATGCTATTCTCTCAGCAAATCTGTTCAACTACGAGACACTCCGGGGTAATTCAACATGCATCGGCACGCGCCATACCGCTATTGCCGTGGTCCGCCTCTTACAGATGTTGTTTGGGCTGAGGATATTGGACCGTTCTTTGCAGAAACGTTCCGTCGAAAAAGGATTCAATGACAACGGAATTTTGCGTTCGGCAAAATTTACCCTATCACAGTTGACCGTCTTACGTTTTCGGGAGACCTTCCACGCAAAAGTGCCCAAGTCTCCCTGCTAGGGCAGTACTCGACCTTTCAATGATCGCAGCGGCAGCAAGTACAAATTATCGGGGAACTTCTGCCATCTTGGTTCAAAGGCAAACGAACCGACCATGAGATTGATCCGGCGTGAGCGGTCTTGGTAATCTAACACCACTGAAACCTCCAGAATTTGTGTGAGTGGTCTCAAGCTGCAACTATACAGGCCAATCCTCACGTCTGGGAATGAGACAAATTTCCTGCGCTCAGGACGCACGCAAAAAGCGACTCCACCGGGGTCGTTGTCGCTTGCCATTACTTCTTGCCTATTTGTGGACACTTGCATGCATTTGTTTTAGGAATTTTGAGTTAAGCTAAGTCTCAAACAAGCACCCAGATCGGTTGTTTGAGGTTGTCTCTTCTTTGGCTCAAGAGCCTGACCACAAGGCAGCGGTGGAAATCAAACTTTATAGCAGTTCACGGTCATCATGTCATGGTGTCCTCATTGGGATTTGCGACATTTAATAGGGCAGTCGGCGTGCCAGACCCTCGCACTCACTGACCTACTAGCACTCGCTGCTAATCCGCGACTGTTTATTCCAGTTGACAAAATTGCGAAAAATCCGTGGCCTTGGTCGGAGTCGAACCCACACAACAGGAAAGGCTTTTGCGCAGCCAACGCTCTATCATTGAGCTACGGGGCTCAGTGTGAGCCGTTAATTTAATCCCACTTGGACCGATTTTACCAGCCCAAGTTACTGCATATATGGAATCCACCAGTACAGAAGAGAAAGCTGCCTGCCCAAGCAGTATTTCCTAAGTAATAATCCACAGGGTACCCCACGAAAAACCCCTTAATTTATGATAATGTTTATACTATTATATAAATAAAAATTATTGATTAAAATTATAACTAACAACTTTTTTGTGTAAATAACAAACTGTTACCTAATACCAAGTTACAGATACCGCTCAAAATGCTGTCCATTAACTGCAGAACAGCGACGTAAGCGATCCATCCAGCTCTGAGCTGCTCGACGAATGACATCAAGAGGAATGTTGTTCCTTGTGTCCATCAACACATGTTTTATTGACTCAATATCAGTGATTCCTATTCTTCGTCTCTGAACCTCCTGTAAGAGTACACTCCAAATGCAAAAGTCCATTACATTCAGGTCAGGGCTCTTGGATAACCTTTGCTGGGGTGTGATGAAATCTGGAGTGTTAACTCGGAGCCAGGCGACAGTGTCATTGGCAGTGTGTAGCTTTGCACCATCTTGCTGCCACGTCCCTGCATTACTTGATCAATATCTGTAGACATCTGCGGGCACATCTCCTCTCTGTAAACAACTTGATTTACAGTTTTTCGTTCTCCGACTCGGTGCTACACCTTCCTGCCCAGCAGCATCTCCTTCAATAAAATAGAGGTCTGTTTTGCCTTGCCAGGAAACAGTACCATAGCACATGATAGATTTTTGCTGCTCGTCTATCTCCACCATCAAATCTTTATCAGGAATATCAGTTTTCACTTCCACTGCACGATATATGCGTTCATTTTGCCTATTCAGTTGTGTAGACAAGCAGAATGATGATTCATCTGAGAACCTCACTTGTTTCCATTTTTCTCCTTCACCGAAGCGCTGAAGCATGGCATCACACTTTGTCTTTCGAGCTTGCTGGTGTGCTTCAGTTAAAACATGGCATTGAACACGTCGAAAGCATTTAAAATTGGATTTTGCACTTGTTCTGTGCACATACCCTTTTGACAATCCCAGTTCTTTACAAATTTCACGCTGACTTGAATGTCTTCTGTGATGATCTGGTGGAGTTACGGCAAGTTCCAAGACTGCTCGCCTTGTTGGGGAATCGTGCCTGCAAGAAGTGCCACTACCAGGCTTACGAACCTTTGCTACAGGTGATTCACCTTGTTTGAATGCAGCCGCGACACCTCTAAACTGGTCAGTTGTAATGGCACCAAAAAATTAAGGCAAAATGTTCCGACATTTCTGCAACCCCCATGTTGGATGTTCTTTCCGGAATAGGACGATGACCTCGCGCTGGAAATTGCTTAGCTGTGGCATGGGTCTACACGTCTTTCCAGAATATTCCTGGCATATGGTGCGCAGGTGGGCATTTTAGAACCTTCTCCTCTGCGACCACCACCCACGTTGTGTGGGTGCTCCTCACCACTGAGCGGAACATGGCGTGGGCGACATGAATGCGGGTGCGAACCAACGGGGGCGGCTTCACTTCGGATGTGGCCCAGGTGTTCTGTTTTCTCCGCCATCGATCGTGACGGCATGGGCGGTCCGAAACCCGTAACAATCACAAACTTAGGGGTTTTTTGTGGGACACCCTGTAGAATCCACCAGAATTAATACTAGGTTCAGTTAATTACTAGGGGGTTTTGTAGATCTGCCTCATTCAAGACGGCTTATCCATCAGACCTCAGCGTCTGCTTATTTTACAGTCAACCATTGTTAAAAATCGCGTCACTATCCGCCATCTGTGGACACGCCAAGTGGCCAGCAACCAGGCTAACTGGCGTTCGCTACCATCGCTATGTCTTAAGCCGACCCTAGTGCGTCGAGGTGGTCACCTGAAGACTGCTCACGAGTGCATATTTTACTATATGGCCTTCCGTTTGCAAGACTTGTGCGTCAAGTAACTAATCCGCCACTGACCGATTGCAATTAAGAACGATCGTTTGCAATATGGAGAGCTTATAACATCGAGGCGACCACATCAGTTCTGATTGCTGTCGTTGCAACTTTAAGTACAGTAGGTTTTACGGGCTGATACAGGGGCCTCGCGTCCAATCATCCGAATTATTATGCGCACATCTGGGTCAACGTTGAAAATTATTCTATAAGCTGGATGATTGCGCCTTCAGAATCAGAAGTCATCGAGTCATTTCTGTCTTTTTACTTAGTGTGGTCCTCTCTATGTCATGACTGACTGAATGTAAACGCAAATCTGTCTCAAAACTTCTTCGTAAAGAGCCTTCAGACAAATTGAACCATAGTCCTCCCTCCCCCCTTGAAATCAAGCTCCAGAACACAATGTTCAGTTCTATTCATAATGTCAGCGAAAACAAAACCAGCAGAACCGCCCCCCAATAATGTTATCTTCTGTTAATGGCCACCTTTCTGACCTGCCTATTTCCAGCCTAAACCAGACCAGTTTAAGCATTTCTCATTTGCTGCATAAGCATGGTTCATTACATTTTGGTTTGTTCGCAGCAGAAGTAGATCTCTGTTTGGGTGTCGTGTAGAATTGCCTCTTATTTTGCGGAATTATGGTGTACGCTGTCGCCAACCATATAATTAGGGTGGGAAAACTATCACACATATCATTTACGGGTATAGATAGCCAGACGTTTGCTGAAGTCCAAAAAAAGGCACTGACAAAAATCCTTTCCGAGGTCAATAACCAAATGTAGTTGTCTGTTGCATTATGTATGTTGATCTCGAGCTTCAAATCCTTTATCTGGTTCACCCCCGCCCAGATCGCGCAATTGCCCTGCTTGAGCTACCTCATTTGGCACGTGTCTTTGTCTTAGTTGCATAATGGCAGCATTTCAGGAAATGGAGACCACGGATGCACTCCAATGCCCCTAGCGCATCCGCTCTGGCATACGCGGAAAACACAAATCTGTCTCCTGCGTCTTCTATCCATATGCCGTTTGACCTATTGAACATCAGTTTGGTGAAGACCTTTTATAGACCGACGCAAATGACAGTTAAACCCTCGATTTCGATGATGTCCACAGTAGGCTTCATATATTATATTATATTGAGAGTAGACTTGCTCTGCATCTACCTCGCCCTCTTCCCTCACCGTTGTCACATCATAGTCAGGAAGAACGGATCGGGGTGGATCCGGCGCAAGGTAGAACGCTCCTCGGATGTGCGCCACAACAACACCTGGCTTGGATCCCGCCTACGTGGGGGAGAAGACGGCAAATAGTGCCATTGGCGAAAACAATCCATTTGCCAGACACGTGTACATCTGGCGAAAAACTGCATGCCAGAATGGATTTCGTAGCATCAGCTTTCACCGGCATGCTCTCGGTAGCTTTACTGAGGCAATTGCTTTCCCCTTGCTGATTGGGGGGGTGTTGTGACGATTTTGGGAAGTTCATTCGATATATCCTTATTGGTTTAAGTGCGCAAGACAGTTTGGCCGACACGAGCGATGACTTCCGCCATGTGTGTTTCCAAGGAGTGAGCGTCTTCGACCGCGTCTTGACCGCGTTCCCACCCGCCCTCACGGCAGCCAAGATCTGCTACACCAAACCTCCCTACGGTGGATCTATCTCCTTTCCTCTACATCTCTGTTTTTGACGACGGAGCAGCCCCTCCCGACCACGCTGCTCCGACTTCTCCTCCACCTCACCGCCGGGATTGGGGCTAACCCGGCGGGGCTCCTGATCCAACAAGGGCTACTAGCCAGCCAGCCATCCAACCCACCCACTTTGTCTATCGACACTACCGACGGCTTTCTCCGAGAAGACCATGACGAGATTGACCAACAGCTCAAGCAAGCGCATACGATTGAGCTCCTCGGACTATAAATGAAGACCTTCTTCACATTCAAAGGCGGTGCAACCGAGAGCCAACGCTCATGCAGAGTATCTCAAGCGACTTGCCTACAACTACACTGATGCCAAAAGGGGACAAATGTTATGCAAGCTTGCCAGTGCTCAAACTCGGGGAGATCAAATATACTCCCCATCGAACGGGCAGGTAAAATTTCGTGCACCCAGCATGGCTATAATACGACGCAGGCGGAAAGACTGACGAACTCGTGATCATTAGACGCAGCCACTGAAATCTTCTGATAATGCAAGCGGTTTTGGAAGCGTAATAACGGTAGTGGACAACAAGACAACGGGACAAACTGAGATCTGCCGGCACTGCCTTTGCTTTACTGTCACTATATGTTACGAACTAAATGAAGACTAACCACAGCAGACGCGTCTTCGACCGCGTTCCCACCCGCCCTCACGGCGGCCAGATCTGCTACACCAAACCTTCCTGCGGCGGATCTATCTCCTTTCCTCTATATCTCTGTTTTCGACGACGGAGCAGCCCCTCCCGACCACGCTGCTCCGACTTCTCCTCCACCTCACCGCCGGGATTGGGGCTAACCCGGCGGGGCTCCTGATCCAACAAGGGCTCCTAGCCAGCCAGCCATATTGTGAGCGGAAGCCAGTAAATTGCAGTGCACGTGTTGCACTCCCTTCTGCTTCACCCTCCTTGCTCCGATAGCAAGACAGCGTAGAGAAGGTAGAAAATTGGCCTTGGAGTAATGGCGGCCAGGTCAGGGCTCACATAACAAGTGCCGAACATGGGGGCTGGCTGGCTAGTAGCCCTTGTTGGGTCGGGAGCCCCGCCGGGTGGGCCTTAATCCTGGTGGCGGCGAGGTGAGGAGAAGTTGAAGCAGTATGGTCGGGAGGGGCTGCTCCGTTATCGAAAACGTGAAGGAGGTGAGGTAGATCCACCGTAGGGAGATTGGTGTAGTAGACCTTGGCCGCCGTGAGGGCGGGTGGGAACGCGATGCAGACACGTCTGCTGTGCATCCCGAACATGGGGAAGGGGGGGGGCTTTCGTGGCACGTAAAGGTGCAGATCAGACACCAGATACCCGTGGCCTTCATGGCACTCCCACTTCGTGGGATCTGAGTCAGGTGTTGCGGCAGCGGCTTCAGCTATCCGCGTCGGATCCTACCTCCGGCCTTCCTGACTCTGTCTTGACAACAGATATTGGCGGCTGGGGAAAGAGAGGGTGCGGGAAATGCAACGTAAGTCTGCCGTTACTCAAAATGAATCCACGCACCCCCCCGTCCCCAGGCTGTAGAGTGCACCGAGAAAATAGTTGGAATCGAAATTTGACCTTCCAATCCCCACTATCAGGCTTTCACGAGAGCGTACGTGATCTCACACAGGGAAGCATTCCATCAGACCACACTGATAGAAAGAGGCCTTGCAGCCTGACGCCTAGTCCTCCGCTAGTCACTCCGCTATACAAACCCCTGTAGAAAGACCTTCAAACGACCCTTCTTGGCGTGTCGCAATAGCTTCAAGTGCATCATAAAACTGGCCACCGTGTGCCGAACGGAATGTGCACAGTGCCGGTAACTTCCGCGGCATCTACAGCAATTTCACCTAGGTTGTTCCGATTGAGAGAATATATTAGAGATTTAGAAGGTTGGCGCGCTCGCGATGTCTGGTAAAGCTTATCAGCCGGTGTAGGTGCACCACATTTACGACCTTGTCCTTACTGCCTGCTGCAAGCTTCTGTTAGGATGGCTGGATCTCGAAGGTGCCTTAAAGCCCGACCCGTCTTACCGAGAGGAGAACCGAGTTAGTCCGTCAATGGACAGCCTTCCAAGCCATGCATATCTATGCGTCATGTGAGGAAGACGCCAGTGTGCTGTAGGGATTGATCCCCCTCCCTCCTGCTCCTATCTCTTGCACCAAATGAATGTGCGAATATGTCAGACAACTGGCGATAGGATTGGTCGTGCAGTGTGACTAGCTTGACGAGGAGACCTGCTTCTTTGGCGTCTTGCTGCACACATGCACGGCAGGAGTTCTGGACGCGCGCGCGCGCTCGTTCGCTCGCTCGCGCTCAGCCCAGTCCGATAGAGGTGCCCCCTGACGCAGTTTGATCCCGAAGGCTCTAGCCAGAGCCACATGCGAACAAAGTTCGTCCTATGCTTGAGTTATGTTGGGAAACGCCACTCTTGCAGCTGATTCCTCCTTCTAGGGAATAGTCCGATTTTCCATAAAGATGACCTCCCCCGATGTCAGCCTCTTTCGCTTTCCCCTCTGTGCAGCTCAAGCCTGTCAGTCAGTCAGCTGGCGATAGGCGATTCCACGTAAAGACCGCGCCCCGCCCCCGTGTATGTCCGTATTTATGGACTAGTGCGCGCGTGTGCAGACTGTGCAGCACGTGCGGTACAAAACCATCCGACCCTGAGCGCTGTTTTTGTCCAGCGTATTTGCAGCGCAGCGTGTACACGCATATGCGCACGCACTGTTTGTATCGTACCGCGGTAGCATTTTTCCAGGTCCTAGGCTCCTTCACGCAGTCACGAAGCAAGATGTATGTGTATTCGAACTGTGTGAGCGGGCGCCTGTGTCAGTGTGGCGCTAGACAATTATAAAGTCGCGTTCAGAGATCAAACATGCCACGCACACCACCTGCACCTAGGGAACTGTAAACGCGTGCAAACAAAGAAACGGATACCGCCCACAGTTGCCCCGACTACAGCAGTTGGGTACACACAACAGCAAACGAATCACTAGTAGGGGACTGAACTTTGTGCAGACGAGTGGTTATTCCCTCCGTCTGTGCTCTTTTTGACTAGTACAGGCATCATTCCATAAAACAACTTGCTATAAATAGCTGAAACCTTGTGATTTGCAAGATATGTATTGGGAAGGAGGTATCGTATCGTACCAGCGCCAATTTTTCGAGGTCCTTGGGTCGTTCACACAGTCATGACGAGAGGTAGATTCGAACTGTGTGTGAGGGCGCCAGTCCGTGGCGGTAGACAATAACAAAATCGTGTTCAAAGATCAAAAATCACACATGCCATGCATTTGGGAAGCTGTAAACGTGTACAAGAAAAAAAAGGATACCGACCAGTCGCTCCGACTACAATCGCGCAGCAGTTGGCTAGACACCAGCGAACATATCACCTTGCCAAAACGAGTGATCATTTTTTAAAAAATAATACAAGCGTGGTTCAGCAAAAGCACTTTTGATTGCTATAAATAGAAGGCACCTTGTGATTTGCAAGATAAGGATTGAAAAGGAAATACCTTTGTCAAATTACAGTGCAGGTAGTGTTTTTCCTCGTCGAAATTCACGCCATCGTTGAGTGTTTGCTTGAGCTCTCCCTCTCTGTTGGGTTTGCTTGAGCTCTTCCCTCTCTGTTGGGCAACAAAACTTGCAGAGGGAAGGAAAATGAGCGCAGCGTGGGACCCATACCGCCCTCTTTTGTGTCTTCAAGGGGACACATTTGGCGAATGTACGTTTTTGATCATTAGTCGTGGGGCCCTTACAGTTATGTAAGAAAAGGTAGAGGGACAAACATTTCAGCATCCAATCAACATTAAGTACCGGGGCAAGGGGGTCAGGTTCTAGTCATACCAAGGAGTCAGAGGGAGGGAGAAGCTGTTCAACGATTGGTTCAAGTCGCTGCGTCGTCGCTGTAACGCTTAAGTTTTTGTCACTCTACCCTCCCTTGTATTATTGCAATTGCCTGACGATGAATAATCTAAAACATAGGTGAATTTTTAAATGCTTACATGGGCATCATCGCTGAACTTGTCAAGTCTGCCTATTGATGAATCAATGGCGGTAGGATAGACTTCAGTCTCCATGACCTAGGTTGCGAATGCTCACGAAGATCTTTAAGGATATGCTACGGCTCTGGTCACCTAGTTTCCTCTCCGACCAATTGTACTTGTACTTGTTAGGGCTGTGATCATGCCTGATCTAGCCGGCCTCAATGATGTCACGAACGCTATCTCTCCATGCGTGGCGATTGGCGGCAGCGGATCTCGAAAGCTCCACCCAGTCCCTTCTCCAGCGACGGAGGCCGAAGATAGAAGGTCCAAGAACTGCTTCCATGTCTTGACGGACGGTGTTTAGCCAAGTCTTCAGTTGCTCTCCTCTTCGACGTTTCCAGGTGGGCTGCGGTGCCGGGTCGAGGGCAGCATAGGTAAGCTCGTGGGGCGGACGACGGAGAACGTGTCCAAACCACCTCAGTAGCCTTTCTTGAATGGCTTGAGCTATCCTCGTGATACGATCGCAGCGGATGCGGACTGTCTAATTTGAGATGAAGTCGCTATACTTAACTCGCAGGATCGTCCTCAGGCACTGGTGGTCAAAGACCTCCAGTCTTCGCTCATCTTTAGCGCGTACAGCCCAGCATTCACATCCATAGAGGAGGACCGACCAGATGGATGCACGCTATACCAACGGCCAATTGGTGCAATCCTAATCTTTGAGGCGGCTACTATTCCTCCTGATGCCCTAGCTTTCTAAATATTTACTATAGGAAAAAACTCCAACATGCCCCTTTTAAGGGCGTTTATTTTCCCCATATTGAATGCGTTTTGCGCTAAGGACTTTTCACCAAGAAGCTAAATATCTCAACCTTCTGTGTTCGAAATCCAAGATGACTGCGGTCAGGCTAGCCTGTATGTATTGTCGTGTAGGTGATGGTGATTTAACTTACGATAACAGTTGTGTGAATCAGAAACCCGCCCTCGGTAAGTAGAAGCCGACAATATGGGCAGTCCCATTGGATGCCATCAGAAGGTGTCCATCTCATGTACAATACCAGTTATTGTGTGAACTAAATGTGGATGACTCTTATCTTCCAATACGCTGACCCACCGTGGAATCTTGTATCAATGTCAGTTTATTGTCGGGTATGTCGGTAGATTGCCTTTGAATCCCCTATTTGTACATGTGTTTCGTGATAGCGGAAAATTGTATCTCAGGTGGTTGGCGAGGCCAATTGTCTTGAGCCATGAGGTGGTACACAGTTTTTTTTTAAATGAACAGCAGGTGAATAACTAAGGATTTTCAGGAGAAAAACTGTCGCTCTTGTAGGGTTTAGGAAAGAGAAAACATCCGTTCTTGGGGGGAAGGTCCAACGATGGGGGGAAAGGGCATTGCAATTGTCAGCAGGAGCATCACCGAGTGCGGGAGATGCGGCCTGATACTTCCTTGCTGGTTGCAGAGTCCGCCGACGAGGTTGGAAGAACAGAAAGATCCGCCGGGTCGAACCAAGCGTGAATGTTTAGTCCACCATGTTCGGCTGATGGAGTCATCGCGGCACGCAGGTAGCCAAATAGGGACAACCGCGGAAACCTTCGCGATGTTAGTCATCGTTTTGAATTACCTGTTTTCACATCACTCATTTGCCTGACCACGAGCTGGGAAACCAGACTCGAAAATTAACACAGTAGTCTTTCCTAAAGGACTGTATTGTTAACATTATATACATATCGCTTGCGATGCCCACTCATCTTCTTCTCCCATTTCTCCCCCCTCTTCAGAGTCGAAACCTGGCGGAGCTTCGTCGCAGCATGCCACGAACAGTCTTCTCCATCAACACAACTGTAAGACTGAGTGCGCAGATGCTGAATGCCATTGAGTACGTGCATGAAGCCGGCTTCCTGCACAGGGACATTAAGCCCTCCAACTTTGCCATGGGCCGTATACCCAGCCAGGCTCGTGGTCTCTTCCTCCTGGATTTTGGGCTTGCGCGGCAGTACACGACCGCGGACGGACAAGTGCGCCCACCGCGACCTGTTGCCGGGTTCAGGGGCACCGTACGCTACGCGTCGCGTAATGCTCATCTCAACCGGGAGCTCGGACGGCATGATGACCTCTGGTCCATGTTCTACATGCTTGTGGAGTTCACCTCCGGCCAGCTGCCCTGGCGTCGGCTCAAGGACAAGGAACAGGTACGTTGACTTCAGCCTCTTATTTAAAGCATAATTTCCCCGGTGAGAACTTGAAGATAGTAATTAATGTAAAATTTAATGGATCCATAACACTTCGGGAGTGCTCATCAGTTGCATCCAATCCAAAGCGTTGAAGGGTAACGAATGAGAAGGATACGAATTTGGATTGGTACAGAAAGGTTCTCCAACAAAACCCCTGCCAATTCCTTGTGTTTAGGAGACCTTACCTCTGCACGCCACCTCTATATGTGTTTATGAATTTACATGCACTTGCGGATGCAAGTACATAGGGCGAACGCAAAGGCAATTGGCAGCCAGGGCCAAAGAACACCTGCCTAGTTGGGTATTCAAGCAGGAAAACCGATCCCCTCGTTCCTCCATTTCGGAACACTTGCTGGACATGAGTCATTCTGTGGACCTTATGGCCTCATTCCGAGTTCGTGTTCGAGTACGAACATCCCGAATCATGCGCTACCTAGAGGCAGCTTATACAAGGCGCTCTAAACTGGACCTTTGCAAACAGTTGGAGCATGTGGTTAACCTAGCCCTGCCTTGGTAACAACAGGCCCCCAGATTTGCGCATTCCCCTGCCCCCCTTTTTCCCGCAACTCATTTTTCCCTGTTCCCCCCTGCACTTTGTTTAACTTTCGTTCTTTAGTGACTATGACCTTTGTGTACGAATTCAATTTCGTATTTTTCTCATTCGTTAACCTTCAACGCATTGGAGTGGATGCAACTGATAGGCACTCTCGAAATGTAATGGAACCATTAAATTTTGGCATTAATTACCATCTCCAAGTTCAGCCTCTTAATCACATTTTGTTGGCTCTGTCTCCGGCCCGCTAGCCTAGGACCTATCTCATCGCATTCGACGTTTGCTATGCGGTTTCAGGGGGTTGTATAAGGTTCTAGATTTGAGGGTTGACAGCATTGCAAGTTTAGACATATTCGTTTCTGTCTCGTTCCCACCTTCCGGAGTGCGCTTCTGAATTTAATTGTGTGTGTCCAACACCGATGGGTTGTCATCCTCTGTGTTTTTTGTCGTCCTGCTCCAATAACTTTTTATCTGTAGTAATCACCTGTGTAGTCGCCGTCGCCTCTGCCGTCATCAGCAGTAGTCCGCATGTCGTTAACTTCGTCAGCCGTAAGACTCACAAGCTTCCGGGCTCTGCACACTTTGGCTTTCGTGTCGCTGACTCAGTCCAATCGGGGTCAATGGACTTAGGGTTCCTTCGGTTCAATCGGCCCCCTTGACCTCATTAACGTGGCGCTGCCTGCCCTGGGTGGTTTTTATTGCTGCTGTGTTGCCATGCCATAAATCGCAATCACTGTGCGTCGATGTCCCCTCCCCCCGCCCCACGACCCACCAATTCCCCCACAGCTACTAAACAGTAATCTGGTCTCGTCGTCCGTATTGCGCCTTTTCCAGGCGTTCTACTATTAACTTTGGGCAGTGTGATACAGTAGTCGCCGGTTATTAAGCCCACGGTTAATAGGCCCAGCCGCCTATTAAGCCCAAATCAGCTTGGAACGGAATTTTACATTGCAAAATCTGCCGGGTAATAAGCCCAGTCGCCGGCTACAAAGCCCAGTTTGCCAAGGGGAACCACAGCAGACGCGTCTTCGACCACGTTCCCACCCGTCCTCAGGACGACCAAGGTCTGCTTCACCAAACCTCCCTATGGTGGATCCATCTCTTCTCCTCTCAATTTGTTTTTTTATGACAGAGCTGCCCCGCTTTGTATATGCTCCTCCTCCTCCTCCTCACCGCCGGGATTGAGGCCCACCCGGCGGGGTTCCGGATCCAACAAGGGCTACTTGCCTGCCTGCCTGCCCATTTTGCCAACAGGATAGAGTGGGATTCTCATCTCTGCGTGCGCAACTGGTTGCATAATTTTTTTGTTTTTGTTATTACGTAAAATACAGACAAACAGCATTCTTTTCTTGTACATAACCAAGCTCTACACATAATAAAGTACGTATGTAATTTATAGTGCCTATCCTGCGTTTGCTAATCAAGAACTAGGACTCACCGCTTAATGAGCCCGCCGATTTTTAAGCCCAATTTGATATGGGCCCGAGGTGGGTTTAATAACCCGCGACTACTGTAGTACGTTTGTGTTACCTTGTGAGAATATGTGGCGTGTTTAGGCGGCTCAACAATTCCTTTTGGCCACTGGTATGTGCATAGGAGAAGTTAAGTATGCTTTTATCACTACTATGTTTTGGCGAAAAGATCCTTTTAATTTGCTCTCACTTGACAGGCGTATTCATGCAGAATTGGCGAATATTCTGCGAGACATTTTGTCAAGAGGCACAAAATTCGCCTTCCGGTAACGAGGCGCGTTTTCTGGCATTTTCGACTACTGCCCCAACTAATTGTGAGGTACCGAGAAGCATTTGCCCAGTTGCCTTCTAGTTTACTGGAGTTGGTCCACTCCCCCTGCCATCTGCGTTTCGGCCTTGCGTTTGTTTGGTGCGCATGCAATAAGTCTAACCGGTGCACTGACATTTTTATTATGTTACGGCCGTTAGCCCTCGATGACGCTATTTATATATAATCTTCCCCCTTCTCCTCCGACTCTCAACCATGGCCCAGGTGTTCTGGACTGCTTAAATTTTGTGTTCAAGTACTTCTTGTTTTGCTGTGCGTGCGTTTTCGCACATTTACACACGCAGCGTAGTTACGATTAAATGCATCCGACAAAGTAAGAGGAGACCAGAATGGTCATACCTGGATTGTTAGCCGTCATCAGTCAGTCCTACCCAATCTCAAGGGTGGGAACCCCGAGATTCGAACCCGGACCCCTGGTCATTGCGTTTACCGCTTTAGCACGGGCTTGTCGCTTTGTCGGTTGCAATCGGGAATATGATGAATATATCTGCTTTGCCGATCTAGTAGAGGGATAATGAAGCTCCGATTTGCCCAGAAGCTCTCAAATAGAGACCACGCAGGCAGTCACATAGTGACTATGATTATAGGATGAAAAGGATACGACAAAGGTAAGGGAGAACGGAATGACCATTTCAGTCTTGTTAGCTAACATCAACCAGTTGGAATTCCCGATCTCAACCGACAAAGCAACTAGCGTGTGATAGAGTGGTAAACCCAATGACAAAAGGTCCCGGGTTTCGATCTCGGGAGTTTCAACCTTTGAAGTTTAAAATGACTGGCTGATGACGACTAACTAGCGAAAAATCGCTATTACGGTCTCCCTTTGCTTTGTCGGAACCATTTCATCATAGTCACTATATGACATCCTGCGCGGGCCCTAAAGTTAGCTCCCGGACAAAACCGGAACGTACATTGTCCCAAACCTAAATCGGCGATCCCCACACATTCACACACACTGTAGTTAATTCGACTGCCACATCCGCTGCTGTTGTATTACATTGGAATTAGTATCGCGTTGCAGGTTTATGCATAAGAAGACGCCCTTCTCTCTGTATGTCAGTATGAAGTACACTTTACGCCTAAGAATAGCATAGAGCAATTAAGCTATCGCATCTGCCGCTAGCCGCTGTTCTATAAGTGCTGCTGCCGTAACGGGGATTGCATCTGGACCCATCCCAGAGCACTTTGACCGTGCGTTTTTCTACTTCCTCCATCAGCCTAGGAAAATTCAACTGGCATGACCTACAATCACGCGAACGAGTGCATTTTCTGAACGCAACCACTTCCTTCCATGTTATTTGTCCGCGTATCTGCATACCTAATCCGCCCCAACCCCTGCCCTTCTTCTCCCTCTTCTAATTCGATTTGCCTACCGGTGGCCGAGTAGGCAACTTATTAGCTCTCCCCCCGCCCAACTTGTTGGCAGGCCGTTTTGCAGCGTGCACGTCCTCCACGACGAAACTGAACCTCTTACTTGCCCCCCCCCCCCCCCCCCCCCCCCCCGGTCATCCGCCCCAATCATCCTTTAAACTGCCTTCCTTTTGGGTACATCCTTCCACCCGCCATCTCTCCTTCTGCCCGCTAAACTGCGGTACGCCAATTTGCCTCGTCCGCGCTGTAACGGCTTAAGCCAAATAATTGTCTGGGTACACGGCTAGCCACTGTGTGTAGGCCTGCTAATTTTTACCAGATCAAATGCACGTGGGTGCACACGTGGGATCATCAGTCAGGTTGTACCGCCTCCTAATGTGATTCAGCTTTGGACAATGTCCACTCCTAAATCTTACTAGGGTCGTTCTATCTAGCCGAGTCATTTTCTTTTCTTCATCCCAGTTGATGGGGGCCGTACACGTTCTTCGGCCGCGTTCATGTGTCATCTGTGGCCTGGGGGTCTTTCGTCTGCCTGCTTTCATCGTTGCCACAAAGGATGTCGGTCTAATGTCTGGTTCAGCCCTGGCCGCTGATGCTTCTGCGTCTGCTTGTTCGTACCGGGGGTACCCACGTGGCTGGGAATCCACGCGATTTCTACACTCCTTCCTGTTGTGGTTCTGTCCAGGACATTCATCACTTGCTGTAACAACGCTTTTTATTCAGGTCCTCTCCTGTCCCGAAGTACTCTAGGGCATCTACAGCGGATTTACTGTCAGTAAGGATTCTAGCAGAACTCCAATCCTCGGGTGGGTGCTCTAGCCATTCCACCGCCGTCAGTAGAGGTAGCATGTCGGCATCAAAGGATGGGCTGTAGTATGCGCCCCTTCTCCTGGTCGTTGCAACTTTTGAGTAGTCATTCCAGCTTCCCTTCGTCGCCACGACTCCCGAACCTCCCTGTCTGCATCCATCTATCGCTGACCTGTCAGTATAAGTAATCAGGGACGTGGTGGTAGCAAACAAACCTATTTAATGGCGGTTCACGCTCGCCACGTCACAATGTCGTCATTGGGACTTGGAGCATTTTATAAGGCACTCGGTGCGCCAGACCTCAGCCGTGTAGCTGACGCTCGCCGTTTTTATCATTTACTCTGACGATGGCTTCTCGTCTGGAGTCGAACGCTCAGAATAACACTATCGTTCCAGGGATCGCGTCTACCTCTTCTTAAAAATAGTCTAGATACATGATGTTAGGACGGCCGAGTCGTAACTCGAGCCGTCGTGAGGACACGAGAACAAAAAACGCGAAGAGGCTACCGGTGCATGTAGAGCGGGAAAAGAGAGTGACCTGTAAAAGCCGACACCCGAGGACGCAAGAACAGCCACCAGCCAGGTTCTGAGGTCACGCATGACAAGGGCCACGAAAGGACACATACACAGGCGCGTGCCACTGAGGGCACGACTTGTCATCCTGCGGACACCCCACGATGGCTGCATGCAGAGGGGCTAATAGGGAACAAAGGCTGTCGGTCCTTAAATACGACGCGGCGGACACGAATAGCCAGTGTCCAGGCCCGTTTATTATCCTACTCGGCTATCGCGTGGTAGGCGTATCCTTCAGAACTGACCGCCTGCCAGTTCCCTCAACGATGAACAAAACACTAGACAGGCTTTGGTGGATTAGCGTTTGCCGATCGGGTTGCGGAACTCAGTTAGTCTCGCCCAACTCCAGGCGGTGCGTCAGTCGAGGCTCTAACCCGTGACTGGTCTTTTCTCTAAACCGACAAGACAGCAAGCCCGTGGTTTTTAAATAGGTAGAGCGTTGGACTGCTGCCAGAAATGCAGTGAGTCCGAGCCTCGGGTGTCGTAGCAGCCAGACATGGTCATTCTAGTGTCCATTGTCTTTGTCCATAATGTTATCTGCCTTAGCTAATAGAAATCGGTAAACATTCAATTATGAGTGTCTATATTTTCCAATTAACCGGCAAGACAGTGAGCCCGTGGTTCAATGGTTGAAGTCTTGGACTTCTGATAGAGAAGGTCGCGAATGGGAGCCCTGGGTGCTGCGCCACTTGGTGCTAGGAAATGACTTGCTGAAAGCAACCCTTCCCGTCTCTCTCTCTCTCTCTCTCTCTCTCTCTCTCTCTTGCCTATGCCGTAAATCTTCTGGTTAACAGAGTTAGACCGACAAAAACGGAGATAGCGGCTATTTCATGTTTATTTATGACCTTAACCAGCTACACTTTCGTCAGGCGCGCACAAAGTCTCCGTGATCCGTTGGCTAAATCCTGGCCGCCTTGCCCACTTGCTGGAGGGGTTGACTGACTAATAAAGCGGAAAAGTTGAAGACGATTCCCTTTCCTCATTGTTATGCGTTCATAACGGCACAGGATTTGCTACGCTCCGCTCCGCCCCGCTTCTTGTTTCGTCCCGCTGCCCGACAGTTCGACCGCCGTTCTCGACGATGTCCATCGTGAAGGCACATGCGGTGGCTGCAACTGAATTATAGTGAAAGCAGACCACTCCCACACCTGAATCCGATGCCCAGACAAAAACTGAGAAGACTGGAGATGGGAGAGGACGCAGGCGGTGTGCGCGAAACTCTGTCCAACACGCGTCACACTTTGCTAAATACGCTCCCGTGTGGGAGTCCCATAAAGACTACATTAGGGAGGAGCCATTGAGCTTGGCTCTCACCCCGCAGTAAGCCATTCCATACAACAAGCCATACACTAGACCGACTGCGGTTTCGAAGTAATCCCTTCATTTGACAACCCTCGAAGCCACGGCTTTTAGCGTGCCGTGATACCTTCAAGCCCATATGATTTTCTTAAGTGAGGAAAGAATTCACTGAGGGTCGACTTCACCCTGTCCCCCCACAGCCAACAACAGGCCACCGCCTAGCTGAGTGTCTTGAGGCCTAGTGACTTCGACACGACTCCAAGTCGATGCTCCTTAGAGTTTATTAGGTAACACGCACATCCAAATTTGCTAGCGCTAGTACTGTTTGGGCGAACAAAACGGAAACCTCCTTCCTCAGTTGGTACATTCGTTAGTTACTTGATTCCATTTCATTTATTTTTACTATACCTCACCTTGGATTCGGAATAGAAAGCTTCTTGCGTGTGCGACTTGCGATTGTAGGGGGTGAGTGCACGGGTGTAAGCACGCTGTTTTCACCTGTTTTTTTTCCCACTCATTTGCCTGCACGCACCTGTTGTTTTCGTCTGGTCCCTGTCGCACATTGCCTTTGCACAGACAACTACTGATTTCAATCTAGCTGAACATGTAGTTGTTAATGTTGTTGCCGTCAGTGAGTGATGTGCCGTCTGGTTACATTAGCTCAAGCCCCACCCTGCCGCCCCAGGCCTCGTCAGATCCCCCGTTGTCTTTATCGACCCCCACCCCCCCGAACCCTCTCTCCAAGTCAATGTCAAATAGCAAGCCAATCTGTGGTAACGTTGTGTCACCTGTGTAGATTAGTGCCGCGTGAGCCGCACACGTTAGATGAAAAAAAGTGACACTCCAGACATCTTTTACATACCCGCCGGAGGAGGAG
>JAYGXS010000006.1:30970688-30980754 GCA_036362985.1 Ligula intestinalis
TGGGCTCCCTCGTTTGTTTTTTGGCAGCATCCTTCGCTTTCATCGCTTTGTGTGCATCAGACCGCAGTTGTCTCGGTGCAAACATTGTCTCTTTTTCTTCTCTCAGCTCTTCTCCGATCCCCTTTCGTGCAATTTCACTAGTTTTGACCTGTGAAGAGGGTGAGACTAGTTCGTCAGGTAGACGCTTCCCTCTTCTCCTAGCCGTTTTGATGATCCTAGAACCCGAACTTTCTTGCGAGGGTAGATTAGGGCTTGTTTGTGTTGGCTTCTCCTCAGTTTTAGTCGCGCTTGAACCGATTAACTGGTGCTTGGTAGCGACTTCTAGCTGCTGATTTCCACTGGTTTCATCAAGCGGCTTTAATGTGCCATGCTTGAGAAACTATGTGATAACATCCTCTAGTAAATCTGTACTGTGTTGGTTTTCGTCACCTGACTAGACGCACCCGAGGTGAGAAGTTGTCATAGGACAGTCAGTCAGGTAACTCGGTGATTCTTTATGTGGTTCTATAAGAATAAACAGTACGGTTAACAGTGCATGATAGGTAAAAAATGCGAGGTACAAATCAAAACGAGGGTGAACCTACATTCGAGGTGCTTAGACGTGCGCAGTTGTTTGAATGACGCAGACGCACTGCTGCTATTTTATAAGGGACTGAGCACAGGGGTAGGAAATTAAAGAGAGGAGCAGCGAATAAGGAGACGGCGCGGGGAACAAAGTCCGTGGGCGGACGTGAAAAGAACCAATTCTGTGCTGGAAAGGGGGAGTGGTGAATGAGCACACGGGAATGAAGCTCGCAGCGTGTCAGCGAATGCGAAGGCAGTCAACGAGGTCTAGGGGTCAGAACATGCGACGAGGCACTTGGGCAGGATGAAGCAAGAGGCATGGATCATCAATGGATGACTAAGCGGGCCAAGTGGACCAAGTCCTACACACGGTTAATAGCAGATAAAATCTAAATGTGACATTGACGTGATGAATGTTACAAGCTATGTCAAAAGACAGTCGGGATAATTTGGATATTCCTTATGTGTAAAGAGACAGTCAGGATAACTCGGTGGTGGTGTTGTTTGGTTCTACAGATTAACGTAGCACTGCAGGTAGAAAAATGCGAAGTAAAAGAAGAACGGGAGGGTAGACTTCATTCGAGCTCCTTAGACGTGTGCCCCGTGTGAATGACGCATACGCGTTGCCGCGAGTTTATAAGGGACAGGAACCCAAAGAACGAGGGAGCGAAGAAGGAAACGGTGCGGGGAACAAATATCGTGGGGAGTGGTGACTAAGGGTAGTGGAATAAAGATTGCAGTGTGTCAACGAATGGGACGGCAGTTTACGAGGTCAAGGGGTCAGGGCATGGGACACGAAGCAAGGTGGGATGTGAGGAACGTGGAACATCAGTGGGTTTAAGGGCACATGCTTCGGCCAACTCGGTCAAGTCCTAACACGTAGTTAGTAGCAAATAAATCCGAACTTGACATTGACATGGTGACTGTCACACTGACGCCCGCCCCTCCTCAACGGCCCCTCCTGTTGGTGAAGTACGGACTCGGTTTGCCCTATTATGCTGCAGTTGCTAACACGAAAGTTCTCCGATGTCCGTCCTATGCTCCACAATAGAATGTTACAGGGATGTTAGGCTTGCGTTGCACCTAACACAGCCTCTCTTCCCTCTCCGACCTCTGTCCGGTGTCAAGATACAGAATATTTCAGGAGGAGCATAGTCTGAGTCAGGCGCAGATAGGGAGGCGGAATCTACGGAAGTGGCTGGCGCGGCCGAAACCGCCCCTCTGCGTGCCACCCCCCACCACCTATTTTCGACATTCGTTGTGGTAGGGCAATGACCGCCGTACCGTGATCTGATCCTCCTGTTGCAAACAATTCGCCCAACAATTTCAATCCTACTGACTTGCTTTCTGTTCTGAGGCTAACCGGAGCTTCTTGTGGTACATTGTCCGGTCCGGTCCTGCCCTGTCCTACTCCCCTCCTCGGATTTTTGTATTGTCTACATTCGCGCCTGACTCCTCGCATGCAAATCTAGCCCGTAGAGATCCCGCTATAACTTGAGCGACCGGCACCTTTTTGCGTGGTCTTTATTTTCATCTTCTGACTGGCTCCCTCTGGAGGCTTTTTAGTGCACACACAACCGCCCCCACTACCCTGCCACTCCCTTGCTTGAACTGGCGGTTTTAATGAGATTACGCAGAAACCCGCCCGCCCGCTCGCTTGTAAGCAGCAGCAACCGGCTACAGGCAGCGCCTTTTTCACCACTACTACTGACGTTCAGTGCGACTCCTGACTCCTCTGACAACTTTTAGAGTTCTCACTGCCTTTCTCTCTGTCTCGCGGTCCATGTGTCTTTTTGTCCTCTCAGTGGTTTTACTCACGCGGTGACCTCGAGTGCGCGCACCGTTTGCGTGTACAAATGTTTGCTCACCTACTCACTCGCTCACTCACTAACCGGCAACGCGTTGCTGTGTGTCGTCGCTATTTTATGTTCCGCCGCTGACAACGTATAAATGTGTTGTCAGAGCAACATGCGCGTGTCTGGGAGGAATACATTGCGCGGCATCACGAGTGCGCAGGAGGAATGTTAAGTGTCGTTGTTTTCTCGGCAGCTGCGGTGTCTGTCTGTGTGTGGGTGCTACCAGGTCACCACTACCCCAGTCGCACTCTCTAAGCCCCCCCCCCCCATCTCGGCTTTCTTCCGCGCTCTGTCTCTGTCTGTGGCACTTTTCAGTAGTGGCGAAACTGGCTGAGCTTTGAGTAATGCTCTAACGTAGCGTCTGTTTCTTGGAAACGCGTTAGTCAGAGTAGGCCTTTCATGTTTCCGTCGATTAAATGCTGTACCATCAACGAAACGGACGGTGTTTTCTATGCGTCAAAATTCCAGAGAGGTGTCTCTCTTATAAGGCGATAGAAATTGGTGTTGTAATTGTGTAATTCCCTTGAAGAATCATCCAAAGACACTCCAAGTTTCCAGTTTTTGAATGTGCGTCTTTTTTGCTGTCTGCAAAAAAACACTCGGAAGTAATGATCACTCTTAAGTAGTGAGAATGATTTTCGATGCCCTTTTAAATTCAGATATATGTATTATATGAAAAGGAAGCGAAATGTATATATTGTCTTGTGCTCGCTCGGTAGCCGAGCCGGTCTTATTTAAGTATTAACACCCAAAGAAGGGTATATTTAGATTTAAAAAAACTATATTTATTGATGCGATTTTGTAACACCGCACAGTGTCAATATCCATTGCTGATTTTTCTGAAATAACGGCGCATCTGCAACGGCAGACCGAGCCTAAAATTATTCAGGAGTTGGGAAGTGCTTTTTTTCCGACAAATATATCCTTTTCTTAATTATACACATTGTAGTCAACGCCATGTGCTATCAGATGCGAACAGGGGGGAATATTCAACTTACGCTTTAAATAATATTTTTGAAAATCCAGTGAAAAGTAGTCCATTTATATAACTTAATTGGTATAAGTGTGACTTATGCGGGTGGTCGGAAATACGTGAATTCAAAAGCCGGTATCCTATAGTGTCCGGATCATCTTGGGATTATCCCGAGATATTCTTCCCTCCTTCCGCAATAAGTTAAACGACAATACAGATTAGGAAAATCTACAGACCTTAATCAACCACACTTATGAATACAGTAAAATGAAAATGCATTTAGCATTTATTAAAGTATATTCCACTCCGTGCCTTAATTCCCCACCTATCAAACCCTATAAACACCGTTTTCGTAGGAAAACATGCAGGGAGTAGGGACTAATGAGTGGGCCTACATAAGCTACTGTTGCCATCCTTCCTAATGAAGAACACATTTCAGGTCGGTTATAATTACGCAGTATTAAGTTAAAGGACTATATAGTTGGTTAAGGATGAGAGTTTGACAACGCAGGCTGTATAGGTAGCCTCCGGTATGGTCGGTTTCGCTCATTACAGCAGTTGCAAAGACATCTGCAAATGCTCTCTGGGAGAGGTTACTGCCAGGTTCAGAAGGAAGCAGGCCTTCTTGCACTATTATTTGCCGCAGCTGGATCGACTCAGGTAAGTTGACAGTGATGTACATCGGTCGCAGTGACCCCGACCGTAACCTTTGTTCTGCGCAAAAAATTCCACGCTCGGTGACTTTAGGCATTGCTTTCAAGTGAAATTCAGCCTGGCTCGCCATGGATTAGCGGTTATTGTGAGGCTGTGGGCGCATACTTTCCTAATGTGCATCCAGGCAGATGGGGTGGTAGTGGTTGATGTTTGTGATGGTGCTGGAGTGCCACCCCACGAGGAATTCTCTCGTGCCTGCTTGGTGTTGGCCACGTCGATCACTGCCGTACCGTCGCAATTGTCGCAGTGGACACACAGTCAAGAATGTGCGCAAACGCCAGTTCACGTCACGGCGACCGGCTAGCTTATGTTCGTTGATGTGACGCCGGCCTGTGTTGTCAGCGTAAACACAACGGCAGTTGGCGCATGGTATGCGATAAAACATGGTTTAATTGTTCTCTGTGCAGAGCAGAAACCTTTACTTGACAGAGCTACAAAAGCGGCTTAACTGTGGAGAGGTAACTTCGGAAATTCACTGTATGCAAAATTGGGAAAATGATTTGCGTGATCCTTAAAAAAGGGGACTTGTGCCTGGTGTCTAAGATATTTTTTCACAAAGCTGGCTGGGTATCCCTTGGACCGGAAGAACTTATATAAATACGATAATTGCTCCTTAGGTAGGTCATCGCTGCTGCTGCTGCTGCAGAGGACCTATCAAAAGCTAGTTGCTCTATTGACACAGAAAGATCCCCAAATCAGGAGTCAGGTAAAAGAGCGCTGAGAGGAGCAACTTTGCTGAGCGAACTAGCTGCTGCAAGCGCCGCGTACGAAAGCCCGCCGTGTAGGTGCCCAATTTTTGGCTGAGGGATGATTACTATGTTGGCCACCGCCAATCAAATGAGGCGAGAGTATCGATTAGCTTTGAGCGTGCACATAGTGAATCGACAGTGAGCGTGCGAAAGGACAATAGCGCGCAGAGAGTGAGGCTGGGTCGCAGGCGTGGTTATTTCCATAGTTTCCGCAATAGATGCTTTTCAGTGGACGCTAGTTGCCAGTCCGCGCCACCACTGCGACTTTGTTCACGCACGTCTAGAGTATCGTCGCGCCCCCTATCCAGAGAAATCATATACCTAGGCATACTCCATTGAGACGTTGGTGCAGTTGCCCAGCGTTACAGGTCTTCTGGCGCTGGTTGCCAACCCTCTCAATAACGCCATCGAGGGCGTCCTAACGACTCTCTTCAAGCGCTACAGAAGGTGTATTAGGAGGAGGTGATGTAGGAGGGAGAGGGTAGCCTTGTATAGCTTTTGACGATCTTGCTGATTTTGATGCGATGCGTTGAGCCTGAACTCCCTGGTTTTCCTCTGTCTCCATTTTTCCTAATGTATACATGTAGTCGATACCTTCTTTCAGTCCTCGGGAAAAAATTTAACGTTAATTTATCCTCCTTTCAAGAAGTCAGGATAAGCGAAGGAACATTTTCGATTAATTCATCATCAGGCGTGTACATTAATGTCAAGGGGGTAGAGGTAGCAAACGTTTAAGCATCCAATCAACGGTATTTGAGGTGGAGAGGCAGTTGTTAAGAGATCAAAGGGGGACAGGGGGGGGAGGAGGGACGTGTACTACAATTATTTCATACCAAGTGGTTATCTCCTCGTCGCTTCGCGGCGTCTTGACACCAGTTGTCACTGTCTGCTCATCGTCTCACGGCATGATAGAAGGCCTGATGATGGATTAATCGAAAACGTTCGTTCACCTATCTTGACTTCTTGAATGCTTAAACGGGTATCATCGCTGAACTTATCCTTCTTTCTTGAAGAACCTTGATTTCTGCATAAGTACGATTACCGCCCCAAAGCACCCCCTGACTGACACTTTTTCCCTTTCTGTTCAAGGTCGGTCAAATAAAGCAGTCCTACAATCACCTCTCCCTGGCTCGTTGTCTACCCAGCGAATACCGCGCCTTCCTGGAGCACATTGAAAACTGCACCTACCCCGATCGTCCCGACTACGAGATGATTCGGTCGCTGATCAAGCAGGCCATGGTGCGGCGCAATATTCGCGACTCCGATCCCTACGACTGGGAGACCGACCTGCAAAACCACTCTGAGCGCGCCACCACCGCGGAAGATCGCGCGCAGACCGGTGCCACCAAGGAGGCGCCCGCACTGGCTGTCACAAACCACAAGCTCTCCGACAAAAACAGGGTCTCCTTCAAGCCGGATCCCGTGGTGGACACTATCACCGACGGTCACCTGGCTGCCAACAACTTTGCGGACACCACAGGTGGCGCGGTTGCAGGCGCCGGCAGTGGCACTCAGGCCTATCTCCTCGACGGCACAGCAGCACCAGGTGGCGGTTCTGCTCTCCTGACTGGAGCCGTCAGTACCAAACTCAACGAACTTCCCGACACTGGTACTCACGGTGGTGGTGGTGCTCCTGCTGGTGCAACTCCGGCCTGGAATCGGGCCGTTTCGTCCAATCACCTGATGACCGACAAGCGTGGCGCCGTCGTCGGCGAGAATGTCACCGAGGCTGGCGAGGCGATGAAAGAGTTAGCAGTGGCGGGTGCGGCTGGCTCTCTCAAGAACACAAACGCCGTTGACTCCTGTCTGAATGTGGCCGATCTGGCCAGTATCTCGAAGGCTGCTGGCGGTCTGGTGCCTGCTGTGGTCTCGACTGCGGGTGGCGGTACGAGGCCGCCGACCTCCCAGGAGGAGGACCGGATGATGTTGACCGGTGGAGTGCGGCAGCAGCATCAACATCAGCAGCCGCAGGAGGACAGATTCGCTCACTACAACCACGCAAATCATCAGCTGCACCATCATCATCATTACAATTACGCTGCTACTACTAACACTGCTGCTGTTGCTGCCAGCTCGCCCACACGAAAGCGTCTGACAACTGGAAATAGCACCACTGGCGGAGGCGGTGGCAGCGGTCGACATCACCCATACGGCGAGAAGTGTTCCTCCACCGCCAACGCTCCGCAAGCTACGAGCGTCGGTGGCGGCAGCATACCCCGACGGCGAAACTGTGTGCATTCTCGGCTCTCCGAAACCATGGACAAAGCTGTCGGTGGCGGCATGCCGCCAATGTCGGTGCGCAAAGCCGGTCGTGAGGCGGAGGAACGGAATGGCGGCTCGCGGCATGCCACACCGCTACTGCGGCACACAAACAACCACCACAGTTGTCTGCATCAGACGCAGCGTCCACTTCAACGTGGTGAGGAGATGCGTGCAGCCAGTCTACCCCTCCAACGCTATCGCTCCTCCTCGGCTCTGCGTTGCGGTGGTGGTGGCGGCGGTCACACGGATATCAGTTCCGGCTCCTCCTTCCGCTGTCACCGGGAATCCAACTTCTCCAACACACTGGGCTCCTGTGACCTGGGCGATCGCAGTACCGCGGATCAGAGTCAGGAGAGTGTGGCGGGCGCCACTCACGCCATCGCGTTGAGCGTGGTCGGGAAATACCTTTCGGGTTCCACCTCGCGGCTGGCTCGTCTCAATAGCGTCGGTGCCGGTGCCTCAATGACTCAAGTGGCCGGGCTGGGGTTGTCCTCACAGGATTTACCGAGTTTCATGGGCGAAGAACTGTCCGACATACCCAGCCAACAGAATGATGTGGTCCAGGAAGTGGTCAGTCCGAGTATAGACTTTTACACAACTCCAGTTACCACGGCCGCGGACTCTGGTCAGGCAGTTAGTCAGTCGGGCAAAAAACTGCGTACACCGGATGACAGTTCAGTGAGTAAAGCCCAGGGTGGTGGCGACAAGAAGCACACCGGTGGTCGGTCTCGTACGTCCTCCTCTTCCGTCAATGAAGTCGATTCGGGCATACAGAACGGTGTCAGTGCGGGCCAGCAGAGCAGCACCTACGGCGGTCAAAATGATCTCCAACCGGTGTTAAAGCACAGTCCGCGGGAGCAGAGTTGCCACACCCCCAAGTCCGCCTCACCTTCGCAACCCTTTGGTTTTCGTTCCTCCTCCGACCGTGCCTCCAGGCAGACCACAAACACCTCTTCCTCCAGTCAAGACGGTGTTGCAGCCGCAGCTGGCCGGGGACAGTTATGGCGCCCACCGCCCCCTGAGGTGCAGGATGAGATCAACTTAAAACCCAGCGGAGAGTCTGGCGAGGACTCACAGCCGGCGTCACCCCCGCCCCCGCCCCCTCCGAACCACCATCATCATCAGTTTCCGCGACCCAACCCAGTTCCCCGACAGGCGCGCACCGGTGCTGACCGTCTCTCCTCCCCGCCCATCTACAAGGCTCCCCTACGGAAGTCGCCCACACGACGACGACCCTCCGGCGGTGCTTTGGATCCTCCCTACCGACAGTACCTCCAGTTCCCCCAACCGCCGTCGTCGCATCACCACTGTCACGCCGCCGCTCCCCAGCCCTCCTCCAATACGCCGCGATCACCTTCAACTCAGGTGCATGTAAAACGAAGTCCGATCCGCGGTGCTGGTCAGGCACAACTAGCTCGCTCCGGCTCTGGTGCGGTTCAGCGGTCCGGTAGCCACACGAAGCTGGATGGCATGCTCTACAACCTCATGCCTAACTGCTCCGAAATGCAGCGAATGACGCTGAGTGCCGTCGGCGGTGGCGCTGGTGGTGGACGGCGCACTCTGGTAACCAGCGGCAGTAGCAGTAACAACAACTGTGCCGTTGGCACGATGACGACAAACGCGACGTCTCCCAACCTCCGACCCGATTCGCCCTTTTGCCCCTGTTGCCTCGAGCCTGCTGGTGGTGAACCTGCCTGCGGCGAGCAGGAGTTGAGCAGCGAGTTTGACAGTGCCGCCTCGAGACGGACAGTTGGTGAGACCGGAAGCACGCGTTGCCGTCGCCTCGGCGGTGGCGGCGAGGGTCACAAACCGCCGTCGCCGCGTTCCCGGTCCAGTTCCGCCGGTCGCGAGGGCAGCCTAGGCTCGGCGGTAGCGGCTAGACGTCAGTCCTCCACGGTGCTGCCTAGGGGCTCCCGACGACGACCCTGTCTCTTCCACCCCGGTGGCCGACCGCCCTCCGCCTCCTCCTCTCAGGTCGTCCCTTCTCCTCCTCCGCCTGAAGAGATTCTTCAGATGCCCAACCTTCCCCGTCATCGTCATCGCCTCCTGCAGAAGCCGCACTCCGCTAGCGGTGGCGGTGGCAGCCCGACGTCGATGCTTCCGTCAAACAACGGCAAAACGGCAGCCTCAGTTCAGGTGACCACCCTCGACTGGACGGATGCGGATACGCCCTCTCCGCCCGCCCCACCGCAGTCCTCACCGCAACATCTGCCTGCCACCTCTGACAGCAGCATGGTTATGGTCAATCGGTGCGCCGCTAGTCTCCTAAAGTGTTCTCTGAATAACTCCGCCGGTGACAGGACCTCAGCTTCCACACCACCACCACCACCGTCGTCACAGTGCGTGCATTTCATCTGTCCTCGACCACCGGAGTTGCCGGTGCCGGCCTCCAATTTGGCGATGGCTGCGCGTCGACGTCGATTTCGGCCGAAAGCTGCCTGTCTGGATGCCGCCAGCCTACTCGCGGATTGTTGTGGTGGCGCTGCGGGTGGTGGCTTTGCGCATAATCTCCTCCTACCGACTGCTCGTCATCAGGTTGTTGGTGGCCACTGTTCAGTGCATCCGGAGAGCGCCTTGATTGTGAGTAGTCTGGAGAAGTCGCCGCCCTCGCCGACCGTCGAGTATGTGGATTAGTGACGCTCTGTATGGATGGATGGAGAAGGAGTAGGCCGTCGCCGGCGCCGCCATCATTATCATCATCAGCTGGTCGCTACCATTGTGTCTTTCCCGGGTCAATCACTACTACTAATACCGCCTCCGCAGTCGAGGCGTATTTCTCCTCCGACTTCTTTGCCGTCACACTACTACTGACTAATCTCCGCGGCTGGCTCGCTATCCGAGAAGAATACAACCTGTGCGTATTTGCAGATAACGAGAGAGAGAGAGAGAGAGTGAACAGTCGGGAGAGGCGATCGCTATTCTCTTGCAATGCTAGCTTTTGTGACAGT
>JAYGXS010000006.1:31000495-31062701 GCA_036362985.1 Ligula intestinalis
TTCACTAACTAACCCTGGCCTGAAGGTCGCAGTTGCTAGGGTTTAACTTACTAAAGCCCCTGCGATAGGTCTTCGCGCGAAGTCCTTTGCGCGGAGCGAGCCATGTCCAGCCTGCATATAGTTGACCAAGGCGTGGACGGCGACGCAAATTTTGACAGCAAAGACAACGTAGCAGCGCAGGAGGGGGGGGGGTGATCTCAGGCCCGCCACGCAGTCGCTCCCCCATGGCTTAATATTGCACAATTGCTCCACCAGTGGACGGAGTGTTATATTAATTATTTCATTATTATTTTTGCATCAATAACTTAATCTAAGTAAAGTTTATCTAAGTTACGAGTTGTTATATATACAGGGTGTCCTAAAAATGTGTACACATTTTAAATAACTGCAAATTTGGTGTTTGCTTATAATTATATTATTTCACAAATAAAACCAATCTATACAAGTATAATTTTATTGTTTTTTTCAATGCATTTTTACTATTGCAGCAGAAGCTGAACTAAGAGAAGCCATGGAGCATGATAGCACACGAAAACCAACAGAAGTGTTTCATGGTGTGTGCGATTCCATTGCATCGCGTTTCCAGCAATATCATGATAAAAATGGATGTCAGTTTGTAAACATTCAATGAAAAAAACTATAAAATGATACTGGAAAATCAATTTACATTTTGAAATACTAAAATTATGATAAACACCAATTTAACAATTATATAAAATGTGTATACATTTTTTTGGGGAACCCTGTACATATAACATTCACTGTCCGGACTCAACAAACCGTAATCAACTTGCAACCAGCTGCTTACTATCAAGCCCATGCCCCCTCTCCTATTCCAATGACTAATTTGCGTTTTGGGATAACATTATTACCAGCATTTTACTTTTTTAGCCCCTCTCTGTATGAATGCAACGACCCAAAGAGGATTTATCGAAAGGTACGTATGCTTGCCAAAACTCTTCTGAATATATATAACATAGAGAAAAAGGAAAAACGGCCAAATAATAATTGTACTTTTAAGTACTACAGAAGTCGCCGGTTATTAAGCCCATTCCGGGCCCAGACCAAATTGGGCTTAATAAGCGGCTGGACCTATTAACCACGGGCTCAATAACCGGTGACTTCTGGACTAATTTTGGCATCATTTTGACCTTTAAGGTTCGTAGATGCAGCGTATTTCTGGCAATTGAAACCATCGGAATGTGTGCAAATAGCTCACTTTTTGACATTTATGTGTCTGAGTGCGATATCCTTCAGTGGAACGTAGGCATTTTAATAAATAGGGAGGTATCTTAAACGCCGATCTTCCGTCTCTGTATAGATCACGCTCTGTAATCTAGCATTCCCTTCGCTAGGTGGAGAGACGGAAACTCTTCTTCTTCATTTTACCTTTGGTATAGAGCAGAAATTGCTCCGTCTGGGCGTGAAGTACGGAATTGCGTGCTCATTGCGTGTGAAATTAAACTTGTTAATTTTTAATTTCATCGGAAAGAAATCGCTAAGCTGGAATAAGTCAGTCTGTGTACAGTTTCATAGGTGTAGCCTGTAAGGTATTCAGTAAAAGCACTACTCTGTATCTCACGGGTAGTCTGCCGGTGGATAACACATCTGCGAGGGGTTCAGCTTATCCCCGACCTTACTAGCATTCCCCTCTATTTTCCTATAGGCACTTCAGTTTTTGCATTATTGATTTTTACTTTTCTCCACAATTATGCACTAAGCTTGGATACAGTAGTCTTTTTGAAGCTTTGAAGGCATAGAATATAAGTTGAGGTGCATATCGGCAAAACAGGTATATGCACTTTTAGCTAGTACCTGGGCTGTCAATATAGGGTATCATGTAAGCCCTGCGTAAATTAAGCTCATATATATGTCAGCGTATGGGGCCATTTGCTGAAATTTTGCTAAAGGTTATAGATGTCAAACCAGGTATGGTGCCTATCCAATACTTTGAGGGGGGGGGGGGGTGCCAATATTCCGGAGACCGTGGTAATTTTTGTAACTGCAGTAGCACAAACGCACACCCTTATGTAGAGAGAGCTTACTAGCCGGAATGAGCAGTAGTCAGATAGCATTACCCAAATTGGGAATTTCAATAGATGAGCCTTAAATATACTTACGTTAACCGCGAATAGAAATTAATTTCTGGGGAAATTAAAAAGCTGGACTTTCAAAATCACTATATCAACCAGAAAGCAAACAGGGAAAGCTGGGGGACCCACTGATGAGCAAGACCCCTCGCAGCTGTGTCAAGCAGCGGCAGAATACCGACGAAACACATGTCTGGGCCTTTTAGCTAGTGTCTAGGTTGTTAGTATGGTAATTTACAACATCAATTTATACTACTAAAGTCCGTCTGTCTGCAGGAAGTGGATATTTCATTGGGTTTGGCGGGTTTCAACACAAAAACACACTTAAAATTTTGGTCTACGCCTATAGACCTTATATATACTGATATATACCACGAACAGAAATTTTTTTCAGGAGAGCAAAAAGCTGAACTTTCAAAAGCGGTATATCAACAAGAAAGCAGATAGGGGAAGCTATGGGACCCACTGGTGAGCCAGACCCCTCGCAGCTGTGTGAGAATACCGGCGTAAAACGTGTCTTTGCCTTTTAGCTAATATGTGGTCTGTAAGTATGATAAGTTACAACGTCAATAAACCTTGTTGCTGCCTTCTTTGGTTATCGAGCGGTTGCAAGTGAGACAAGAGGCTCAGTGTCCTACCGGTTGCCATCGAGAGGTGCTTTCACTGATTGTGTTAATGAACATGGGTGCCTTGTCGCGCTTTGTAAATCGGTTTAGACACTCCAAACAAGCAGTTGCAATGCCTTATTTAGCATCTTGCTTGCAAAATCTTATTCCTTCTGTACTTGTTTAGCAGTTCAGTGGAAACGTATAAATTAACACAAGCTCTCTCACTTAAATTTGGCTGAATCTGCACACTGTAGCGGCACACAGCTACGTTCTGTGCAATCGATATCAAAATAAGATTAACTAGCTCAATCTTATCGCCATCATGGTAATAGGTGGTTGTGCATGGTTGTCATGAGTTAACTTCGTTGACGAAGATCATCAGCCTGAACTGAGAAAGACGGTCACGAGTAGAACGCATAAAAAATGCCAATAAAGCGAATCGGTGAGATCTAAGGACCCAGAGAGCCAATCACAGGGATCACGGCGTAAAGACACCATTAACACAAAAGCAGCAGGCCACGTCAGTAGTTGCGAGTTCAGATCACGTAGGAAAGTCACCAATAATACAGGAGGCTAAGTAAATCTAACCCAAGTTACTGTGATCTTCGGGCCCGGTTCCTTAGGAGACGAGAAGACATGGAAGAAGAAATGGAGAATAAGTAAGAGAAATTTGGCCGCAGCACCGCGTACACGTGAGGCTATTGCAGAGGGTTAAGTATGTTAAACTATAGCAACCGCGATCTTCAGATCATGGTTCCTTAGGAGAGAAGAAGTTGGTGAAGGCCAGATTAGTAGAAATAGTTTATTCGCTATACAGAGAAACGGGAAATAAGCAGGGAAAAGTTTGACCTCGGAGCGCACGACCATCCAGGAAGCCAGCCGGTGCCGGTTTAGCAGCAGGCGTGCCAGCGGTCATTGACGGGGTCTGCTAACGCGTGCAGGGTTGTGATTCGTTTCCGGGCCAGGGGACAGCTTTGCGGCATCTGTGATTGGCTGTTCCCGATATCGAAAACAGTGGCAGTGAGTTTTGGCAAACTTCCTTCGAGGCGAATTTGTCACGTTAACGTGACCACGGGGATCGCCACAACGTCTGGAGCTGCCTTTGTGTGAGTCAACCTTGACGGGTGATTGGTCAGACAGTCTGGGTAGGCGTAGGCAGCCAGTGCATGTGCGCTCTTGGGCAGTGGTGAGTCTTCGCGAGATGTCATATGCGCGGAGGGGATCACCTCAGCCCAACGACTTCACCAGAGGGGGCACTCTTGGAAACTCTCCCGATGCAGCTGATCACCACAGGCCTTAATTCATATTTCATGGCCGTGCTAGGTGACAGGTGACACGGTGGGGGTTCACGTGCCCAGCGCAGCTGCTCTGACGCTTCCTGCTTTCGTTCTGATAAACCTTGACTTCACGCGTGACAGTATACTCACTCTTGTTTTATCTTACGTTTCCTGCCGACTCGCCGTTCGAGACGCGCACGTAAGCTCGAAGCCAATCGATGTGCGCCATTGCATTTGATTGACCCCACAGTTGAGGCTTCTTAACAGCGCGCACACACACCAACTGTCACAACTTGACTGAGTGCACAAAAGGTTGCCACCGCTTGGCCTTTGGGAAATTCCTTCCTCAGAGTAAAAGCTGTTCTAGCCTGCTCTGTATGTTCCCTGACTTTTGATTTGAGAATCCTTCGTATTGTCGAAGCAACTAATTTTGACAAAACTGCCATGCTGTGCGAACCAGGCTTCAGTAAAGACAACTCGGTTTTCACGCAGGTAAGTGCTATAACGTCCATAATAAAATGTGCCATTGTAGCCTGACTGTCAGCACTCGGATGGATCTTGTCATGAGGTAACCTTGCTGATGAAGATCATCAGCCTGAACTAAGCATTTACGGTCACGACCGGTGTTATTAAGGATCTGGGCGTATCTTACTTGAATTGTCTAAATCTGTCAGAGAACTGTGCCCGGCTGTCTCGAAAGCAGGCCAAACTTCCCAATTTATTCTTAGAAATATTAAAATGAGCAAGGTTAGAACGAGCCTTTATAAAATGTACCTAAGACCTAGTCTGGAATACTGTAGGTTTCTATTTAGCCTTCTGCACACTGGTGAACGGTATCAAACAGAATCGGTCCAGAGTTTCTTTACCAAAAGAGTATTCTCTTTAGAAAACCACAACCTGTCCTACCAATAACATTAGAAATTTACTTACCTCCATCTCGTGTGGCTTCCCAGATTACAGAAGAGTCTTTAATTACTTTTAAACTTTTAAAAAGTCTTAACTTTAATCCTCTTAGTACTGTGAAGCAGCACGACCACTGTCAGCGCACCAGTTATCGAGATGTCTTTTTAGTTTTTCCTATAGCACGCACAATTTAATACCGCTAAGTGCTTTTCAGTGAACGCTATAGCAATCTGGAAAAGGCTATCCAGAAGTATCGAAACTAAGCAAAGCTATCCTTCGTTAAGGAGAACTATCACTAGTTTTCTAAATTCTGGACAACTTTCACGAATTTTGGGTGCTGACTCGGAGGAATCTTTCTTTCACTCTGATGGCGTTCGTGGACTCTGAACCCCGCCAGGCTTCATGCTGAAGATAATGCTGCTGAAGCAGCAGCCCGCAGGCTGCTAACCCTTCAGCCGATAGCGTGCAACTTTTGCCGACAACCATTGAAGGAAGACTGAGAACACTGTGTTCTTGTGCCAACCCTCTCCGTTTCGAACTTATTTCCTGAAACGATATAAAATATTTCCCCTGCTGATGAGTCAACTCAGCTTACAACTGTACATTTATTCCGTTTGTATCATACCTTTACAGGCTGGTTTTTTTCACTTGAAACAACTCCCTATCTTGCCCAGTATTGACAAAACAAAAACCTGAAACAAAACCAATACTGGCCGCAGCATATGGAGTTTGTTTTGGGTTTTTTTCCGGTCTTCGAGGTGTTGGAAGGCGCCCAAGAGGTGCATTACCAACTCTTTACGATTGCCTGTAAACTGGCATAATAAACATATTATTATTATTATTATTATGAACGCCGTGGTAGTTGTTTATGTCTGAACGAGATCCTGATTTAAAGACTGGAAGAATAATGGATGTCTTCCAAGTGTCAGGAACGACACCATTTGAGAGATAGACTGAAAATGTATGGCTAATTAATTTGAGAAAAATTGACACTCTTTTGATAACTGAGTTGGGAATACCGTAAATTCCCGAAGAGTGCGAGTATTTAAGACGAAGTATATGCTTTCGAATAAATTCTATCGAGAAATCAATGTTCCCGAGAGTATTGTCTGAGTATGGTTTAAACGACGGGACCGGTGCGGATTCTGTTGTAAAATGCTTTGCAAAGAATGCATTTAACAATTCAGCCCTGTCAGACCCATCGATTACAAATTTTTTATTTTCATTGAGCAATGGGGGCATCTCAATTCCTAGTTTTGCGTAGGACCTACGACGAAACAGTTGTGCAACCGATTTTGCAGAGTTTGACTCGCTCAGGGTGCAAGATTCCCTGTGCTGGTCACGTGCAAGACGAATCTTTGGCGCTAATGCTAAGGACAATAGTGCCACATCTGCCGCCGGCAATCGGCTAATTCTTCAGCCGACAAATATTCCCCTGGTGCTGAATATCGGATCCATAACACTCAGGGGAGACTGAGAACGTTGTGTTCTTGTGTCAACTCTACCCCCTCCCGAATTTCAATAAGTCAATGAGCTGCAGTTTTTTCCTCCTGAAAAGCCCTAGAAAGAAAGATCATGAGTTCTTTTTGCACTGTCAGCTTGATAATTTGCTGTACCTTGGCAATAAATAGATCAATTAATGGCCGAGTCTTAGGGCCTCTTTCTACAATCATGTGAAACAGGTTTATTATATCGAATGATGCGGTGATCTGACTTGAGTTTGCATCCCCCGGTGACTTTCATGTACTGAGACCGATAACGCCGAGCAGGATCGCACAGCCAACCAAGCTGTAGGATCGGGGGGAGGGGACACATTTGCCTTGCCACCGAGTGTTTATTTTTAAATGAACGGTAGTCAATCTAACAGCATATTCACGTCATTTACACTACCAATGCTACAAGAATAAATTATGTACTAGCAGGTCAGCTCGCGTATACCATCCTTTTAACTCACATATTTACAGTTGAGAGGAAGGGTTCTCCGGTAAAGCGTCATAGGGGGGCATTCATCCAAAGATGTGAGCAGTGACTTGTCGGGATGTTGACAATTATACTACTGAAGTAGGGCCAAAGTCTACCTGCCGTCTTTAGGCAGGTGGGCTTCATCTACATATAGGTCTGAAAAAATCTGCCCGATGGTGTGAAGCGAACCGCATGGCTTATTTTAAGACGCTTAGTGGTATTTTTTAACCCCGACGCACCAAATTGCCGCTCGCGCGGCAACAAAAGCGCTGCGTCATTAACGCGCGGCGCAGACTTGTCGGCTGCGAACAAAAAGTCGCGACGACGACGCCGACGATGATGACCGGGCAATTGGCTTTAAACGCCAATCGCAGCCGATGTTGGCAACAGGCGAATTAAGTACCTTCTGGCACGCAGTTGCCCGGAGCATATGTGCGCAGTTTTCGGTCATGGTGATCTAAGAGACTACACTAAAACGACGTCTGCGGGTTCGCAGAGGTGTAAGATATTAGGATTAGGGTTGTAAAGGGAAGAAATGCGTAAACGGGCTGTATATCCTGACAGCTGGAACTTGTGCTACTGTCAGTAAGGTTGTAGGAGCACGGCCGACTACACGCGGAGAGCCCACGCCATCCGAAGCCACGCCGTCCGAAACTACGCCACACGAAGCCAGACAGAGTAGCTAAAAGCAGGCCACGCGTTTGACGACCCGGGGAGGGAGCAGCGAGATGGCTTATTTTAACAACCCCCCCCTACCTGAAGGGTCACATAAACACTGTACATAACTAACCTTTTTATTGTCCAAGTCACTTTACCGGTGTTAAGGTGAATGACCGAAAACAGTTGTTTGCCAAAACGTTTTTGCAAAGTTAAAACACATTTAATGACGTCTATTGACATCTGTGGGCTAGGAACAAGTCAACCATATCCACGAGCTGCCTTGCTAAAGTTCTAAAGAGAAGAAATGCGCGAACTTGCAGTGTATCCTTACAGCTAGGACTTGTTCTACTGTCAGTATAGTTGTAGGAACATTGAGTAGGGAGTCAACACAATGTTGTTCGTGTGGCAGATCTGGCGGCCCCTCCGTTACCCGGTTTGAGTCTGACCTTTTCCACACCCTTTTGAAGTTCCTTGGTTGCATTCACATCCACACGAAAGCCTACCACCCAGCTGCCAACGATATGCTTGAACGATTTTATTACCAACTCAAGTCTACCCTGTGTGCTGCAGATAACCCAAGCAACTGGTGAGACAACCTGCCCCTCCTATCCTACTTGCAATTCGTCCGGCACTGAAGTCAAATCTAGATTGCAGCGCGGCCAAGCTGGTTTTTGGCACAACCCTCCGAAGACTGCCCGGCGAGATGGTCATTCCAACTTCTCGCTATCCCGGCTGCTGTCACAGAAAAGTCGCTGGATCTGCCACGACATCCACCCTAGTGGCGAGTACTCAACCCTCTCCAAGTGTTTCTTCTGCTTACAACTTTCGCAGTGGACGTCACTTTCACTTCCCTGATTGTTTAGTCTCGCACTGCTCCCGTCTCGGAGGGGTGAGGAACTGTGCTGACTGATTTGAATAAACAGCCTTTTAACAATCTTTTGAAATGTTCGTGTCTGAAATAGTTTTCTATGATTGAGGTGAACACACCCCTGCCTTACAACAGCGGCGGGCTTGTCATACGCATTAAGGTTGTTTCAAGGTTTATTCAATATTATTACCTTGCAACTTTTTTGTATTTAATTAGTTCACCTGACGGCCTATTGGCGGCTTCTGACTGTGACTACGGTATTCCACAGTAGGTGGTGCACGTAAGCGAAAAGATTCCTATGAACTTTCCGCCTAAGCCGAGAAAAATGTTTGTTCCAAAGTTTATAACGCAGATTCGCGCAGTTAGCTTCTGGGAAGCTAAACAAGACAGGGTGAAATCTAGAATTCACATTCGAAAGCACACGGGGAATGCTTGGGGACCCACTGATCTCCCACAGCTGACTCATACAGCGGTACACGACCGGCGAAACAGACGTATAGCCTACTACCTATGCTGTTGTAGCACCGACACGAAGCCCAAAAATCGTAACGTGATTGCATTATCCTCTCTCCCTCTGGGACAACCAATCAAAGGTACCGTAGGATGTTATTGGCCAGGCAGTTGATCAAACAGCCAGTGACTTACTCTTACATGACGTCTGTGCATTCAGGTTCACACCACGCAAGCGGACAGATGCGCGAGCTGGCCCCGGGCCGCGTAGCCTACCTGCGTTCGGTATGTGCGATGTTTGCAATTCTTTATTACAAGACAGTCTGTTTTCAAATCATTTAATGTAAGTTCACGCAGTGGTTTCTGCAGAGGATAATCATACAAGCGCTTAATTGTTTTAACCAAAAACAGTAGAAGATTTCCAACGGAGTTCGCTTTGATGGAGATGGGGGGGGGGGGGATTGCCATTGCAGAATGCAGCATGGATGCTGTTAAATCCACTCTCAGTATTCTCCCTCCTTTTCTTACTTCAGCCAAGCGCGCTGCTTTTGCGCTTGTAACTGTCAGTGCAGCCGAGCATAAACTGAATTTATATTTGGCTGAGTTGTCACTGTCCGCTTTAAATGAGAAACTAATAGAAAATTGAACTTAAAATAATAAAAAAACATGATAATTAACTGAAAACTACACTAAAAACTGAACTAAATTATAAATATACTAAATAAATAAAATAAACTGAACTAAAATGAAGTAAGCTAGTAAATATTTTAACACAAGAAGCAACCACATATTGCTAATAAATCTAAAATTAAACTAACCAGTACGGTAAATACAAACAAAACTAACTGAGGAAACTTAACATACAATAAACTACACTAAGCCGACTGAAGGGAACTCTAAAACTATAAACAGAAATAAACTCAACACAAACGAAAAGCAAAACTAAAATTGCACATGAAAATAAAATAAACGGTTAGTGGGTGAGTAAGTAAGAAATGTCAATAAATTTCTCTTTTTATTTGTGGCGCTGTTTTTTGGGAGGTAAATGAGAAGTCTACCCTCAGTGTGATAAAACAGGACACGCAATCTGCTCAGACGTTTGTGGACTGAATCGGGGGTCGGTAGCTTTTGTGTCAATACAAGAGAACAAACTAGCTAATGCTACTGCTGACTTTGACTGCGATGATGATAATGCGTCTTTCAGTATTAAAGTGCTATCGATGAGGCATGCTCAGGCGATTGGATGAGGGCGGCGCCTTTGACGCCATTTGAGCATTCGTGTCGGCTGGAAAGAGCAACCTAACATTAGCCGAGTTGGTCGTTTATTTCTGGTGTGCTTGGGTTTGCATGTAATTAGCACACCCTTGTAGAATAAATAAGACACCAGACGCTAAAAGATAGCCATCATCGTCCGCTGTTGGTAGGTGACGGTGAAGGCAGCCGTGGGCAAAAGCCCACATGCACACATTTGCTTTATTGATAAAGGGAATGGGTACAGTACGAGAAAGGTCAAGGAAAATCCCGAATGGAAAACCAAGGCTGCAGGGACCTCGGCAACAGTAGCTTATGTAGTCCCCTTCAATAAGCCCTACTTTCAGCATGTTGTCCTACGAAAACTGTGTTTATAGGGTTTTGTGGGCGGGAAATTACAATACGCAGGGAAATATACTTTATTGTATTGAGAAGTGTTGTTGATTTATATCTGTAAATTTTCCTCATCTGTGTTATTATTCAAAGTATTGCAGAAAAAACCCGAATATCAATGTGGAGGTATCTTGAACTTCTCGAAAAATAGAAATTGTTGTCAGAAGTTTGTCAACTCCAAAGTATCTGAGGTCCAACTCACCGTTCTGGAGTTATCTTAGTATAGCACACTGCGCGAAGCGCCGCGCAAAACTTGAACGTATATGCGGGACAAATTACGCCCAGCGGCCGCGAAAAACAATTTTGATTTCATTTTTTTCCTTCCCACTTCTAAAAATTTCCTTTTCTGCCTATTCGATTTCCTTTCTTCACTCTCTAAAACCCTATGATCCCCGTTTTAGTAGGGCAAAATGCTGGGACTAGGGGTATATGAGCGGTGTTATAACGGAGGCCCAGGCCGAGATATTTCCTCGCCAAATTGTTGTAACAGAGGCCCAGGCCAAAATATTCACCGTCTAGTAACGCCTCATGTGAGCCTCCAGAAAGAGAGAAATCTTTCGGAATTGTGCAGAAGCGGAAGTCTTTAAGTGTTCTATGCAGAACAAATTTAGGGAAACAAACGTATGTCAACGATGTCCCTTGAGCCAATAAGATTCTCGCCTGAGGTAGTGGCCAGTCCCATTGGCTATTGGCTCAGTGAGTGAATATAGCTAGAAATTTAAATTATCGATTGATTGTCTAGCTCAAAGTGTTAGCTCGCGCATAGGTCGATCGATAGCCTATTGTGGACGCGACTATGGTTTGCAAACTACTACTTGCAAAGGCTGTTGTTAGGCCGCCCTAATAAGGGGGACTACATAGGCTACTTTTGCCGGGACCTCAATTACAAAGGAAAAAATGGGATGTGTCAACGAACAAAAGGTAAAAGCCAAGTCAAAAAAATTGACTAAGAAATTGGCTACAAGAATTTTAGTGGGACTATTGTATGGAGGTTATTTCAGGCAGAAACCCAGTACTGAATCTAGGTTCTCAAAAAGCACTTGTTTGTATTTTATCTTTTGAAGTACGATTAACTTCCAGCTGGGCAGTTAACCACAGTCCACTTCACCTGATTGATAACTGGCTTGTTTAAGTTACAAATATATTAGGAAAAGCCGAAAACGGACCGTCTTTTAAAACTTACTATGTAGAAGTCCACTGTGGACCATGTAACTGACATCTTTTCTGTTTCTTTGAACACGGTCACACTGTACGTTTTATACAAACACCCTAACATGTTGCTATAGTGCCTGATCTTCCATAGGTCGCTTCCGATGAGGTCCATCGTGTGCTACAGAGGGTGTTTGTACAGAGACGGTGACTTGTTTTTTAGATAAAAGTGATGCTGTTAGTTCGACCGTCGATTTAAATGAGGTCCGAGACGGGATTTGATACGCAGCCACCTACCACACTCTAAACCCTCAGCCCGCTTGAACCGGTGACAAGATAGGGTCAAGATGAACGAGCAGGAATCGGGCATTGGCCGACTTCACCAATGCAGGCCAGAGCACCGCCTACTTAGTCTCAAGTGGCAGTAATTTCTTGTGCTGGTGCTACCATACGATCTACCCTCACTCAACTTCAGCAGGTGTCAAGGCAAACTGAAAGAAACCATGGCTGATACTGTTACTACTGCCACTGCTATTTATCTTACTATCAATAACTAGCAGTGCAGCTGAGTGATATTAGTACTGAGACTATTATTAACGCTAATATTACAGTATGCGCCGGAATTTGTGCAACATGCCGACACGTGCGAAAGATTGATAACCTTTCGCTAATCGACATTGACTCAGGTTGCGATACTGATTATCGTGCATTCTATTAATGTTATGATAGAAAATCGGCCTTTCAACCAGCTTATTTCTGGCTACTAACAAAACTGCTGTAAAAATAATTAATTAAATAGCATGCGTTTTTATTATTGATTTTAACTGCCTTTATAAATTCAAATATATTTTATGGAAAACACATACAAAAAATTATTTCTTGTACTTATTTGGTAGAAAATAAAGGCCTTCGTTAAATTTTATAGTTAAAGAAAGGATATCATTCGGTTTAAAAATACTTCTCATAATGAGCTTTTTTACGATTGGGAGGTGTTCATTCATAAGACAATGTACCCCTCAATTTATTAAAAGTGCCTACAATATTGCAGCATGTTCCACATCTGTTGCAACATTTTATGAGGACTTTGTAACCTCTTCCTGAAACCGTAGGCGAAAATGTACTTTGCCTTAAACAGGATGTACACAGCGCGCAAAATTTAAACTTTGGATTCAAATGTAGCAGTCAGTTGGTTTAAAAATTATTCTACAGCTTAGAAACTTTTTCAAAACCGAAAGGTCCACTTTCTTTAAGTTTAAAATGTAAAATTTAAAAAGACGTAATTTTCTACGTAACGAGTACAATAAATTATTTTTCCGTACACGTTTTTCATAAAATATATTTTAATTCAGAAAGGCAGTCAAGACCAATGCTTAAAACGCATACAATTTAAGCAGTTACTTTTTACAGCACATACATTTTGTTAGTGTTTAGAATGAAGCTCATTAAAAAGCTCCCATCCTATCATGACAGAAATAATTTTAGAATAGACTTCATGCTAACCACTATCACATCCTGAATTCATGTCGATTAGTGAAAGAGTATCAATCTTTCGCATGTGTCAGCCTGTTACACGAATTCTTGCGCGCGCTGTAATCAGAAGTAGCGCTGAGGCCAGCGCTGGACCCTCAGTGAATCTACTGCACGCTGTGTTCTCTCATCTTCCCACCCAGTGTCAGGACAGGGTCAGGCAGACTGGGGCAAGATCAGACGTAGGTGTTGGGCGTGGTGTGAACCTGCACCTACGCGTGCCACCAACACCCTCCTATGTTCGGTATTCGGGTGTGCCCTGATCTGGTTGCCGCATTTCTCTAGCCCATGCTTAGATGGCACAATATCTGAAGGAGAAAGGGCGTTTACCAGTAAAGGTTTATTTGTGGTCTGACGTTTCTGATAACTATCTCGTCTATCCTTTCTCAGAGAGTTAATACTCTGGCTCCTGGTTCTCGTTTTATACCGCTCCTTTCATCCGTGGGCGTAGTCTGCCAATCCAGTTCGAGCCGCTCTGCATAGGTCGCAGAGGTGGTAACGGTTCACCGTACCAGCCGCCCGGTAACTGTCCGAGACGGGGGGAAGCCAAGCAAACACTGACATCCTTGGCGCAGACAGTCACAACGCAGAGTGGGGCGTGAGGGACGGTTACCAGGTGGCTATCCGAAATGTCAGATAACAAATAAACCTCTCCCAGTGAGTGCCCTTTCTCCTTCTGACTTACCACCTGGGAATCGAGTTTTCGCTAATATTACGATCAAAATATCGTCACGCATAATAGGAAGAACAAAGTCTTTCAACATTTTCTGGGCATAAAGCTAGTCTTGCGTTAATACCTAAAATATTTAGTATACCTGCGTGCGTTTTAAGTTGGTTTCTTAAATCGGGACAAGCACTGCTGTCTGCTAAAATTGATCAGTAGAAATGCGGCAGAAAATACAACTTGCGTATCCCAAGCTAACCTTGAAATTCTGACTGCTGATGTTGACAACTTATTTTGTTGACCAAACTTCGGTGCGCGCACGCAGCCCGTTGGGATAAATCTTTCGCCATGGCAACTGCACTGAATAAAAGCCAAAGTCCCTTCTTTTTATCGCTAGAATTCCACTGACAGTAAAAACAAAAGCACAGCGACTGGTGCACGGAAGACCCCCTGACTTTTTTTCAAATGCCTTCGATAATTGTGGAATTGTGCGGCACAGTTGGTTAAAAGAGCGCACTGCTGGGCTCCAGGCACGCGACGTTGTGGAGAGCGATGGAGGGAGGCTATAGGCATGCTAAATGAACGGAATGACGATTGCCCGTCAGCCGTAAACCTTAGTGAGGGACACTCAGCCTTGCACCATGTAGGCGCACTTCACAAATGTCACTATGGGTTTGTGTATTTTCGCATCCGCCCTCGCTGGACAAAAACAATGGTCAGCCAGACTCAAGGCACGCCTTGAGCAGCCAGTGGTTGACCGGCTCGAACAGTGGAGTGATGTTTGCGTGTATTTTTCACATTTTAAAGTTTATTCAGCAGACATATATTTTCAGCAATTCATCCTCAGGACAGCACAATTTCAGGGATAATGAAAATCGTTCAGGTGGACAGGGTTGATAAGTTTCGCTAAAATACAACTCATCAGTTTCCAAACACCCGCATGGCAAGATCGGCATGTATAGGTCCTTGAAATGGGGGAGAGGGGAGGAAAGTTGGATTGTTTATGAGCGTTTGTCATAAGTAAGGTACGTGGAGTGATAATTAGTTTCAGTTGTAAGGAGTGAGCGACTGTCACTAGGGTGTGCGATCACTATGTGGCGTCGGCGTCGGCCACGGAATTGAGAATACCTGTGTTAGTGTCTTCTGAGAGGACAGCACTGGATTCGATAGCCGTATAGCCACTGCCTCGGCTGTTGCTCGCACCTGTTGCCCAGGCTCATGACGAAGTTAGCTGGTGTCCGATAGACAACCTGAAAGGCTTCATTAGTATCAGCTCAATGCTTCGTATCGACAAGGAGTGCGAGCATAGAACTCAAGATCTATTTAGTTTCACCTTAAATTGACCAGACCATGTACTCACGTACTCTCTTTTCCAGGTGTCTCGTTGTTCAGCCAATGCACCCTGCTGCACAGGAGCAGGTGAAAGTGTAACTGCGCGTGGATGTGGTCTTCCATGGGAATCGGTCTTTACCTCCCGATCTTATAAGAAGAGGGTTCGTGAAGAACACGCGTATGTTCGCCACAATATTTTGATGTCGATTTATCAGCTCGCCTTAGAAAGGCAGTTTTATGAACACGTATTTATTCTCTGTGGTTAGGGTAACAGGTCTTTTGGTGCGTTCACCATTATTCCTGAGAATGAAAGTTTCTGAATATCTCCTTTCATGAAGCGTGTTTCTGCAGCTGTTGGAATTCTTCTTCGGTGGTATCAGGGGAGTGGATACATCGTACCCTAGGTAATACCCCCTGCACTATAGTTAGTCTTACATTTAGGGAGACAATATTATAAAAGTTAATGCATTGTCCCATCCAGGTTTTCTTTCGTACGTTTTCTCCACGTAACTGCCCCATGACCAAAATTCACAACCTATCTAAATTTCCTCTTTCCCCGTCTCCCAGCGCAAAGACCCTGTCACGCAGATCTCGCCATCTTTATGTTACCAATAGCTGAATGCGATGAGAGTTGCAGCAAACCCCACTGAACTGTCAAGCAGGACAGTGTTATTTTTTTAAAGCTAATCCGGCATGTTGGCATTTGCAAGATATTTTCGAAATACCGGACTGAATAGCAGCTTGCGGTGAAAATTCGCGGACCCACTCTGTACATGCGCCTGTGTGCGTGGTGTGACTTAGGTGTCAGCCGGAACGACAAACAGTCAGTAATTTTTTAAATAAACACCTGTTAGTTCATCTCAGAGGACAGGAACTTATCGCGTTGATGTTAAGGCTATTCAGGTTCAATCCTAGCGGCTACGATCTTCCAGGCAAGGTTCCTTAGGAGATTCAGTGGGGGAAGTCTTGGGAAGGCGAAAGTAGTAGAAACAAGTTATTGTGTACAGAAAATTTAGGAGGAAGTTGCTATTCGGTCTGGCATGGCATTCAACCGTGAGGGCCGTGTAAGAACGTGAGGTCGTCAAAGCGGCCAACGACGCTGTCTGCGTCCGCACCCTAATGGGACGGAATTCCGAGTGTCCGTCGGCGCGGAAATTGTCACAAAGGGCCAGAACGGAGATTGTGGGAGCCAGTTTCAAGACGCTGATTGGCTCAACCTGTCTCGAGTGCGTGCGTGCGCCCCGGGGCATAGGTCGCGCCTTGCATGCGAACATGGGCCATTGCTCTGCGTCAAGCCCGACTAAGCGACCAAGATTATAACTAAGAGACCATGTCTGTGATGTCAGGAGACAGGAAGGTGTCGGGCAGCAGCGACTACTACAGACTTTTACGCATAAGCTACACTTGGTAGAGGACTGGTCTTCACGCTTTCTGAACGACAACAATTCCACCGTCAATTCAAACGAGGCCGACCATGCGCCATGCAGCGCAAAAAGGCGGTACCATGGGGCTCTGCGTTGTCTAACGACAGCTACACCCGGTGAACAGAAAGATGGGTCAGACAGACAAAATCTTAGATGCCACCTTGGGTATTGGGCTTTCTCGACCTTACATTTAGTCGCCGGATATTGATAGAGAGTATTCAGGCCATCTCCTCCCGTAATCCCTATCTGGAGCCGACGTCCTGCGTGTGCATTTACGCGCTCGTTAGATCTAATAGCGTAACAGTTCCCCTAGAGACTATACAAACTGCAGTCGCTAGTATTACCACCTTTACTAATATTGCACTGTTCCTGCTGTACTGTATCGTCATACAGGTTTTCTTTATTACCGTATATGTAGTGTTCACATTTAGACAGATGATGTTCTGTAGATTTTCAGCTAAATCTGGGTACTGTAGACGGTCAAAAATAGTCTGGAAAAACGGCAAATTCGACCTCCTTACGACCTACGGGTACGATAGATCTTCAGCTGTCATTGCATACAGGGTTCTTTAACCCTTCATTTTACTAAAATCTTGATATAAGTTACGACTACATTCGGCCCTTAGCGAGCATTATTACTAGAATTAGCATTGTTGACATCGGCAAACTACTACTAGAAACAGTATGCTAGCTCTCGTAGCCTACACTGTAGGAAAACTGACACGGTTTTGGTGATAGTGGGGTAAAACCACAGCAAGTATTAATGTGCTCCGAGCTTAAAATATCTACTTTCCTTCGAATAACAAAGCCAGGTTCCAACTCCTACTTGAGGTTGAGGGAACACCAGCCCAGCGTCAGGACCAATTATTAGCGTCATTAATAGTGCCAGCACTACTATCATTCGACTACACTGCTGGTAAATGGCAGTATAAAATATAAGAAGCAGTACCAGCCTTGATTTACTTGAGTATTTCTGGGTGAGTGGGGGTAGATAGTGCAGTAGTACCAGCGCAATAGGCTACGGTCACTCAAGTCTAAGTTAGGCGACGTTTCTGGCTGCATTGGAGAAAGCGGCTTACGCCTGAATCCTCCTCGGTCATCTCGACTTTTTCTTGTCACTGGCTCAAGCAGAAGAGGCGCCCAAACAATGTCAAGGAAACCCAGGTGTCAGGCTCGGCGTGGGTCTGCTCCTAAATATGCCACCACATCTCCATGCATTGCATTCATTATGGATGCTCTAGGCCTGTCGCCACGCCTGGCTCGAATTCCAAGAAGTGAGAGTACTTGTGCCAGGCATCGTCCGGCTCCCGCTATACGATGGTCAAATGTACGAACCTCCGCCCAATTGCGAAGCCTCAAACGTATTTAAACCGAGACTGAACCCTGCACTATAAACGAGCTTAATGGGCAGCGGCTTAGAGGCGGACGCTCTACTTTCCCGATGCTACTATCCTACGCCTCTTTCAGGGTCCAGTTTCAGACGTGAAAACGTAAGGCGTGGAAATGCCTTTAGGCAGTAAAGCCAGTACGGTAATGACTCCTGGTGCAAGAATATAAACTGTAACGAGTAATGGTGGCTGATGCAGGATGCGGTGCAGACATGCCTGACCAAAGCAGCGTCAGACTGGTCCACAGCCCATATGTGTTCTAGGTTGGCATGATATAATATCTACTGCGGTGCATAAGTGTGTGCCGGCCAAGTTTTGGAGGCGTACACCTTCACAATGCGGTGGCCACCATGCTCTAGCCAGTCATCGTCGGTTAGGAGAGGGAAGGATGACCTCGAAGGACCAGTCCTCACGCGTTCTTCAGCACCTGACGCGCTGTATTCTGTCACTGTAGTCGTATTCTGGAAAGGTAACAAGCTGACCGGCTATCGCGGTCCTTCACCGGACTAAGGCTCAGCCATTTGAGCTGGGATTCACCCTTTCAGGAGCCGAGCACATGCCATAGAGACCAGTCCATGTGTAGTGCGGGTAGACGGGGTGTCAGCCGCCGTGCCCAAGTATATATTCTCTCATGCTGAAATGGTCGCTCTCTTTTTGCTGAGTGCGAAGCTAAGGATGCTGTGCGATTCAGCTTTACTGCAAGTTTATGCACATTGAAATAGATCATGCTGCTTATATTCTATGGGGTGTGTGTGTGTGGTGTAAGTCATCGCTCGTGACGGTCAAATTATGCATCAACAGCAAAAAGGAGATCAAATCCCTGCATGCACATATATTCGCCAAAATGAATGAACCGTTAGGCAAAACATTACATGGACGTTCGGGTGGACGATAGTGCTTAGATGACTTAACGAGTGTAGTTAGCAGATACCTGGTCTATTTAGCTTGAATACTGCAAAGCGTCGGGCTTTAGACTATCGTGGAGCGTTAAGGCTAATAGAGTAAACCCTAACGGCTGCGATCTTCCAGGCCGAAAACTGCCTCCAGGCGAGGTCCTGTGCTCTGAGTGACCTTGTTTTTGGCATCACGATTTAGGGGGGAGTCGGGTAGCAGCGACTCCTTCAATAATGCAAACTCTTTCAGCCGACGTTGCGAATTTCAAAATAAGCATACTCAGCCACCTTTATCCAAGGCATTTTAGAGTTAAACAGCACTGGCTACTGCGGTACACCCTCCATGTGAAAAGTAGTTGCATTTATTTTAGTTTGGTAAGGGTGTCAGGAGTGAGGTTGGGCGCGGTATCCTTAAACAGGCTCCTAAGCTGCATCGAACTGTGTTTGTTCGCCTAGACATTGCCTTGCCGTCATAGCCAGGTGGATGACAAGGAAGAGAGTGCGATAGACACAGTGCAACTCGGCTTCTCTATTGGTCTATTGCATCAGGCACGAAAATGTTGACCGTCTATAGGACTGAAAGCAGTATCGTGTCAAATTTTGGCCAAGATCTATTTACTTTAATTACTTTTAACGCAGATCTTCAACCTAAATAAAACTCCATGTAATGATCTGACTCCATGCGCAACGCTCAACCCCTCCCTAATCACGACTGCTTGCAAGTGCACAGCAGTGTCTGCGACCCCAATACGGTCCGGCCAATCATCTTCCGGAGGTGCGTGCTGACTTCAGACGCTGCCCTCGCAGCTGCCGATGGGTGCTTGTCCACCTGTTGACTTCCTCCAACTTCGTCTTCTTAAATACATACGTACAGAGTATTTTCTTCGTAATAGAAGAGAATATGCGAATTCCAGGAAGCAGTTCAGAAGAAGAAGAAGATGCGATCACTGGAACAGAGTTTTATTTTCCTGGTGTTTAAGATTCTATCTAGAATCCTTAATCATAGGTAATCGTAGGCAACTCGGAGGTATGTGCAGATAAGGGTGATGCATGCACAGGTTGGATGTCAAGTCAAATTTATCAAAGGAAATATAGGGAAATGCCTTTGAATTCCTTCTTGGTACATAGGATTTCAGAAATGCATCGGCATAGCCGAACATTCCAAAGAAGTCGTTAACACAATTTCAAAAGACTTCTCGCTTGTTTCAAGTCATAAACTTACACTCAGTTTACATGAGGCAGCAGTATAAATGAGGAAAAAGAGCAGACAATGAAATAACTCCTAAGGCTGGCTCATAATTCAAAATGAAATGTCATTTGTGGTTTTTAGGAGAAAAACTGTCGCTTGTGGGGAAGTAGGTGAATGATGCTTCTGTGAATGTTGACGGCAGCCATGGCGTCCATGACGAGTAATATCTACATATAAAGGACCATACGAGGAGGAGACCTCGGAGTCACGAGTACGTCCTGAAGAACCCCAGATGCGGCCAGGATATGCCTTTGCTGTGCCAAGAGCCGAGGAACCCGCCACGTCGTCAGCAGTCGGTCGATACGAGAAAGGGTGCGACAGGGCCGCGTAGCCTTGGACCATAGGTGCGGTAGATGCGACTTCAGATGCAATCAGCGCAGTTCACATAGTGAGCACAGACGTCAGAGCTAGGTAATGCCTTAACGAATCTGGTTAAAAACTAATAATAATACTATTTAAAAATAACGAATAGTATATATTTATAGCATTCCTAGCATTACAGTGTTTGGAGTTAGAGTGCTTCAATTTTTGTATTCGGAACACTTCAGTGATTGGATTTAGAGTACTTAATCGCGACGATACTTATTAAATCGGTCTAGGTTTGCCTTAAAAACATCCAAAGAAGGGGACATGACAATGTCCGCAGGAAGGGCATTCCATGCCTGGATTACCTTCTTAGTGAAAAAGAATTTTCTTGGGTCAAGTCTTGCTTCGGTCACACGTAATTTTAGGGGGTGTCCTCACAGCCTAGAGGTGGTGGCCCGCTCAAAGAAGTCATTTGTTTGGAGGCAGCAATCCTGACCACGCAACATGCGAAATGCCTGGATTAGGTTTCTACGTAGCTGCCTGTAATCCAGAGGAAACAAGTCGAGATTTACCAATCTGGTCTCATAAGGGAGGTTCCGTTGGCCTCGTACTAATTTTGTTGCGCGTCTTTGTACCCTTTCAAGGTTTTTTTGTCTTTAGCTGTCCAAGGTCTCCAGGCTTTGATGGCAAATCCCAGTTGAGGTCGCACAAACGTGCCGAATACCTTGCCAAATACAAATTTGTCAAACCTAGCAAAGGCGCGCTTGATTAGATACAAGCTCGACATTGCGGATTTAGCCACTTTCAGGACGTGGAGTGATGGCTTCAGTGAAGGCGTGAACCACACCCCCAGGTCTTTCTGAGCCTCAACCTCTGGCAGCGGCGTGTGATTCAGGTAATACACCCTCCGAGGTGTAGTGCTGGTTCTACCAACGAGCATTAGGTTGCATTTGGCCACATTGAATGGCATGAGCCAAAGGGTTGACCATTGCTCCAGTCCATGCAAATTTGCCTGGAGGTTTAATTCGTCGTCTTGGCTGCGTATTACCTTCCAAAGTTGTATATCATCAGCAAACATTGCGATTTTGCAGTCTAGTTCACTTATGCAGTCATCAATATATGTAAAGACAAGAATAGGGCCAAGAACAGATCCCTGTGGAACCCCGCTCTCAAGTGCTACCTCCGCCGACCGCTGTTCGCCAATACATACGGTCTAGTTACGACCAGTCAAAAAGTTTGCTATCCACTGCAAAAGGTTTCCCCTTACCCTAATGCGGCGGAGCTTGTATAAGAGACGTTGATGAGGCACAGTGTCAAACGCCTTCTTGAAGTCTACAAAGACTGTATACACCATATTCCCTTCATCGATCGTTCAGGTCCATTGTTCTAGACAATAGAGCAGATTGGATAAGCAGTACCTTCCCCTGCGGAATCGTTGCTGCTTATCAGAAAGAAGTTGATGTTGCTCCAAAAAGTGCATCAGCTCGCGTTTGACTATGCGTTTCATAAGCTTGCATGATATTGAGGTGAGGCTCACCGGTCTATAGTTATTTGCGGTCGCCCGACTTCCACTTTTGTGGATGGGTGAGATCCATGCTGCCTTCCAATCGGATGGCACTTGTCCAGCATTAAGAGAAGCTCGGAAGATTAGGTACAGGGGTACCACCAACTCTATGGCTAGCTCTTTTAATAGCTTTGCAGGTATCTCATCCGGACCTGACGACTTCGTTCCTTTGAGCTGAAGAATTTCTCACAGAACGGTAGCTTCCGTGAGTGCAACCGAGTCTATGGTCCGGATCACACCCACACTGCAGTTAATAGCGGTGAACTCAGACTTTCTCGTTAAGACCGACTGGTAAAAGCAGGATAGATGTTCCACCTTTTCGTTAATCTCGGAAATTTCTACACCGTCGTATGTTTTAAGCAGAGGAATAGGGTCTCTATTTCGAGTACATTGCCTAACGTAGCTGTAGAAAAGCTTTGCGTTCCCTAATGCACGGTTTATTAGATTACTTTCGAAGTTTTGGCGGCTAATTCGTATCAGGCTCTTAACCTTGTTTCTCTGCGCCTTATACCTATTGTACGATTCGGGGGTCCACTCTCTGCGATAGATTTTGAACATCCTTCCTTTGCAGTTTACCTCCCTCTTTAGCGTCGGTGGTAGCCATCGAGGCCTATTTGTTACTTTTTTACCGTGATAGGACCGAAATCGGTAATTAGTCCGTGTAATACGGCTTTGAATGCTTTCTAGTAATCGAGAACGCACCTGGTGAATAGTTCATTCCAGTCTATCTCGCTCACTGTGGTTTTCATTTGTGTAAAGTCCCTTCTCCAAATTTTGCGTCTGGTTACCACACATCGATCGGGCATAGAGAAGAGTGAATATTCCCACTGTAGCACTACGTGATCACTTTTTCCGAGAGGTGGTAAACAGTTTACAATGTCAACGCTATCAGGTGCTTTGGTAAGTACTAGGTCTAAGCAATACGCTTGTTGCCCTTCGCGTAGTCTGGTCGGATATAGGACGTGTTGCGTTAGGAAAGATGCCTTTACTGTGCGCAGGAGTCGTCGATCGAAATTTCCTTCTGAGCCGGGCGCAGAACTCACATTCCAGTCGATATGGGGGGCGTTAAAGTCTCCCATGACCATGACATCGGAACTCTTAGCAATTTATTCGACTCCTTCTATCAGACTAGTGTTTGACTGTTGATTGCTCGATGGCGGACGGTAGACCGCCATGATGTCAAGGGTCTGTGACCCCGGTGTTCTAACGGTGAGCCATATTGCTTCTATATTGCCCGAAAGGTTTTCGGATTTGTCGGACACGAGCAGGTCGTGTCTAACATAGATTAGCACACCCCCACCTTGACGCCCGACTCTATCTTTTCGGAAAACTTGAAACCGGGGAGAGCAATTTCCTGCTCGCCTACCTTCGTGGTCAACCATGTTTCTGTTATACAGACGACGTCTGGTTTCATTTGGTAAATAGTAATCTTAAGCTCATCTAATTTAGAGAGCAGGCTTTGTGTATTGGTGTACATGCACTTTAGTTTCTTTGTACGGTGTAATCCCGTTGTAACAGTCACTTCCTGACCATCGTTCGGAGCATAACGGTTTGGTTCAATGTTTTCTTCTGAATTATCTTCCCAGTGAAGATATTCAGGCCTACCTCACCATTCTTGTTCCTCGACTGTAGTTCTGCTACTAGGTCTTGGCGTTTCAGCCGTTCCTCCAGGGAGTAGTCTGGTTGAAAAAAACCTCTTTATGCGCGTGACGTAGGTTAGTTTTTTTAGACAGGATTACGTGAACATGTTCCCTGTTTTTCAATATGATTTTTGCGGTCTGGGTCGGAGCATTTCTGCAGTATCTGCCAGCCTTTTCCCGATACGAAATGACCTCAGCACTTCAAATTCTTTTCCTGGCGGAAACAGATCGCTCAGGACATCGTTAAAGGAAACCATGTCTGGATCGTTTTGGTCGTCTGAGTGATCTGAAATGTCTTCTTTTAGCCCCTGTTCAACTATGCAGCAAACATGATCCTCTCGGTGTCGTGTGCCCTTAGCTGAAGTTTTCGTAGCATTTTTGCAGAGGGCCTGGAGCTCGATCTGGGTGGTGTGACTGCTTGGTCGTCAGACCTGTCTGAAGTTGCTTCTTGCAACCCCTGAACAACCACAGCATGTGCACCACCCTGTCGGGAGTCTTTAACTTCGGTTTTCGTCATCTTCGCTGCAGTGGGCCCGGAGCTTGAAACGGATGGTGTGACTGCTTGGTCATCGGATCTGTCTGAAGTTGTCTCATCGGTGTCTAGGTTGTCCACTATGGCGGCCTGTACTTCAGGTATAGGCATCCTTTGTTCTTCTTTAGGCGGTCCATGCGTATGCATTGAAGTCATCACTTTTTCATCGCAGCGATGGTCTGCTGGATAATTCTTTTTCATATTTTCCATTTGACCTTCAAGTTTGCTATACCTTGAGGCTAGAATATGATATCTTTCGCATCGGTTCTCTGTGTGCGTCGATCGTACCCAATAAGTCAAGCTTTTCGATCGCCCGTTACAGCGTGCGGCGGAAGTGTAGCGGTGAGCATCGCGGTCTTGTGTTGAAGAGGCTTTGAGTTCGAGCCCCTCTCGCGGCAAATTTTGCATTTGACTTCTCTTTTGCATTATTTTCGCACGAAAAGTGAAATTTCCGCAAAAAAGGTTCAGGTGTGAAGCTTTACCTTATATACGAGACAGATAGCCTAAGTCGTCGCTTAGCTAATGTAAAAATACGTTAAAGGCGATTCCGATTACTGAAGACGATTGGTTGTCGAATTTAAGTAGCAGAACTTTGACGGACTACTCGATCAATGTCTAAAGGTGGAAAATTTGTTCAGGGTTGGTAAGAGCAGGCGTAATAACTGAGCTAGTTTAATTTCTAACTATGGAGTAAGTTACTCTTATAGTTGTATCAAAGCAAATGCAATAAAATAGAATTAAGCAACTCAGCATTTGCTCCTTCGTGTGTACTAGCGACTGAGAATTTCACCAGCACCAGCGTTATAGAAGTTTGGTTGCTCCGACCTCGTTTAGGAAGAATTTCGACGATTGTCTGCTTTGCTAGTCAAAACGTAACTGTGCGAGCAAATGGATTTAGACCAAATTGGCGACTGAGGAGAGGAATACTGTAGTACGGTTTGTTCAGGGAACAAATTTTGTGAGTATCCGGCTTTGTACGTAAATCAAGTATGTTGATCTTGACACACTATCTGTTGCTCGTTGGAAACAAGTATTTTCCTCTTGAAACGCCATTGGTAGCGGTCATCCGCATGCGTACTATAATTGGCAGTTCCCGTAGCCCCCACTTGAGGTCTTAATTGGTGCGGTGATGGCTCATTAATTGCTTCAGTTTGCTTCTCAACGTCAGATGCAGCTTGATAATTGCAAGAAAATTATGCTAACTGTCGTCAGAGGTGTTGCTGCGCCCGGTCCTTCCCATGCGACATATACAGTTGCTCAGGAAATGTCTCAGCACACCGTATGGGAACGCCAAATCATTGCGCTTGTTGATGGATTGGTGGCCTGATAACCATGATTCAAGCAGCTCGCGGCTCACGCATTTTTCACCGCTTGCGAGAATTTCGGCCTCGTCAAACTTGAAAATATGGCCGGGTCCCGTTGAGTTAGCTGCAACCCGGGAGTTGGCGTCTTTCTTCCCCACCACCGCTGCATGGTCGGCCATTCGCGTCTGGAGTAATCTCCTGATTTCTCCGACGTAGTTGCTTTATCCACAACTACACCAGATCCGGTAAAGGACTCCAGCCGTTTCCTGCCGTGGCAGTGGGTCTTTCGGCCTCATGACCCGGCGCCTGATGGTTGCTTCCGGCCTGTGTGCAACTCCAACTCCAAGTGGGGTGAGTAGACGGCTGACCGCTTCCGATACATTCTTCACGTACGGAAGAGCTCGCCACGGCACGAAACAGCTAAAGTCGTTTACCGGGTCTGGTGTAGTTGTGGAAAAATTAACTACGTCAGAAAAACCGGGCGATGACTCGAGGCGCGAATGGCCGAGCATGCAGCGGTGGTGAGGAAGAAAGACGTCAACTCCCAGGTTGCAGCTCACTCAACGGGTCCCGGCCATATTTTCAAGTTTGACGAGGCCGAAATCCTTGCAAGAGGGGACAACCGCGTGAGCCGCGAGCTGCTCGAGTCATGGTTCTCAGGCCCCCAGTCTATCAACAAGCGCAATGATTTGGCGTTCCCATACGATGTACTGAGACATTTCCTGAGCAAGAGAATTAGTCACATGGGAAGGAGTGGGCGCAACTCTGACGACAGTGGGCGTAATTGTCGAGCAATTATCCAACCTGCATCCGACGCAGACAAGGACGCTGTTGCAATCAATGAGCAATCACCGGACCAATTAAGTCCTCCAGTGGTGGCTACAGGAATGGACAATTATAGTCGCATGCGGTTGACCGCTGTGAACTATAAATACCGTGCAATCTGTGCACGTATCACCCCTTATCGCGCATGTCTCAGACCTGTTTACGATTACCTATGACTAAGGATTCCCGACAGAATTCGAAACGTCAGGAAAATAAAGTCCTTGTTCCAGTGATTGCATCTTTTTTTCGGAACTGCTGCCTGGAACTCGTATATTCTCCTCTATTGGCAATCTCTTTGGGCGCAATGCGCTCAGGTCGGCTCGTCAGTGGGAAACTTTTGCCCTTCGAGAGTGATCTAATTATGCGCAGATCAGATTCCTGCACAGGTGTCTCGATAATAATGTGCTACCGAAATGTGTTTCTAAAATACCTCCGGTTAATACAGAGTTAGCGAGACGCAAGGTATTCAAGCACGGCCGAGAGATGATCCGAGTGATCCTTCAAGACTGTCACGCGAGGCTTCGCGAGTTCTGTCAGAGAATCGACGGAGAGAAGACAAAGAACTTTGAATTTATGGGCGAGAATGGTACCAAACTGCTCCAGCAGAGGGTGACCGAACGAGCCTGAGACCACAAAGCGAAGCGGGAGGCAGCATTGGTAATTAAGTTTCGCAAGCTACCTCACCCGAATTTATCCAAAGAGGAAAAATTGGTGCACAATCTGTCATCCAAGAAGCTGGCGGAAGAACAAATGCAGGCGTTAAGGCATAAAGCTTCATTCAACACAGCTGATGCCAGACCTGCCAAAATGGTTGCTGCTGTAGAATCAATTCTAAGCCAAACAGAAGCAACAGAGGAAATGAAAAACCTCATACGTCATCAGGTGTCGTCCCTCCTCATGGCTCATCGACCGCGTGACGCTCTCTCCAAGGTCGAACGCAAGGCACTTAGAGAACTCAGAGCCGACAATGACCTCGTTATCGTGCCGGTGGACAAGGGGCGGTCTACTGTCGTTTTGGAGAGGACAGACTGCATTCACAAAGCTCAGACTTGGTTGGACGATCGTCAGTCCTACGTCCCGTGCAAATCCAACCCCATGAAAACGCTGACACGCGAGATCAACACATCGCTGTTGGCAATGGAGAACTCAGGTGCAATATCACCAATTGATCGACGCATGGCGAGAGTGCAAAAAACGGCACTGGCCCGCTTCTATGGTCTCCCCAAGGTGCACAAAGAGGGTGCACCCCTCCGGCCAATCGTACCTCTCAAAGGAACTCCAACCTACGGACTGGCAAAGTGGCTGTTCCGACGGCTCAAATTCTTGACCGCTGATTCAGACACAACAGTCAGGTCGTCAACACAATTCTTGCTTGGATTTCACTCTCCTCAAATTTGAAAATATGGCTGGGTCTCGTCGATTGAGCTGCAACCTGTGAGTTGGCATCTTTCTTCCGTTGCACGAATTGTGACTGCAGTCTCAGTTAATAAGAAGAAGCAGTTGTACAGGGTAAGTGGAGTGACGGCGAAAAAATTGAAATGCAGTGGGCTTATCCTTGGAAATTAAGTTTTCCCTCCTCATCCTACTCTTCCTCCTCCTCCTCTTATATCCACCTCTATCCTCTTCCTCCTCTTCCTACTTCTTCTTCTTCTTCTTCTTCTTCTTCTTCTTCTTCTCTTCTTCTTCTTCTTCTTCTTCTTCTTCTTCTTCTTCTTCCTCTTCTTCTTCTTCTATTAATCTTCTCCTTCCCCCTTCCCCCAGTTTCCTCCCCCTCCTTCTCCTCCTCCTTCCTCTTCTACTTCCTCTTCTTCTTCATCGTCTTCTTCTTCTTGTCTTCTTCTTGTCTTCGTTGGTTTTGGTTCCCGTTCCCCTGTCATACGGTGGTGTCAGATAGTCAAGCCCTATTAGAATGCATATCTCAGAGTTTTAACGTAGACTGTTTCAACTTTTTTCAAACCTTGTTGCTGATACTCTGCTCTGCGCATGTTTAAGACAACTAACTGAGAAGGTAGAAGACTAGAACGTGTCAACTTGTCAGCAACTTTTCAAAAGTACGTCGGTTTAGTCAAAGGTGGTCACTGAAGCGAGTCAGTCTGCCGCCAATTATTAGCAGCACAGAATCACTGGATCGTATCCTATGAGCGCCGCGCGGGAGTGTCACTCAGGGATCAATCCTACTTGAGACGCTTGTGGTTCGCGCCTCCTGCTTTACTGCATTTAACCTTCAGTGTTAAGCTGTTGTCTTCGAAATTCCTAAGCCAAGTGCACAGCAGCTGTTTCGCCAGTTTATCACTTCTGCAGTGGGAGCAGTTTGTGTGTAGACGGAGCTATCAGCCATCTGCATTCGATACCCGCATCAGAGGGCTGACTGGATCGGGAGGCTTACAGGTGCCTGGGAGCGGAAATATGTAGACCTTGGAGTCTTCGTTTTAAGGCGCTCAGCGAAATAAACCCCCTTAAGTACCACATTAGGGGTGAGTCACTCCGTATAGACAATCATCGCGCGAAAACTCGCCGCCGCCAGCGAATGCACCGGCTGTCTATCCAATCAGCCTTCAAGGCCAAACCCCAAGGAACTCAGTGTAATGACTATCCTCAGGCTGGGACTTCGGACCAAGCCGCCCTAGGGGGTGGACGGGTTGTCCGACAGTCGAATTCATCCTACTTTTTCTTCATTCCTTCTGTACAGAATAAACTGTCCCTATCACTTTGGCCTTCCCATGAATTCTCTCAAATTAATGAAGCGGGCCTGAAGATCACCGTTGCTAAGGTTTTAACCTCCTGCGATAAAGGTACAACAGCTTTCTAATGCAATCTCCAAGGCATGCTCATTCAGCTGGGATTTGAACTGCCCCACGTTGTCTGTGTAAACCTTGCCCATTAGGCCTATGTGGTACGAGTAGACGAGAGATTTAGCGTTATTGGTTAGTTTAGCGTATCAGGCTGAATAACGGGAACTGGTGCAGTTGTAGACAAAGCATCTACGTCGGGAAAATAGGAGATCACTCAAGACGCAGGGGTTGGGAGGAAAGATGCTAGCTCACAGGTTGCAGATCACTTGATGGGATCCGGCCAGGTTTTCGAATTAAGCGAGGCCAAAATCCTCACAAGAGATGATACCCACGTTTTCCGCGAGTTACTAGAGTCATGGTTGTCAGGCCTGCAGTCAAATAACAAGCGCAATGACTTGTCAACATCGTGATCCGTACTGAGAATTCAACTTAGCGGTCCTGTGAGGGGGGAATGACTCAGCCACCAGTTTGATGACGGTGAACATAATTGCCAATACAAGCGGACGTGCGAATTCCGGGAATTTATTGAGTAAAAGCGGCTGTGATAAGAATCTTATTCGTCTGGCGTTTCAAAATCCGTCGCGTATCCTTCATCAGAGACATAGCAGAAACTGCGCAATAACATATAGACCGCATCTTATAAATACTGAAACTCATTGCGCACTAATTTCCCGTTTTTACTGCGGGATACGAAATAGTCCAGCCGGATAACAGAAGATGAACGTATTCCAATGGTTATATGCTAGTACATAAGATAAGGCTTGGAAGGCCAGAAGGTCATAATTAATTTAATTAAGCGTAGAAGGAGCAGAATGTTAGTAATAGGCACGTGATTCCCATACGAGTGCAGTCCAGCCATGAGTGGGCCGGAGTCCAGAGTCGAATTTTGGGGGTGTAGTCGCTGGGCCTGGATGTCTGCAACCAACGGCTCCGGGAGTGTCTGAGCGTAAGCAGTCACCAGCCTAAGGTCCTTTGTTGACTGGTCTCGGAAAATGGTTGGCCAGTTAGGTCAGACGCGTCCGTTTCCTCGATCGGAGGTGGCCACGGGAGGCAGAAACGTGGGACATGTCCCAGACATGTCCCTCCCCCTTCCCCCAGTTTCCTCCTCCTTTTCCTCCTTCTTCTACTTCCTCTTCTTCTTCTTCTTCATCGTCGTCCTCTTCTTCATCGTCTTCTTCTTCTTCTTCTTCTTCTTCTTCTTCTTCTTCTTCTTTATCTTCCTCTTCGTCGATTACCCTTCTCCTTCCCTTTCCCCTACTTTCCTCCTACTCCTCCTCGACATCCTCTTCCTTTTCCTCCTCCTCTTATTCTTCCCTTTCATTTTCTTTTTCTGTTTCTTCATCTTCTTCTTCTTCTTCTTCTTCTTCGATTAAACGTCTCCTTCCCCCTTCCTTCAGTTTCCTCCTCCTCCTCCTCCTTTTCCTCCTTCCTCTTCTACGTCCTCCTCTTCTTCTTTGTCTTCTTCTTCTTCTTCTTCTTCTTCTTATTCTTCTTCTTCTTCTGATTCTTTATCATCGTCTTCTTCTTCTTCTTCTTCTTCTTCTTCTTTGTTTTCTTCTTCTTCTTCTTCGTCGTATTCTTCATTCTCTTCTTCTTCTTTTTCTTATTCTTCTTCAATAAACCTTCTCCTTTCCCCTTCCTGCACTTTCCTACTCCTCCTCCTCCTCATATATCCTCCTCTATTCTCCTCCTCCTCCTTATTCTTCTTCTTCTTCTTCTTCTTCTTCTTCTTCTTCTTCTTTTTCGTGTTCTTCTTCTTCTTCTTCTTCTTCTTCTTATTCTTTTTCTTCTTCGTCTTCTTCTTCTTCTTCTTTTTCTTTTTCTTCGTCTTCTTATTATTATTCTTCTTCTTTTTCTTTTTCTTTTTCTTCTTCTATCAATCTTCTTCTTCCCCCTTCCCCCAGTTTCTTCCTCCTCCTCCGCCTCCTCCTCCTCCTTCCTCTTCTACTTCCTCTTCTTCTTCATCATCTTCTTCTTCTTGTCTTCTTCTTCTTCTTCTTTTTCTTCTTCTTCTTCTTCTTCTTCTTCTTTGTTTTCTTTTTCTTATTCTTCGTCGTGATACTGCGATACGGTAAGCAATGGGCACCTTACGAGTCACAGATTTTCAACACAGTGGTCTTTCTTTCACAAAGGCAGAACGGAGTGGACGATTTTCTGCGTATTTTAGGAGCTTTCTGGAGCATGATGACTGGGGGGGGGGGGGCAAGGTCATGCAAAGGTGGCTCGAAAACTCGCTAAGCCACAGGAATACCAAGCCAGAAACCTAGTTAGCTATCTTTGCAGGCCCAGAATCGGTGAAAGGACAGGTGGTACTTTATAAATGTCACCTGCTATTTCTTAAACGTATGCACGTAGGGGATCCCCGGGGTCTTCAAACGCAGCTGTCATTTCGAAGGCAAGGTGCCCCAGAGTAAGGCTAGCGCGCACGTTTTGCGCCCTTTTATAAAATCGATTAAGCATCAGTAGCCGGTGTACTGGGTCAGTGTAGTAATGGTTAAAAATTAGATTGGAGTCAACACACTGGGCTTTTGGCCTACTTTCTTGTCTGGAAAAACGTTATCTCTCCTTCCGTCGCTCCTTGATCGACAAAGCGCGAAAGTAAGGGTGGGGATGTCGGTAAAACGGAGCGGAGAATCCTACCTATCCACCTGCGTCAACGATTTAAGGTGTGGCTCCAGCCATGCTGGACGCGGACGCTGGCGTGCATCCATGCCAGATCCTACCGGATCTGTCAGAGTAAGAAACGGGGAGTGAATAACGTGCAGCATTTAACGCAGCCTTTAAAAGAGCGGAAAAAGAACCGGTTTTGTTGGCAGTAGTTGGAGGAAATCGTCTTGCGAGAACGGCAGTTAGATGGGCAGCGTTCTCTGAAGCCAGTAGTAGCAACGACAGGAGTGGACGAATCGCTGCTGGCCCCTGTAAGTTGACATTTTTTCTGACGACGCCAAATCGCTGTAACTGTTTATTTTAGACTATTCCGCATGTTTTTGGCGACAAAACGCACTTATTTTCCAGCGCAGATAAAAGAAAAAAATAAAAATATATGCATCATAAAATTATCAACAAGTAAGGGCCTTAAAAAAAGAAAAATTTTCAGGGCGGGGTTAGCAGCCTCGAGAGCCTGGTAGTCACGTTGGTGGATTATGGATGATTGCTTGCAAAATTCCGCCTGGGCTGATAGCTTACTGTATCCGTAATGCATAATTCCATAAGTTGGGCAGTAGATCGGCTTAGGTCTGATTAAATTCAAAACTATGGCGTGCGTCCCTAGGTCAGTGTTAGAGCGTTGGCTCTACGAAAGCCTGTCTTGATGCCTGGTTTCGAGTGCCACCGAGGCCGCAAATTTTTAATAATTGGGTCAGTTGAATCTATACCTTATCTAACTACAATAGTTGCCAAAGACCACGCAACATTCATTACTTTGTACAAATTTGATCATTACTCGAATACCAGTGTAAATGCATTTAGGAAAACTTAGAAATAATAATAAACAGCACTAGGCATATTAAGTACATAAAGAACTATAGGAAGTACTTAGTGTTTGTAAAGAAGAATAAAACCTTCTCGATAATCCCGAAATTCTGGAGACGTAAAAAGAGCTGTAATTTAGAACAATAAATTTAGCTATTTTGCAAAGTTGAAAACTTGAAGCAACCACTTTCTTTATATTGAAAGAACTTTTCCCTAGTCAAAATATTCTGTACATTTTACCGTTAAAAAGTACCGCAAAATTATTTATTGAATGTCGTAGCAAAAAGTGTGCCATCATCTTCTTCGTTTTCAGTGTCTTCATTGATAAATTGATCAATTGCGCATCTGTTGAACGTTCAAACCAACACCTTTAAAATAAAAATAAACATAAAGAGCATTTATCGAAAGAAAGTGTTTTCCGATATCAGTTTTAATGAACATGGTCACGTTACTGCTTATAAGAAATGCCTCAAAACAGCAAACCACATTGTGGAGAATGAAAATGTCCACAATGGAGTTTTCAAAAAACTATTCCTAAGATAAATAAAAAAACTTTCCATAAAAAGGTTAACTCTTAGAAAGTGCTTTGATTAGATATTCGGCTGACGAACTTATGTGTATGTTAACGTTTCCCAAGATAATGCAAAAACAAAATAAGAGAATTTTTACAATTTCTTTAAGTTAGCTGAAGTTTAAAGCTTCAATTTGACTAGAGATGAAAAAATTTCTTTTCTCTTTATAATGGATTGTTTTCTGCATGAGTGGATTTTTTCCACAATAGGTTGTAACCTTGCGTATTCAAGACAACTGGCTATATATACGATTCCTTTAAATTGCCTTCACTTGAATCTGAACAATTTCGGACATTTTTAAGTTCTGGAAGGGATATCTACTTTATCTATTTTACTTACATTTGAATTCCTTCATAGTATACCCAACATTAACGTGCAGTTTAGTCCTCTTTTTCACTATAGCATATGCAATTCCTTCGATATGAGACTACTCCCGATTTCCCCAAACTTAATGGTCATTTATCTTAATAAACCTTACTGAAAGGATGATTTTCCTAACTTAAAGACCTTCGCAGAATTCAATCAACTGAATGAATCAAAGTAGTGTTACTGAATAAACGCTAAAGTACCGAGTCAAATTTCATCATGAAAGTTAAATGGTCTTTACCGACTACTGTATAAACGAGTAGAGATCTTTGAGAAAGAATAATGCTTATTTTGTAATTATTTGTGTCTAATGTCCCAGCTCGTAGTCAAACAAATGAGAAATGTACGAAGACAATTAAATGAAAACGCTCACTCCCCCAAAAGTATACAGTGAGTCAGATGAAAATTAACAGTCGTCATCTGCATTTAGTCCTGCTGCCGATAATGCCTGTTTTTGCTTCCGCATGACCTTGAGAAATGTTGTATTAGTATCTTAATTGATGTACCTATTAATGCAGACCTCTTGCGAATGCACTGTCTCTAAGAATCCTCGGCCCTTCCTAGTTGAGCAGATGCCAACAATTGGGCTTTTCTCCCATTCAAATGCATGTACTGTTCCATATTGTGAATAACACCCTGGGATAGGTGATCTTGTCTCATCATCACTAACTGGTTTTTATATAAACAGGGGGATCAAAATTTCCCGATTTTCCACAAAACATGGGTAGAGGATATTTTTTTAGGCGATTTCTTTTCTGTTGAACTTTCCAACCCTTTGCTGAGGGTGTAGAGTTTGGGTGCGCGAAGTTTTTGGGGCTTGTACACCATTTTTATCTGTTTCTTTCTTTGCGGTCTTTCGGCGAGCTCACATACATTCTTTACACATGCAAGGGTTCACCAGTTCGTTAATTTTGACGCTTGAGTGATCGCGACTCTGAAGATACCTCTTTTATTTGAAGTGTTTTTGTCATATGCGTCAAAGAGAAACGTAGAAGAATACCAAACTTGAAAAAAAAACGGGTTTCAAAAGGTACATCACTTCTGTTCAGTGTGCTTCTTCATCGGAACAGTGGGTTTTTGCTCGACTTAGAAAAATATTAAAGAAGCTGCGTTTATCGGACGTTGGGTGTTTACTCCAAAATGTAAGATGACGTCAAAGTATATATCATAACGATAGACTGGCGTATCAAACTTTCCATCGATTTTCCTGGGAATAAGGACATCTAAGAAAGGGGAGTTTTTTGTTTTCCTTCGCATTGATGGTTATTGAAGTCCTAGGAATGTAAAATTTGAGGCTTCGATCGAGCATTTCTAGTTCACCACGTTCATCGATGACAAATTTACCGTCTACTAAGCGGAGCCATAATCTTGAATTAACTGCTGTAAGTGCTTTAGCTTCTAAGTTCTGTATCACAGTCTCCGCCATTAGGCCGGATTATGATGCATTATACATAACATAATATCAGTTGGACGGCAGGCGTCCTAATAACTATAATTCAAACGTGAATAGGTTCTTTCGGAAAACATAGGCAAGATTCATGCGTAACTTCTTAACGCTGGTCGTCGTCAGGCTACAATAAATGCAAATAAACTGTTTGCAGGTCAAATATGCCTAAAAAATCGATACCAATTTGGTTTTTGCGACCATATGCGGTCCTTGGTTTTCGTCTCTACCATCTTCCCCTGAACGTTTATTCGCGGCATCTTACTTAACTCGCCGATTGATGCATTTGTGTGGTACGAAGTAGTCCGGCAGGAAAATACAAGATAGAACATTTACCCATATTTATAAGCTAGTAAACAATATAAGACGTGGAAGGCCAGAGTTTTAGGAATACTACAGGGTGTCCACAAAGTCTGGGTACATAGGGGATAGATACATAACTTAAGAACAAAACAATCTTATTTAATTATAATGTTAAGTAATTATATTTTCAATATGATTTCCATTATTTGCAATGCATAATTCGACGCGCTTGCTAAATTCAGGCTCCAGGTTATTTGTTCAGTGCGCATAGCGAGGAGGCGTCAATATTTACGGTCCCATCAGATAGAACGTAAAATCGATAATTATTGACGCGTTGTAAAGCCACGGCGTGGGACTTTGTGCTGCAGCTGCGCTGAGAGCCTAAGCGTTGTTGACTAATCATGGGACTCTGCCGTCCCAACAAAAATAACATAAATAAATAAAATATGAAAATTTCGATGACCCAGACTTTGTGGACACCCTGTATGATTAAATGTTGACGGAGGGGAACATGAGTAAAATATAATTGACTCACGGACAAGTGCCATCTAGCCGTGAAAGTTAGTCAGTCTGAAATCGCAGTCCGTCGGTCAGTTCGCTGAGTCCGGGAGTGTCTGGGCGTAAGCAATGCCCGCCGTAAGGTCCTTTGGGAACTGGCCTTGGGAAGTGGTTGACCAGTGAGGCCAGACATGTGTTTAAATACAAGATCGGTGCACATGATTCATAAGAGTGCATGACGGAACCGCTGTGTGTGGGATTCGAGAGCGTACACCAAGGCACAACTCGGCGATTGACTTCTGTAACTCCTCGGTATGCACCCATGTAGCATTGATGATATACGAGGTGTCCCTAAAAAATGTATACACATTTTAAATGATGGTAAACTTGGTTTTTATTGTAATTTTACGATTTCAAAAACGTAAAACTAATTAAAAAATATCAATTTATTGTTTTTTTTACTATTTGTTCTCAAACAGACGTCCATTTTATCCAGACAGTGCTGACAACGCGAAGGAATGGTATCGCACACACCATGAAACAATCCATTCCTATTTGGACGCATTTATTTTCAATGGCTTCTCTCTTTCTCAATTATTAAAATATAGTGAAAATGCAGTAAGAAAACAATAAAATGATTTATCCAAATACTTTAACACATTTAAAGTAATAAAATGATAATCAACAACACGGTTACAATTGTTTAAAATGAATATGCATTTTTTGGACACCATTTATGTAATAATGAAGGACGAAGGCTCGGGGAAAGGCTACTTAAGCTTCCAGAAATTGATTAAATAAGCTAGCTTTTTCTCAACCAAATAGCGCGCCATAAGTAAACACTTACATTTTATACTTTCTTATAGTTTATAAGGCATGAAAAATGTGGAAATTTTCTACTTACCTACACTTAATAGATTCCTGGCTTTATTGGTATTCCTGAAAAAAATTGGTGTCTAGGGGGTCGCCTACTTCAAATTATTTGAGGCCTATCTTACCGTGCTCGAGATACATATTTACAGATCGTGGTGCCGCGCACATCTTAAATTAACATGCGGAACAATCTTAAGGTACCTCATTTTATTTTCTTCATTTAATTTATTTATATTTAATTCCATTTTTCAGTTTACCTTTCAGTTCAATATCATGATTACTATTTTTTGTTTAGTTTTTAATTATTTTTAGATAAATAATATTGGTTAAATTTAGTTTACGCTCTTAGTTAATTAATCTTTTTATTTATTTGGTTTCCAATATTTCCATGATTACACATTTTAAATATAGCACGATTTTCTTGAAAAACATAAGATTTTTCAAATTATTCTTTTGGTTTTTTTTCTACTATTATGAAATTTTGTTTTTTAATTTACATTCACTTTCCGTTGTGTTGCCCGGACTAGATACCTTTTATTACGCCTCCTCCTGTGTTACATGTTTTATCTGGGACCCAAACTAGGATTCTACTGAAGGCCTTTCGGAAAAATCGACTTTTTCTCGAAAATTTTCGAGCGGGTTACATCAGCCCATCGTCAGATGAAATCACGAATGTTGGGTCGTGTTATCGCAATAGAAGGTTTGGGGGCAAATCTTTCACTGAACGACTTAGTTCCAGGGTGGGTTGGGGCTTTGGGTGATGCAAATCGTGTTGTGGTAGGTGCTGCAAACGAGGAAGAGGAGTGTGAACATGTAGATTGTGGATCACTTGTCGGGGAATCCAGAGTCAAGGAAGTTCCACTTGACCGAGGATGTTTTTCCGTGCTCGATCAAGTCGAACTTCACTGATTTTGCATCTTCTCGACAAGTGATCTACAATCTTCACGCTCAACCTCCTCCCCTCACCTTATCAGCACCTACTGCAACACAATTCGCGTAATGGGAGGATTGAGACGTTTTGGACATAGCGTATTGAAAGCAGCCGTAAGTACCAAAAAATAAGTACTACTGGTGTGTTCGCTGAAAGCAGCCCAAAATCGTGATGGAGTTATCGCTCTTTTGCTACGATAACCTTAAGTTAGGGTCTTTCAGTGTGAAACGTGTGCGATGCAGAAACTGGGTGGTTACTTGAATGACTATTTCCAGAAGTGGTTCACAAACGCATTCTTAAAATCATATAACTGGCAAGTCTGATGACTGTCAGTGCGTCGAATTCACTATGTCACTCGAACAATAAATCGTTCACAGTATGCAGCCTGCTTCAAGCTCGTGTATACTTTAGTGGACAGCCAATGTGTTGGGCACTTTTTGATCCCAAATACCAAAAACGTTAAAACGGATCGTGTTCTACCCTGTGGTACACACCGTCTCGCATCGGCCTAGCTTTGGTGATAAATACAGCCTTTTTAGAGCTAACTCGTTAACGCTGAGCGCATTGCTTTCCTCTGACACTGGTGATTAGATTGTCCAATGAAAGTGTGTCATCTGTAATACCGACTGTTTAGGTGGTTTAATTTGAAGCTTGGGTCCGTATGCTTCTGCAAATTTGCATACCATCCCGTCAGAAATACAGCAACTTCCTCTGTTGCGCGTATGCGCATTGCAACAGGAAAAAAAAATCAATTATCCGATAAACCTTACAGCTTCTTCACATTTTTTCAATTCTAAAAATGCAAAGCTTCCCATCAGAGAATTCAGAAGAATATCTGGCGAGCATATGTCGCTTTCGATAAGTTCTCCTCGGGCCATTGCATTTAGCTATGGAGGGGGTAAAAAGTAACATGCTGACAATTATGTTCATCATTATAGACAAATTAGTATGGACGCCAGCGAAGCCTTAAAGGTAATTCATAAGTTCTGGCCAAGCTTTCCAAAGTCCCTAGGTCAGCGTTTGCTAGCAACAGCAAAAGCAATAGCGATCTGGTTGAGAAAGCCAGTTTTTTGCGCGTAAAAGAATCTCATGCAAGCCTCGAGCTTGGCATGGTTTGCGGTTGCATAACTGCCTGCATCTTTCCAGGCTTTCTCCCTAAGCCTACCCTCCCTTGTGTCCGAATTCAACAAACCCTCATCGTCTCGCAACAAGTCGAGTACTATCAACCCTACCCCCTATTCCCATGACTTATTTGCTTGTAATGATGCACGTAATTGCCAGTATGTTACTTTTACCCCCTCCCTGGATAAATGTAATTGCCCAAGAAGAATTTATCAAAGGCGACATATACTCGCCAGATATTCTTCTGGATATTTAAATTCGTCTTATAACAGAAGGGAAAGAAGGACTTGCGAAGAGAAAGAGACAAAGAGCATACGCGCTCACCTGTGTCCGCAAGGAAACGGTTTTATGGCTGAAGGTTCAATAAATTGGTTTAAATACGTGAATGCGCCACTCGACGCTGTGCTAGCCGATCGCCTATGGCAGATAACAAGAATACGCCCCATAATTCCTCCTTTATGTTGCCTTTATGACACTCTGTCAAGGGATCGGGTTTTGCGTGCTACGCGTAGACGTCTCTGAGGTTGTTGCTGTACCCAAACTCAATGGTTCTTGCTGTACCCAAACTCAATGGTTGGCCTGTCTGAAATAAGGGAACCAGTCCTGCCGGGTGGGAGGGAATGCCCCTACGACAGTTATAGTGTGCTGCTCGCTGGAATTAATCTGAAGTAGTTTGAAACTGGCACGACGCACCAATAGTTGTGACTCGAAGGGCTGTCGCCTAAATAAAATACGTCTCTCCTCGTGATCGGTACTGTGGCAGCGAAGGGATGCTGGATCAAATTCCGAGATTCAGGCTCAAAGACTCCTTCTTAATTTATCCCCTACGCTCCTTTCTTGCATGTGCTTGGTACATTGCAGGCATTTGCCCGCAATTGCTATGAGTCACGATAAGCAACGGGTCACTACAGATCAGCCTCCTCTTTATGTAGGCACGGGATTGTATGCTTGTGTTCAACCATCAAGTTGGATTAGGCACACCATATGCACTGACAGGTTGGTGCAGTGCAGGTGACTGGTCTGTGTTAACGAACGAAGGTTGGATCGAATTCCGACAGTCAGGATCCATGATTTCTTCCCGATGTATTCACTACGCCCCACTGGTGCATGTGATTGTTCTATCTTAGTGGGTTGATTTGATAAAGAAAACCATAGCCCCCGTCCTCGTCAGGACCTGGTACATAAGAGATGTGAGAAAATGTAAGACGCCAGCTGTGAGGAAAAGTGTATTCTGTAAAAAAGGTAGTGAACAAAGGTTAAAGGAAGATAGTTCTACCCACAAAGACAAGGGAGACGGAATGGCCATTTTTGGCTTATAAACCGTCATCAGCAAGTCATACACAGAACCAAGCGGTGCGCCCAGGAGCCTCAAACTCATGACCTCTTTGATCAGAGTCAAACTTCCTAACCAATGAGCCACTAGCTCGTTGTGTCGCCGGTCTAGATCAGGGGACATTGACACTCGTTGATGAAAGTTCACCTGACCGCTAACGGAATTCATATGTCCCGTTCTGCAGCGATTTCATGGCTCGGGTGGGCTGCACCTGGGTTTGGGTATGCCTGACTGACGACGGCTAATAAGCCAGAAACGGCTATTCCAGTCTGCATTTTCTTCACCGGCGATACTATCTGCCTACTTATACTATCCGTTACGGCTGTCAGTACATCTGTCAAAGCCCAATGTTTAACGCGGAAGATGAGTACCGCTAATGGTCAGGCGAACGTTTATGAACGAGGTTGAAGGCATTTGACTGTTGGACGAGCATGTGTTTGCACCCGACGGACACCGCGTCCGAAGTCTGTGAGCGTGGCAGCCACCGCAACCGTCTTTGTGTAACTCAGCTTTGCATATGCTTGGTCACACCAGGTTCCGGTAGGCAGGCATTCGTGCGCACGTGTTACCAGGCGCAAAGGGTCGAAGGTTGTACACGAACTTGGGTCGCTACAGATCAGCCACCCCTCTTTATATAGATACAGGACTGTGTTTGTCTGGGTTCGACCATCGATTTTGATGAAGTCCAGCACTATGCACTAACAGGTTGGTGCAGTAAATGTGACTGGTCTAATGGGGTAGATTTTAATAATTGCAGACGTAGTTGGTGCCAGCCGCGCTCTGCACCTTCAACAAAGGTCAAGAAGGCCAGAAGATATCCGGTCTTAACCGATTTCTCCAATGCAAACCGGCTTAGTTTTAAGTGACAGTAGACATTGTGCGGGTACTAGCGCACTACCTCATCTCATTGAAGCTCAGCAGGTATCAGGACAGACTCAAGGAGACCCAGATTGATACGGCTGCTGCTATTTGTGCCAGAAATGACTAGCAATTTAGCTGAGTCTTAATGATACTAGTATAATTTCTGACGCTAGTCAGAGGTGACGGTGCTACACAATCACCATTGCGACTCATACACCTGATCTGAATCTGAATTTATCCTTTTCCGACTAAATTCATGGATTGCCTTGGTTTTGCCCTCTCAACTCTATTCACCAGGCTGTGTCAGCTTCTGCCAGGGCGGGGATACGGCTGCTATAAGTAAAGTGCCAATATTAGGAGTGGTAATTCTGATAATCATACTTTCTAAGACCAGTAAATGCTATACTATAAAACTGCCTGCACATGCATATTGGAAATTGGAGGCTAGTATGCAATCGCAACCTAGCTCGGGCAAAAAGTAAACGAAGGGGATAAATAAACGTTTATTTAGTAATAGCTCAAGTTCTGCAATGCCTCTACGTCACAACCGGCAGCCGTTTCTGTTTTTTACGTTAATTTTAAGTGAACTCAGTAGCTAATTCTAGCTAAGAACTTACAGATCATTTCCTGTCTTGTAAGGAGCTAACTTCTCCAGAATAAACTAGACGTGAAAGCTCAATAATTCCTCTAATTATGTTAGTAGCTGTGATGCAGTTTATAAACATAACACATAAGAATATGAGCTTACCACATCATATAAGCCACTTGGAATTTCCTGCGAGCATGTGATCTCTGATCTGGGTTGCAGATCAGCAGATGCAAGCAGATTACGCCGGACTGCACGGCAGATTCGAGGTTCTCTCGACTAGACCCTGTGTTACGCATGTAGACGGGCTATTTAGACGGCCCAGCTCCTCCCTTTGCCCCCACGACCTTGCCTTGGCACTGTGCCCAGGTGGGCGAGGCATAAACCGAGTGATGGCAGAGTGCAGTCGGTCGGTAGCAGCGGATGCCGTAAATTGTGGGCGGATATTTATGCAAAACCATCAGCTTCGAATAAAAACCTCTGCGGTGAGCAAACCGTTTAGCCCACGCCCATCCGCAGCGTGTACAAAGTTTAAGAAAAAATGAAACTTTTAAATAACAGCACATATTTTATTCATTTAATAGCCTAGAACTAAGTTATTTTATCAAAAACCGGTAGATCCAAGAAAAGGCAAAGATAGCTTATATAGCCTCCCCTCATATAAATTTATTCCCAGTATTTTGTCCTAAAAAAAGGTTGGTCATAGGATGTTTGGGGGTAGTGAAATAGGATGGGCAGAGAAGGACATTTTTAGAAGTGTAAAGTGAAACAATGTAGTTGAAGTTGTTTCTCTCGGCCGCTGGAGGACACACTCATGATGCTTTGTCAAGCGGCAGCAGAATACCAGCGAAACACGTGTCTGGGCCTTTAAGCTAGTACCTAGGCTGTAAGTGTGGTAAGTTACAGCATCAATTTAGTAATCTTCTTTTTGGTAATACGTTAAACGATAATACCGATTAGGAAAATCTAGAGATACAAATCAACAACTTTTCTAAACACAGTAAAATAAAAATGCATTTAGCAGTTATTAAAGTATATTTCACTTCGTGCCCTAATTTCCCACCCATTAAACCCCATAACCACCGTTTTTGTAGGACGACATGCTGGGACTAGGGGCATATGTGGGGGCTACATAACCTACTGTTGCCCAAAAACGATATGTCAATTCGTGTGGAGCTTACGCAACTGACACTAGTGTTGGAAAATAAGATATAAAGGTAAAATAAGAAAAAAACTTATAAAGATGTTATAGAGAAATATTGCATTTATTGGCCTTAAGTGTCTAAAGCTGTTGTTAATTTGAGAAAGAGGGGGCATGTAGATTACCAAGTTGTCAATAGTCGTTCAGTCTATACAGTTAGTAAGCACAAACTACAACGTCTACTGCAGTGACTTATGTTTCGCTTGCTTGTATCAGATTCACCCGATTAACGCAAACATATTTTCAGTGGAATCGAGGTCAGAATTGTTGGCGGGACTGAAACAGTTGATCACAGTCTGCATTCGGAAAGGCTGGCTGCAGTTTAAAAAAACGATTACAGTCGTATCGCATACTTCTTTTGATTGGTGGACCTAGGCGTTATCTTCTTAAATAAAAGTATCAATTTGACCTTAGGCACATTTCAGATGCACATGAGTACTTTGCTGTCTATGGTTTACCTTGTCAACTGTAAAATGCGTCGTTTTCAGAATTCCGATTTGCGATTCCCATACAAACTCATACATCGATTTCGCATGAATTAGCTCAGCTACTGAACGTTCTTGTAAGAGTAGATGGCTCGGTGCAAGTCTTGTGGTCGGAAGATAAGAACCCTGTTAGCCGGTCTGCCTGTGGATATATTCTTCTCAGTTGCAGGTAGCCCAAATGCCAAGAATGTTTTTAGCTGCCGCTGGTAGCATTACCTTACTGAACCAGAAATATCATTGAATTGAAAGCGTAAGATAAAGAGGTCAAAATCGTGGCAAGAAATTATGAAAATCATCTGTCGTCTATCAGACTTACCACATGAGCTTTCGTATTTGAGCCGCCATTTCATCTTCTTTTCACTTGTATGTCAAGTTACATATATGCATTGGTTGGCCTATTATGCGCAGTATGAACCCATTTTAACCCCCCTTGTTTATTCAAACTACAACATTGCGGTCTTCAGCTGGCGTCACTTTGAAGGAAATGTAACGTGGCCTATGCTTGTTGACATATCAAAGGAATTATTTCTTCAGGTTCGCAATCGTATTTTTGCTAAAAGAGGTGCGAGTTCCAGGAAGCAGTTCAGAAAAGGAGATGCGACCACTGGAACAAGAGTCTTTTTGTCCTGACGCTTCGTATTCCATCGGGAATCCTTAATCATAGGTAATCGTAGAATAGGCTGAGTCATGCGCAAATTTGGCATACTCAGGCATTGCCTGAGCAAGAGAATCAGTCATGTGGGAAGGGCCAGGCCTAAAATCAACTCTGACGACAGCTAGCATAATTGTCGCGAGCAAGCCCGCATCCGACTTGGACAAGGAAACCCGACAATAAATGAGGCGAGCGCGACGTGTCAAGCCATCAAAGCACCAATTAAGACCCAATGGGTGGCTACAGGTGTGGATAATTATATAAGGCACGTGGATGACCACCACAAAGTATAAATACCGTGCAATGCCTGCATTTTTTACCCCTATCTGCGCACAACTCAGATTATTTTACAATTACCTTTTATTAAGGATTCCCGACGGAATACGTAACGTAAGGAAAATTAAACTCTTTTTCCAGTGGTCACATGTCCTTCTTCTGAATTGTTATTTTGCTTGTGATTCCGCGGTGTTCTGTGATTTTTATGCCTAATTTTATTCATGGAAGATGTAAACGTCAAACAGAATTCCAGCTGATAGATGAACAGAGGAAGACCTTGGAAACGCTGGAAAGTATGCCAGAATTTAAAGGACGATAGTTAAGAAAAAGTTATCCATTAATGGTAATGTGTGTAAAAATCTGACGAAAGAAAATTTATTTTTATATAAAGAAAGTGTAAACGTAAAGTTTTCAACTTTATAAACATTTGAATTAATTTTTCTAATTGATGGCTATTTTTATCCCTGGAACTTGAGGATTATCGAGAAAATTTTATTTTTCTTAACAAAAATTTAGCACTTTTTCCCTTTCTTTTAAGTTACAAATTTGTCACACGTTACTCATCATTATTTCTAAGTTTTCATAAACGATTTCAGGCCGGTATACGAGTAATGGTGAAACTTTTTAAAAGTGATGCATGCTGCACGATTTTTGGGCCATAATGTGTGTTTTCAAAATGGGCATTTGCGGTCTCGCAACATTTAAGTTGGTTAGCATATCACTTTCTGGCACGTAATGTGTGCAATGTGGTAATATGATCCTAAAAATAAGACTGTTAGTGCATAGGTCCTGTGCCGGCATAATGTTTGTCAGCATTTAAGTTGACGCGAGGAATACTCAAATTACCTTTTACCTCCATTAGGTACCTCTATCTTTCTCATATTCATTATCAAATACTCTCTGTCAAATGCTCACAGCGGTCCTACAAATACTATATGAGTAAATGCGAGGAAATATTGCCTAAAACTTTAATATTACCTATTTTGTAAGTTAAATATAAAACATGTCACTCTTTATTGTTTTGATATAAAAATTTAGATGAGAGAATTCAGAAGAGTAATTGTCGAGCGTGCCTATACTTTCGATAACTTATTCGCAGGCTAATACATTCATATGGAAAGGTTAAATTTTAAAAACGGTAGATAGTGTTCGTTTTATCGGACACGTGGGAGTCAACCTGATGTCCGGAATCATCCATGTGCTTCAGAATAGAGCTGTGTTTGCTCCGAACTTCACCTTTTCTTATCCATGCCGGGAGGTGTTCCTCTATTCTTTTGGATACGCGCCGGCACATGCGACAAATATAACTTGCTCCACAGGAAAAAGTAAATAAGTAGATGCACATAGAGGTGGTTTGAGCTGATAACCTAGACTTACCTTCCCCATTTAAGATTCGGCTGTTTACGAATAATACCCAGACTCTGGCCACGAGTTATCCAGGTCGTAAAATGCCCTTCTGAACACTCTTTTTGCGTGCGAGGTACGAACTTGTCTTAATGCAAAAGCATCTAAACGCACTGCATTCATGGCAGAGTTTCAAAAAGCTGTCAATTAGGAAAAAGGTTTGTTTTTTCACTATCCGACTACTTTTCACCGCCCGAAAAATTGCGGCGACGGGGGCTTTCGAATGCCTGTCATTCCAAACTTTTGTGCAAAATTACACACGGCAGCAGCGGTTCTTAGTGGGGCGCATTCCGTGCACGAGAAAAGTGTGAATGTCGACAAATGCCTTTTTGTCCACACATTTTATGTGCGGCCGCAGATTCTGCTAATCTGTACCCCAAAGGCACACCAAGCGCGGTTTTAAAAATGTTTACAAGAACACTATCCTGACGGACAGTTTAGCGCGTGTATTATTATATATACAAAGTCGCTACTGTCAGTTTTTGAGGTTTTCGACAGTGTTCACATGAATTGTAACATTTGACGGGTTTGCACAGGCTTCCACCAAGAACAATAGATGATTCTTTTGACAAAGAGCCCTGCTTTCTCAAAAATCAAAGCATTTATAAAAACTGTCCCTTGGCGACGCAAAGCATTTGAAGATGCCTTTGTAAGACCTACAAGCGAAGGACTATACCAGAATGCTAACATCGAACAAAAAAGAGTTTATGCTACATGCCAACGGTACATTTTGCTTCACATACTGTAAAATCTGCTATTGGCTAAATGGTTGTTACTCAGTGGGTTTTCGAAATAAGCCGCCGTTTTTCCTTGCGTTTGCATGTATATTTTCTTATATATACGTCAGTTTGCTTACTTTGCCCTTTATAAACCGATTTTATTAATTTTAAGTGCAATGATGTCCTGAGTACACGAGATCGCGAAGATAGCGCCGTTTTGAAAGCAGTCCAATTTGGCCTATATTTGTCGAATTTTCCAAGGATGGTTATCCACGATGACGACTATTGCAGTTATTGACGATTATGAGTTGCTGTTGATTTCCCGATGTTGTGTGCGTTTTGAGCTTTATTTTGTTCTTTGTGTATCGAGGACGTTTTTGCTAAAGATTTCGAATGATGTTTTCAAAATAAAGCTCATTCCCCTCTCGCTCAAAAAAACAGATGATAATATTGTATTTTGCGAAATAAATTGCTGAACCACAACCCTAGTTTGCACTGCAAAATTACGAAGGGTGTCCCCCATAAGATGCAGGTGTATGCACGAATGTTGTTAACCATCAAAATATGCGCAGAACTGCTCAGCTTCTTTTAAATAGCTTCTATTTTAAAATAAAACTTAGTTCCATTTTTGCAATAGCATATAAATGTACCGGATGCAAGCGGATTTTAAGCATAAAATCCGACAATTTTTACGCCTGTAATGAAAGATCCGTTGCCTACTGGTTGTTCAGGAAGTGACTTAATTGGTATATAGGTTAACTTCGGTATGTGCACGAAAACCGGTTCTTTCTACTTGGTATGGTCGCTGGCAAGAATTATGTGCGTATCGAACGCCACGCTTCAGCAAACCATGGTCCCTGTGGCCTGGTGTGCGCTGGTAGTTTTCGTGGATCTGATGCCCTGTCGGTGTGTGCCCTTGCACTCCCTCTGGATTTAAAGGGCGTGTATGTAGGTGCTCAGTTAATTGTATCTGCTGTCTGATCTCAACTGTCCCGCGCTGTCTTGGGCCTCGACAGAGCTAGCAGCCATTGTCAGCCCTCGTTAGCGGCCAGGTGAACGTTCAGCATCGAATTTCAATATTCCCTGATCTAAACCGGCGAGACAACGAGCTCGTGGCTCAAAGGTGTTAGGGCATTTGACTCTGATAAAAAAATTCGGGAGCTCGAGTTTTGGGTGGGCCACCACTTGGGTCTCGATATAACTGGCTGATGACGGCAAATAAGCCAAAAATAGCCATCTCAATCTCCCATGTCTTCTCCGGTACTACTGTCTACTCAGAACCTCTCGTTTATGCGGACATGGCTGGCTGACGGACTGTCGGCAACTCGTCTTACAATATTACGACCGGCAATATCCATCCTGTGGCTTGCAGCATGCTGGACTAAGGACCGTTGTCCAGCGCACGCGAATTAGTTCATAGTGATAGTGGCTCGCGAGGTATCTATCACACCAACGCCCCTAGCTCACTGAGAAAGGCCCGCTGTTTTGATTGAATCCATAAAACCGACCGACGGATAAATCGCACCCCTTAGTGGCTTCTCGAATCGTCACAGTGGGCTTGAGCGAGAACACGCCTGAGTCGGCCTTGAGGACGATTGGCCGCTTTGGACAGCCCTGATTGGCCGTGATCCACGCACTGCCATTGGTGCGGATGGGAAACTATTTGCGAGGTGCAGCGCGCACCTCGAGTCTGGCGTAGATCCATTACGCTATCCCCCTATCCTCCCCTCCCCCAGATGTGACGTTTCTTCTGAGCGCGCATCCTCATCAGCGCTTACTGTGGCATTATTTGACTCCCTGCCGACCCCCGTACATCTACCAGGTCGTCCGTTTTGGGGGCGAACACCTTATCGCATCAGTGTGAAAGCAGAAGCAGATGTAAACCCTTTAGCACGGTGATTTCGTCAGACTTCACTGTTTACTACTGAAGTAACCTGCCTGACTATGTGGTCGGAAGCAGGGTTGTTGTTGTTGTTGTTTTGTTGTCTGCTGTTTTTTTCGAGAAGTGGTTTGCCATTGTGGGTGCAAAGAGTCGCGACCCACCAGCCTAGTTAATAATACTGTCAGAGAGAGGTGGATTTACAGTCAAGATTCGTAAGCAAGACTTAAAACGCGGCTGCCGGAGTAATTAATACGAGCACGCAATCCCAGTCACCTAGAGCACGAAACCGCATTGGTTCTGGACTCACCGTCCGTATATAGTCTGTCCTGTTTAATTTGTTCAGAAAGAAAAGATCGAACTTGAGCTGATCCTTCGAGACGCTAAAGGAGCCAGCGTGGAGGGGAAAGACTGTGACCAACTGAACCGCTATCTCTGTTATGGTAGAGGTATGACGAATAGCACACCTTATTTACGTTAATGTCCAGGCTTTTGTCTTACGGATAGGGTTAGGGTAAATTTTAGGATTGCCTTTAACGAAATAAGTAAATATCTATGCTGAAGGACATTTTCGACAAAGACATGGGACACTAGAATGGCACTTTCTGCCTCATTAGGCGTCATCGGCTAGTGAAATTAAACTCCAGGGTTGCAGCAGAAATTACTGCCAAACCTCAGTTTTGAACTTGCGAGCTCTCCGGTTAGGGCGAACGTCAGAACTATTGAGCCACGAGCTCACAGTCTTGACGGTATTAGATTGGGGACATATAGTTGCAGATAGGCGATCAGTTAAATGATACACTCGTTTGTCCATGTTGCCATTATAGCTCCCACTCGAGCCTCCACTGCTAGGTGGCTAGGATCTAGGCAGAAGGACATTATACTTTTGTAAGCTACATACACACGGGCAACAATAGATTTAGTAGTGCAGCTCAGATATCCCTTAGTCCCAGCAGTTTTTTCACAGAAAACGCTGATTTTAGGGGGTTACATTGGCGAGGAATTAGGAAAGGCAGTGGAATATACTTAACTTATTGATATACGCATTTTTTATTAAATTGTATTCAGAAATGTTATTGATTAATATTTGCAGGTTTTTATAATGTGTAATTTTGTACCGTATAGCGGAAAAATGAAAGAATTGTGGAAATATTAATGCATCTTTCTTGAAATTCCTTTAAAAACAGAAATGGTGGTTAAGAGGTCATGAACTTAAACTAACCTGAGGTTCAGCTTACTGTACTGGAGTCAGATTATCATGGTCCGGGGCGTGAAGCACCACATGCCTCGGCGGAAAACAAATTAAACTATATTTTCCTTTTTACACTTCTACAAATTTTCTTCACTGCCTATCCTATTTCCTGACCCCCAAAATCCCTATAACCACCATTTCGCCAGGTCCAAATGCTTGCAGTAGGGGTGTATGCGATATACTACCAAAACTACCTCTGCCTAAATTTCATTGACATTTTTGTCTTCCCAACAAAAAAAAATATTTAATAGTAGGGTGATAAAATTTAAATTGATATAAGCCGTTCTGATCTGCTATTCGTTACCTTTCGTTTATTACGATTAGCGTATTTATGGTGTGCTGTCGACGATTCCTCTGCCGCTCTTGTCAAACGCGTTTGGGTTGCAGACAATGCACTGGCGATTTTATCACGAATGTGGCTGTCGCAGTCCCGGAATGCAAGAATAAAGCGACCAAGGCATACCACTTCGAGCTGATAATATTCACTTGGCAGCTGAACGCAATAGAAAAACTCAGGAAAATCTCTTATTAGAGAAGAATGTTTTTTCACAAGAAAAAGCCTGTGAAAACCCAAGTCATTAGGAGCGCGTCTGGCAAAAGTTTCTACATCTGAATCAGTCGAACGTTGGAGTTATATTATGTTCAAAAGTTTGGTATTTTTAGCTCCCGCAAAAAAGCTACCCATCAGTACTATTTCTGCTTTCTCCCTCGTTTACCGAAGCTGTCCACTTTAGGGTGAAGAGTTGCAGTGTATGTCCCTCGTTCTACCCGAGGACGCCTCACAAACGCGCGCGACAATCGATCGGTCAAGGTCACGGACGCGTGCTCAGTTCCCTCTTTGTGCTGATTGGCCAGCCTTCAGCTTATGACATTCCTCCCGCACCCATTCCATATTTTCCGCTGGGTCTACAGGACTCCTTACTTCTGCTGCCTCCCGTTTTTAGCACATGCCATGTCTGCAATCAGCCTTCTGTTTTTTTGTACATAAAAAGGAAGGCTGTTCACCCTTGGGAGTCCGTAACGTTCTCATCCCAGCACGCCCTCAGTCTTACTGTGCAGGCATGGGTTCCGAGCCCACTTCGCCTTTGAAAAAGAAAATTGTAAAAATTTCATGGCCGAGTTTACTAAAGCAATTTACAAAGCAATCTCTATGCAAAGGAGTGCCGTTTAGCCAATAGTAGCTTTTGCAGGAAGTTAAAAAAGCAAAATATGTCATCGGCACGCAAAATAAACTCGTTTAAATTAAAATCTTTGATACGAGCGTTTTGGCATATTTTTCCACCCCTTCTCTCGAATCTCCTAAAACCGTAGCTTTAAAGGCCTTGTGTCGCTGAGAGCCACTTTTTTGGTAAATATGTTGATTTTTGGGAACGAAGAACGTCCGCTAATTACTTTGCGAAAATAACTACTTATTTTTCTATTTGTTCCTGGGGCGGAGTCCGCACAGACATGTTCAAATGCATGTGAATCCTATGGGCCGCCTCGATGACCGGCATTAGCAACTTTGTGTATGCTTTAATATACTTGCCGAAGTGTCTATGAGAATGTTGTACTTGCAAAATTTTCAAAAGCGCGCTAGGTATGCCTTTGGGGTGACGAAAATCAGAATCTGTGGTGGCATGCATTGCGTACGGTCAACATGGCCTTCACTAACATTCACACTTTACATGCACAGAAAGTGAATGCGGAATGCATAGTACTAAGAAATTCTACGCCCCTGTGTGCTTTTGCACAGTTGTACGATAGCTCGTATAGATGAAATGTGGTGAAAAATTGTCGGTAAATGAACTAGCAGATTTCTCCTAGTTGACAGTTTATTTTCAAACGGGGCCACAAATTCATTGAGTCAGCGCGCGTTCCGTGCATAGATGGCATTTACGACCGCACAGTACGTATTATGGTTTAGTTTATACCTGGATAAGTTATTTCAACTTTTATTATATTTTAAGAAAGACAAGTAGACAAATCGCATGCTAAAATGTTATATTTTTTTAAATATTATAAAATAACTATCAGTAAAGTCGTAGGCAATACATCTCTCCATCTACTCCATTGCAAATGAAGATGATAGAGTGATAGGTACCAAATTGAGGGAAAAGGTAATGGAAATGTTGTGTGGGTAAAATCGTTTCGAGAGTGACTAAATTCACGGCGCATGGTTAGCCTCGTAGCTCAATGGTAAAGCGTTCGCTTCTTTGTGGGCTCGATTTCCGCCGAGGACATGATTTTTTTACAATTGTGTCAACTGAATTAAGCACATCTGCCAAACCCTTTTAACAATGTTCTGTATGGCAAATTAAACACCGCTTAACATTATGCCGGCACAGGACGTGTGCTTTAAAGACTATTTTCGGGATGGTGCTGAAATCTTTGGCTGTGTAGTAACAACAGTGAACATTTCAAATCTGAGTAAGCAATACGCCGACCAGATTAAAATGTTGTGACAATGCCAATGCTATTTTTTGGACCGCACATGCGGTTAAATGTTCGGCTGATCCTTAGTTTGGGTAAGAGGTTTACAAGCGAAGACTTACTCCATAATTTCATGTCAATGCGAGATTATCGAGCGGATCGGCTTTACAGTAGTATGCGAATGTCACAGTACACAACAGCAAAAGGAGTGAGTCGTCGCTTGAGGGCTGAGTCTTGTTCATAATCTGCTGCATTGATTTACTAACAAAACTAACGAAAGCTCGAAGAAGAGCCCAAACTTTTTCACAAGAGAACTTTTATCGAGCGCTGTGGGGAGAGTGTGGCTTTATGGGTCATGCTACTAAAATTCCAGAACTGACGACTATTGACTGACGTTGTATGTGACGCTGTAACTACCCTGCGCAACATTAAATAGAAAGGCGCTTTTGACTGAAGAATTCGTGGTAAGGATCCCTTATAAACCACACCAAAATAGCGAACATTCCTAGAGTGTGTTATGCGGGACCGTTTAGAATAGGGGTTTTACGGGTGGAGCACAACAAAGGAGGGAAAATATATAAAAACACTAAATAATAAAAAATCATCTGAGTTTGAAGATTGCGTATGTAGCAGAAGTTTATGGAACCATAAATTTCGCGAGCGCTCATTAGCTGCATCCACTTGCTACATAAACTGAGTATCGAATGAGAAAATACAGAATAAAATTCATACAGAAAAATCGATACAAAAAAATAAAGGTCATCAGAAAGGCCAAGAGAAAATCAATAAAGTAGGAAATTTAAACGCTGTGGGCAGCAAAAAACAGTGTAAAAATGTCTAGGCCAAAAAGTTGGGAAGGGAAAATAGTTCCATCAAATTCTGCAATGTACACAATCTTCAAATTTGTACCTGGGAAAAGGTGCTTCAAATAATAACCTGCGACTAAACAACAACAACAACAGCGAAAAAACGCTAATCTAAACCAACCCAAATAGACAAAGCTTACTTGAACTAACTCAAGTAAACTAACTCACCAAAAACAATACTAAAGTAGAACTAGTAAAACTAAATCAAAGGCTAATAGATAAATAACTAAAATCTAATAAACTACAACAAAATAAGTATCAAGTCTTGCATGGTAATCTTCAGTGTCAGAGAGGTCCAATTGTTTTAGGGACGGAACCCTATAGCAGTAGCCGAATCCGTGAGATGGTCAGGTTCATAAATCCTCCTAGGTCCAATCCTGCCGTAAATGGGAAATCTGAGCTGCAACCGAGCCCAGACAACAGAAAGCCACTGCTGTTGAGACTGTCAAAAGCCCGGGTTTCGTGAGCAGAGCTGGTCTAGTGAGTCCTAGCAGGTATGCATTCGAAGTGCATTTGACAAAGGTTCATGTCACATAAATCGGAATCATGCACTCTGGCGTTTATAAATCGCAGTCTTCCATATTACAACTGAATACCCGGCCGCCACTATTTTTAACCCCGCTTCCGTTCGGGAAGCGAAACGGTGGGACATCAGGTGGAAGAAACGATGTCTTCTGTAGAGAGCGAGTGGAGGAAATTTTAGCCAAATTGCCGATAGAGGCGAATATGTGAGTTCAGAAGTAGAAGATGCGATCGCTGGAACAAGAATTTTATGTGGGGGACATTTCGGATTCTGTCAAGAAACCTTAATCATTAGTAATGGTAGGGACTATGAGACCTGCACAGATTGGTTTAATGTATGCACAGATTGCGCGGTATTTATAGCTCGTAGCGACGACAGCAAGCATAAGTGTCGTGCAATTATCAAGCCCGCATCCAACATGGACAACGCAATCGCGGCAATTAATGACTGGAAAGCGAACTGTCAAGCTATCACTGCACCAATCAGAGTGGTTTCAGGGGCTGATAATTATAGGGTGCATGTGGGTGACCACTACAAATGATAAATACCGCGAAATAGGTACATATATCACGCGAATATGCCTATGTCTGACACTACCCTACAGTTACCTATAATTAAGGATTCTTAACAAAATGGGAAACGTCAGGTAAAGAAAATTATTGTTTCAGGTTTGACAACATTGGCAGCTGAACTAGCCTGTATCTGGAACCACAGAGATTTGATTGGCCAGACCGTTTGGAATAGACAGACGCTGGTGCTTACGTACTAATAGTCTGGGCAGGTGAGGATTTGAGCGTCGCACTCGAGTATCACCCATTGTAGGTGATACACAAGCGCCTAAATGGCTCTCAAAAAACAGTTGTTGCCAAGAGCCAAGCAGCCTCTAGCGACACAATTTACAAGATTTTCGTCATTCATGAAAACGGGACTCGATGGAGCAAGTAAAGTTGGGGGAAAATATTTGTCATGACTTTTTTCCCAAACCTAAATGATATTGATCGCTGCGTGAGCCCGCGAGTTTTCTTAATTAAACAAGCAGCCTTATAGTATCCCCACTTCCATAATTAGTGAAACAAACAATGACACAACGTGCCTCATATTCGGATCCTCAATTAAAATCCTCTTAGCACGAAGTCCCGACAATTTCAGACATTTTCTCCAATTTATAAATTAACTGTTTCGTACAATTAACATCCGCCTGACGAAGACCTGGTGTGCCAAATTTACACAATAAACCACCATTTGAGAAAAAGAAGACTCGCTCGTTGGGGCAATAGGTTTATTCGCCCGAAGTTTCGATATCCATCGCGGATTCGAAATGAGTAGCAGGTGCTACTCAAACCACCGTTTCCCAGAAAACTCCTATTTAATTTGGCAAATGTTCTGTGCAGGTTAGGCTATACTGAACGTGGTTCGCCTCAGGGTGGCTCTTCGCCATTCCTTAAATTCGCAAACTACCTATTCATGCCTGTCTAGCTTAAAAGTCCCATTTTCAAAGTTTTTCGAATCATTGCACTTATATTTTCGCTGAGAAGAACTATGTTTCATCGCTAGGACAAATATTCAATTCGCCCGAGGTTTTGACATTTCTCGCACACAGGCCAGCGGCAACCGTACGGCGCCAGATAATGAAACTAAGTAATCTTCGGCCACCGCAAAAAAACATCTGGACTTGTGTATACGTCAGAGAAACCGGGAGAGTTCACAGGACCCGAAATTCTGAACGCGTGGCAGCAGTGCGGCGAAATGACGTCAATTCTCAAGTTGCCAATTATTCAAGGAGACCTGGCCACACATTAAAATTTGATGAAGCCGAAATTCTCCGAGGGGAGACTATCATATGAGTTGGGAGTTACTTGAGTCTTCGTAATAAAACTTCTGCATGTGGCTCTCCCAGCTGGGTTGCCTCTTGGCTTGACGACTGCTTCATTTTACGTAGTAAATTCATTCAGTGCAACAAGCGAAAATCCACAGTCCTTAACAAGAACCGAGTTCTCCAAAGGGTCTATATTATCCCCTCATCTCTTCTCTCTCCACACTGACCACCTACGATCGGCAATGGTTGTTGTCCCTTCCCCCAAAATTCAGAGACATCTCCAAGTACTGAAGGATAGCCTGCACCACGTCTCAGCATGTTGGTTATCAAATAACCTACTTAACGACCAAAAGTCAGTCCAGTATTTTTTTTTTGACAGAGACCCCTTTCACACATGGTACAAATTTAAATTTATTGAGGCCGACATTATCGCGAGAGAGGACAATCGGATGAGTCACAAATTACTGGAGTCGTAGCTCACAGGCTACCAGTCTATAAACACATGCAACAAGCTGCTCAATCCATATTTGGTACTGCGTATCAATTCGGCCAAAGGAGATCACACAAACAAAAGCACTAGGGAGCCAGTTGGTCGAGCGTGATGCAAGTTCAGAAGGTAACTGCACATACGCCGACTATTAAGCCATTAGCACACAAGCGGATGATTATCCTCGATAGAAGCGTTTTTACTTTTCACACTTGTACACTAACGTAATAAATGAATGCTAAAGATGCTACCAATCCCCGTTTCTGCCATTTTATCCGTCTCTGAGGATGGACCGAGACGAATTTCGAAACGTCTGGGCGAATGAAAGCCTTGTCAGAGCGGTCACCTTTTCTTTTTCTCGTCACTCCTTTCCCTGTCGGTTTCATGTTTTGTGTCTATGAAGCTGGTGTACAACTCTGGTGCTGTCTTTCTCCCTGCAAACTACTCCTGTCTGGCCCGATTCCCGCGTCCTTTTTTTATTGAACAGGAAACAGAGTTTGTTTGTTCGTTGTTACTTGGAGATTGTCATTGCAAGATCGCGGGGTGTATAGGGAGGCGGTTTACGAAAACAACCATTCTGCTCAATGCGATGGATGTTTTTGAGAAAGTTTTGCCTTTCCAATAGAGCTGAAAGATTTTTGAGTAAATGTAGCTGGTGGGAGAGATTAGCACTGCCAACACACGTGCCGTCTGCAAATAAGTATTTGTTTTTGGATTCTCCGGGGAGGGTGGCCTTAATAAGACAATCATTCTGTTCGCTGCGATGGTTTCTCCTGAATGTTACTATTTTTTTGAAAATTTCTGCCTCTTCTAGGTATTCAGGGATGACAGGGATGACCACTTGTACACTTGTACAGTACGCGCCAGCATTCGTGCAACATGCTGACACATGCGAAAGATTGATACTCTTCCGCCAATCGGCATTGACACAGGCTGTGATAATGATTATCGTGTAGCCTATTCTGAACTTACTTCGGTCAGGATAGGATGCAAGCTTTTCAATGAGCTTCGGTCTGACCACAAGCAAAACGTGTCTACTTAAAAATTAGCTACTTAAGTTGTATGCCTGTTTATCATTTATGTAAACTGCCTTTATATATTCAAATATATTTAATGAAAAAAATGCAAGCAACAATTACTTATTGTACTCATTTGGTAGCAAATTACGCCTTTATTAGCTTTTATACGCAAAGAAAGGGTATCTTTGATGGTGGTGGTCGTGATAACGACGAAACCGGCATACAGAGGTCAACTTTATATGTGAGTTATTGTTTTCCTTAGTTGGATGTGAGTTAGTGAACCTTGCACGTATACCTTCGTAATATGAGCTGAGATCGATGCTTGCGTTAATACTAGCCGGACTACAGTCAAAATTCGAGGAATTGTTGCGTTGGCCATGGCGATCACCTCAGTGCCATCCCAAATGAAGCAGCTGTCACACTCAAGGAAGTGCGCAAATACGAGTCATAAAAGGTTCCATCGGCGATCGTTGATGCTAGCCCCAAGACCAGCCAGCGAGGTGAAAAAAGAGTAAAAAATAGCGCACAGAAAAAAAACTGAGTGAGAGTTTATCGGAAATTGAAGAAGTTTGAATGGGATTCACGGATTTTATAAGGAGAAAAGGCCTATCTGTCTCCCTTGGGAATATAATTAACTTGTGAGATAGGGCCATCACGCTGCTGAGAGCATGCAAGGGTAAGAGGCGCTGCTCGTCATGGAGAAATCATGTAACGGCAAGGACTAACTTTGCGCACCATAAAGCGGCACGACTAATTTTGAGAGCTTACGTCATGGAAATGAGACAGGAAACCCCATCTCGGACATAATCAATACGCTGAGCTGGCAACGGAGCGGAGACGTAGAGGTCACGAAGGTGATAATCCTCCCCCTACTGCTCTGGAATTTAGTGTAAAGCCACTCGAGAGGCTCCCGTCATTAAGGAGCATATGATCAATCTTACCCGAATACTGTTTGGTTAATCGGCGCTGATACTAAGTAAAATTCTCGACAGCGAGTATGGCAAATCAATCGGACAGTATATACTACTGAGTGCCTGTGAGCGAGTTTGAAAAGCACGGAGCAATTCCGCAGAAGCTCGTGGATTTTGGCGCACACATGCAAGAGCACATATTCAAAATACGCACACCTTTGTCCTTCAGATGTGAAATTACGTGTAGCGCTTCATGTTTTTAAATTAGAGTTTATGCGGCAATTCCACAGAGGTTAATTGGCCTCGGTGGCAATGTTCCTTCTAATTTGAGGCTCCACTGAAGTTCTGTGATTCATACTTACTTAAATTATTAGACTGCTATTTCCTCTGGACTTGAGATATAAAAGACACGTAAAGATGTGGGGTTTGGAGAGAGTTTCTGGCGTCATAGAATTGTTTTACCTGCAGTGACCTTTAAGAGATGTAATAATACTTGCTATCTTCTATCGCCTGTTTAATTTTCAATTATTCTCTTAATTCTCCTCCCCGACCCGCGTCATAGAATTGTTTTACCTGCAGCGACCTTGAAGAGATGTAATTATACTTGCTACCTTCTATCGTCTGTTTAATTTTCAATTATTCTCTTAATTCTTCTCCCCGACCCTTGATTCCTCATCAATATGTGCCTTTCATTTCCCCCGGTCCCGTACATCAGATTTCTGGGGTTTTTTATATCCTAGGTGGCACCTATAGTAGGCAATTACTAGGGGCCATAGAAACAATCGTAAATGCCGATTAATCTTCTGTGTTACTTCAGTGCTAGCAGTACACTATAAAGGCGAGGGTTATCTGCGCTGTTAACATCCACCTGAGACCCTCATAGGCTTAATCATAAGGAAAGACAAACTTACATTTCGTTGTTTTCAGTTCCGACCATGACTTGTGCGGCGATTTCTGCTCACTTTACCGTGTTTAATCGGCGAAATTTTATTGCTCACCAAAACCACCGAATTCACAGCCAGACAGTATGAAGGCTGCATAAATGCCTTTTTATGCGAACATACGTCGGAGCTGGGCTGATTGGTCAGTGGGCGCCGAGTAGGTTTTACGAGACACGGCAGAAAAGTTTCATCACCAGCAGACGAGGGTTGACTGAGGAGCGGGAATGCGAAAGCAATCGAGCGGGCGAGCGAGCGAGCGAGCAAGGAGGCAGGCGTGGTTGGTTTATTTGGGAGTAAGCAGATGTTCTAAATACCATTGTTATCAAACGTTTTCGAATTCAATCCTACTCAAACGCAATTGGCAAGCGGCTGTGCTAGATTTATTCCTACAGTGTCCAGGAGCGTTGAATAAATGGTGGTAGAGGGATCATAACAACTCTCATCTGACAGTCTGAGAGAGATCGGCAGAAGCCAATAATTCACTGCAGGGTTTTGACACACGGTGGGCTGGCCACAGACATGCTGTGTCTTTTATGCAAAAATATCCTACCGAAAGAAAGCAAAAGGCTCGCGGAAAAAAGCAGACCGTTTGTCATTACCTCCAAAACAGACATTTGTGGGAGGCGTAGCACGTACACACCCACACACACCGATAGCCTAGCTTCCAGGCTCGTAAAGCGTGTACTCGTTTACGAGAAGTACAAAACCGCGTAATTCACAGCTCTGATGCCAAGGGAAACCTATATACCTACTTGATCTCCAGGGTTGGTTGTTTGCAGTAGAGTGTAGAAAACTGCAGATCAATCGGCATTCCAATTTTGGTGCTGAAGCGATGCTGAGGGGCAAAAGCGAAGCACAGAAAGGGCAGCAAATAGTATTGTCGACAACAACAAGGGACATGTGAATGTCCATTTCGTGTGTATAAGCCGTCGTCAGTCAGGTATACACAAACCCAATTTGATTTCACCCAAGCCTAGAACTCGCGACCGCTTTGATCAGAGTCAAACACCTGAATCATTGAGCCACGAGCTCGTTAATTTTCTGATTCAAGTCGAGGGATATTGACACTCGTTGATGAACGTTCATTTGACCGCTAACGGGACTCATCCGTCAGGCCCTGCCTGGGGCCTCGCCAGAGGCCCTGACAGCCATAAAATATGGTAACACAGGCAGATAATATTGCCGACTGGGGTGGTGCTCTACCTCAGTCTATGCATGACAGGCTGAAAACGACGAATAAGCCAGAAATGGTCATATTAGTCCTCTGTGTCTTGGCCGGCAATAGTAGCAGTCAACAGACCGACTGGAAAAGTGGCCGGAGTCTGGAAATATTGGGGAGGGGGGAGATCAAAACTCCGGAACATTTTCCTCCCTCTCTATACACAACGCTTAAAGCTGCGTGTTTGCAACTATGGTCTGAAAGCTTGACGACTGACTGAATAAGTCAGAATGCGCAGTCGTCCCAATGCGTGTTTGTAAAGACTGGCCAACTAGAAGACTGACAGTCAGGCTGCAATGGCTCCATGGCACTCCCATTTCGTGAGATCCACAAAAGGTGTGACGGCACACTTAGTGGCATATCCGGCTATCGTGCTAGCTACTCGTGCCATCTCCCACCCCTCCCCATCTAATTGACGTGGTCCTGACGCCGAGCGTAGGTAGGGAGGCCGGGAGGAATTGCGGTAGAGACAGCGCAAATTAACTCTCTCTGTAATCTAATTCACGTGCAAATCATCCTTCCCCGGGCACACGGTGGACCTTGTCTGAATCAGCAACCAAACTGCCATCCAATACTCAATGACCAACGATCATGAGTTCCCATTCCCTGAATATCCAAAAACTACGTTTTGATAAAGCTAACCGGTGAGAGAAAATAAGTTAAGAATGACCATAAAAGTCTTCCTTGTCATTTTCAGGCATGCCTTTCTGCATCTTTAAGCGACTGTCTGTGAGGGGCTTTAAATTGAAATGGAAAATGCAACGAAAGGAGCCTGTCATATAAACCGACCACTGAAGCCGACGACAAGACTATATTTGCTGGCAGTTCCACTTTTGGTATTCCACTCACTTTGCTTGCATAGGCGGATGAATCAGGGGCAGAACACCGTTGGCAGAAAATAACTTTCCACCAAGAGCACGCTGTTAAATTGCCTACAAAAACACATATTCTTGTTCGATGGTTCTGGTGACAGGCGAAGTTGTTTATTTGCATTAGACTTACTTACCGGACCCCCCCCCCCCTCAGAAAGTGTAAGGAAAGCCAAATTGACATGTCACGTTGAAAGCTGATTTTTGGGCATATGGCTGTAGTCAATCGGCTAAATTTTATTCCCCACTTAGGACATCAAATTCACATCCAAACAGACTGAGAGCCACAAAAAGCCTTTCTACGAGAACATTCATCGGAGCATGCCTGATTGAGCGGTGGTCGCCGACTAGGATTGACTAGACACGGCAGGAACAATTCGTCAACAAACGAGGCTTAAAAATGGCGTGGTTACTTTTTTCGGACTTTCTGAAGCAAGCCGATGTTCTAAAATTTGATCCTTCTCAAAGGCAGATGGCAAGCGGCTGTGGTAGATTTATTCCTACAGTGCCCCTCGTTCATTTCGTGGTCTGCTGGATGAATAGCAGTGTTGGTATGATTACAATCTTTATCTGCTCTGTGCTAAATGTTCACCTGACAGTCAGAAGATGAGTGCGGCCGCAGCCTATAATTCACTGCCGGGATTTGGCACACGGTGGGTTGCCACAGACCTGGTGTGTCTTCTATGTAAAAAAATACTCTACGGATACAAAGTAAAAAGTTCCCGGAGCGATCGCCTAGCTTTCGGGCACGTAAAGCGTGTACTTGTCTGCGAGAAGTACAAAATCGCAGAATTCACAGCTCTGACGCCAAGGGAAGCCTATGTATCTACTTGATCGCTGGGGTTGTTTGCGTGCGGTAGAGTGCAGACAACTGCAGTTCAATCGGCATTACAATTGTGGTGCTGAAGCGATGCTCAGGTGCAAAAGCGAGGCATAGAAAGGGCAGCAGATAATATTGTCGACAAAAACAAGGAAAATTGGAATGTCCATTTCTGGTGTATAAGCCGTCGTCAGCCAGTCATGCACAGACCCAATTCGATTTTCACCCGAGCCTAGAACTCACGACCGCTTTGATGAGAGTCAAACACCTTGATCATTTGGGCACGAGCTCGTTGCCTCTTCGGTTTACGTCAGTGGAGAAGCTCAACCTGGGTCTATGTCAGACTGGCTGAAGACAACTAAGAAGCCACAAATGGTCATTCTAGTCTTCTTTGACGGCAATATTATCAATCAAATGGCCAGCCGGAAAAGTGGCTGGGGTCTGGAGATAGAGGGGGAGATCAAAACCCTGGCCCATTTTTTTCTCTCCCTCTATTAACAACCTGACTCGTTTAAAGCTGCGTGTTTAGAACCACCGTATAGAAGGTTGCCGACTGACAGTAAAACTGGGAACGCGCGGTCAACCCAAAACTTTTTTGTAACTACTGTCCAACTTGTTGAGTGGGAGACGTGAAGGCTAAGACGGTTTACCCTAACACCTACAATCTTCCAGGCCCAGTTCCTTAGGAGATTGGAGAAGTCTAGGAAGGCCAAAGTAGAAATGATAGTTTATATTGTACACAAAGGAACGGCGAACGGATGTAGAGGAGAAGAAGAAGAAGACTCGATCGCTGGGACAATATGTTTATTCGCCTGACGTTTCGATATCCATCGCGGATTCGTCATCAGAGAAATGAGTAGCAGCAAGGTTAAGTATGCACAGACGTTCGCAGTATTTATAGGACACAGTCATTACTGCAAGCATACAGCGACAATTAACGTTAATTGGCTTCTTGTGCGTCTACTGCTTGTTGGACGGCACGTGGGCTCTGACCTGGTGAACTTTCGTCACGGGCGGTGAGCTCGGGCATGATGATTGCTCGGC